>JALPQI010000252.1:0-497706 GCA_025490895.1 Thaumatotibia leucotreta
GTATTGCAATCACTTATATACAAGGAGATATTCGAACACGTCGAAGTATTTAACTACCAGACTTTGTGCCCGGATTCAATGTTGGGGGATCCCAACTGCTCATGGACTCTTAGCACGGTAGGCCCACTATATTATTTAAAATAGTATTTTTTATGATCTGAAGTACATTTTCAACTTTAAGTTCAATTATATGCCCGTCTCGTATTTAATTA
This sequence comes from Thaumatotibia leucotreta, assembly GCA_025490895.1. Taxonomy (NCBI): domain Eukaryota; kingdom Metazoa; phylum Arthropoda; class Insecta; order Lepidoptera; family Tortricidae; genus Thaumatotibia; species Thaumatotibia leucotreta. Next base: position 213 of record JALPQI010000252.1, read on the forward strand.
ATTTTATTTTCGTTTCAGCCATTTACTTTACTAAAATGGTTATTAGCGGAGTTTCTAGTGCTATTAGGCGATTTGTATCATTGGAATCAATTTGCTTATGCAAATGTTGTCTTCGATTATGGTAGGTTATTATTTTTCACGTCACATTGTTAGCATAACTTAGAGAAAATGGTATGACAGTTATGAGTTAACGAAACAAATCAATTTACAGATGACTACGTAGAAACCACAACAACTATACCAGAGACAGAGGAGGTACTACAGAAACCGATAGCGTCTAAAGAGGAAGAAAAAACATTTTCATGCGACCACCGGATAAGTCTTTACATACTGAACCAGACGTACTTCTTGAAAACAGCGAAAGATGATCCTGTTACCTATGAGGATGAAAAAGGGGAGTGTAATCCTCCTTATTGGGCGTCTCACGTGGATCATACCAATTTGCTGTTGGTAGTGGTGGAGAAAGTGAACCCTGAGGATTTCAGTGAAGGTTGCGAGATACCGCCGACGACACGGCCGGAGCCGACGCCGAACTCAACGGAGAGCCGCGAGCCGTGCCACAAGTTAGGGTTAGGCATGCTGCCACGGCGAAGACTGGAGGGATGTTTTACTTACCATGAACTGGTAAGGTCTAATTATACATTTCGAACAAAGATTTTATTTAGACGAAATATTCGTAACTAGATCCATTAACACATATTTTCGTCCAATATTCCGCAGTGTTTGAAGACGAAAGTCTTTAATCAGTGTGTGTTGCCAGTGATGACATACGGCACTGAAACGTGGCCGAAATAGCTCTCCGAATCGCTAAACTGAAGTGGCAGTGGACGGGGCACATTGCGCGTAGAACCGATGGCCGTTGGGGCGGGAAGGTTCTTGAGTGGCGGCCACGTACCGGAAGACGTAGCGTGGGTAGGCCCCCCACAAGGTGGACCGATGACCTGGTGAAGGTTGCAGGAGTCCGCTGGATGCGGGTGGCGCAGGACCGGTCATTGTGGCAATCTTTGGGGGAGGCCTATGTTCAGCAGTGGACGTCTTTCGGCTGATGTGATGATGATGATGATGAGATCCATTAAAAAGCAGACAGCAGTAGTACGAATAGATTTTCTTGAAATTAAGCTTTACTGTACTTACTGTGCATTTTTAAGAAACAAACTAGTGTTACGACGAAATCGACGTAATACTTAGTATGTGAAACTGAAACAAAATGAAAACTGATAAATGATTACATAATTTGATTATTTTTACTAATAAGGTTCAGTTCTTGCGTTAATAGAATTAGCTCATTAATGAAAAATTTTAAGTTAGCAGGCCGCTGTGATTTTAGTTACCTACAAGTCTATTTTTTTATAGGAAGCAAACGCATCTGTATGCGGTTCGGCGACTACACCCGAGGCCACTCTTCATTTCATCGCATTTGCAACGTTGTTAAATACCTTAGGATCCAGACTAATTAGCAGAATATAGTTCATTTGTTCGTTCCTTCAAATTTTTACTGTTGTTTGGTTATTGCTTCAATAAATATAGCTACCCAAATGGGTCCATATTGGCACTTATACAATTTTTTCTTCGAATATTTTTACTAATACCGTTTTTTACTCATAATCATCATTACTCCGAAAATTTTTTCTCATACTTTTTTTCTTACTAAAAATTATACTTCTACCTACAATGTTCATAACGATTTTTATTTCGAAATTTTATCCTCCTAAAGTCGTCAAGTAGATTAATCTATACTCATAAAGTTATTTGAAATAAATTGTTTATTTATAAACATTTTCCCATAAGGTTCACTCTGTTGTGGTATAATTCTTTTATGAATAACATAAACTATGTAGTCATAATGGGCTTTGTGCAGAAACTGTTGTGACATACTCAACTTTAGCATATTTCTTTGTGGCAGATTTCGAGTTGTTCGAATATTATTCGAGCATAATTTCGATGCTCCTATTTATGATGAGGCATAATCTGGATGTGCATAAAAAGTATCGGCATAGTTTGTTTTAGCATAACAGAGAAGGAATAATTACAACCTCTCAATATAATCGAGGTAGTAGTAATATTCTATACGTTACTTACTGTGTTACTGAGCTGAGTACTTTCTAGGTTGCTAAAAAAAATAACCTCGAAGACTAAGGCGGGAGCTTTGCTCCCGCCTTAGTCTTCTAACCTAACCTATCCGGGTCGGATGTGCCCCGGAAGGTTTTGTTCGCTCGCTTCGCTCGCTCACTGCAGAAATTTTCACCCTCACAGCAAATTCTGCCTGACGAAAAAGGCAAGTTTCGAACATGTGGCTACATGCCCAAAAAAAAAATGCAAATCTAATTTTTGTTTTATAACACTCGGCGTAATTAATGATATGCCAAGATAGTTTCGGACAAAATAATATTCGAAATATTGTTATTTAAGCCAACTGATGTTTCTGTATAGATTATACCAAGTCTGTTATGTCCTAAGCGTTTCGGACAAAAAAAGTTTAGAGGGAACCCGTTTAGTACAGTACCTACTCTGCCACAACCTGATTTGTGCAGGTAGCTAGTTTAGAGTCATAGTACGATTTATATTTAATTAAACAAAAATAATTCATACATAAAACCAGTACAGATAAAAATAAATACCTATAACATTAGAATATATAGCATAAAATAAGTATAGTGAAAAATTATATAAACATAAAAGTTAGTACTAAAAATATGTATGAAAAACAATATTATGAACATAAATAATTCTATGTGATGATGATTATGAACAAAGATTATTCTAAATACCGATCATTATGAAGTTAAATTGTATAAGAATAATTTTCGGAGTTCCAATAATCTAAGTTGCAATTTTATAAATACTTTGGCGCACCCTACCCAAATACTTCAAGTGTTTTGTTATGTTGTGATGGATGTGATTAATTACACCGCATATTCAATGCTGGGAGTTAACAATATTGATTATCAGTTACCACACTTACCACTGATAACAGATGAAAGTAAATATCGCAGCTGTTACTTGCGGTAACAGATTGGCGGTTTAACAGGTGGCAATAAATAAACCAGTGATAGATAACACTAAAACGGCACACCGTATTCAAATATATTTTTGCAAGCACTTGAATCTTGTGTGCGTGTTTTAATACTAACCGATAGGTAAATTAATATAAATTCAAATTCGGCCCTGTCATACTAACTGTTTTAAAATACTGTGACGATACAAACATATTAAATTTTTGATGAATGTCGTGATTATTAAAATTGTTTCAATAATTAAGGTAGGTAGTTCAAGAGGCGAAACTGTTAAAAAAAGCGAATTAGATTTTTTTTTATATTTTTGCCTAGATATCGGCAGACACCCCTATGCGAAGGACATACCACGGGACAATGCCATAATATATTCCAAGCACAAAGATAAATACTAGGTACTGTGCCCTTGCGGCACGCTGACCCAGTGAAATTGTAGGTAAAATCGATGAAGAGTGCAACCGGGTAAACACAAGACGGCTCGCATGTGTGCGGCAACACACTCCAACGCGGGCTTGTATTAACGAGGATCAGTCCTCAATCGGCCAGGGACCGCGACGCGCATGCCCGGCCGCACTGTCCCACGCAAGCGTACTCCGACCATCGTTGCGAACACCCTGTGCAGATGAGGGATTGAATAATACCGCAAAAAATAAGTTAACCACAAATCAAAACATGATAGGACCTTGTTAAAATTCTAGGGGCCAAATTAGTGTAAGTGTTTCTGATGTGCAAGCTAGTGGGTACCATTGTGTTGCTGCTGCTGCTCTCACTGGATTCCCGGGATTGCTCGGCCAGCAGTCAAGATGACAGAATCACACTCAATAGGTAAGTGAAACTACCACTAAATCTCGTCAACTGCTCTGGGACAGAGAATCAGTCCACGAGTTACATATTTTAAATTAAATTATCCTATTAGTGATTGATAGGAAGATTCGTGTCTGCCCCATGAGAGTGGGCGGTCCGGGTAAAAAATAACTGCTGATGTAACTAATATCATTACTTTTTAATAGATAATTCAATGGCACAACTGTGTATCAATTGCCAGTTATTGTTAATCGATTACGCACTCATAATTTCCATTTCTTGTTACCTAATTATACAATTGACATTCAATACTTTTTTAGATTTCGATATCTCAGCCACTAATAAATAACAATGTCACGTCAGGTAGGTACCTACGTCAAAAACAATTACTTAATTGGACATGTTATGTAGGTATTCTATTAACTATTCTGTGTGTGTTTAGCGTGCAACATTGGGCGGTCAAACTTGGTTCTGAACTCAGTTCTTTCGGCGAAGTTATTACAAGGAAGAAAAGAGTTCAAGAGGTAACTATCAAACAAAAGATTATTTTATTATAATTAGAGACTATTTTCAATTTACTAATTATGATTTGCACTTACGCTTCAGAGTTTTAAATCGGCTCAAATAGAATCTCGGGATGGCGAAAAACTTGTGCAAAGCATGGCCGATGATATTCGTGCGATGATGGAGCTAAAAGTCAGTGCCGTCAAAAGGATAGTAGAAGCCGCAGAAAACATGGCTTTTGATAAACAGAGCGAACCAGTGCCAGAGGACTATCAATTCTATAACAGCAAGGAGATGGACGAGCCGTACGATGAAGTGTCAATCACAACAACAGCAGAGCCCGATTTTAACCTTGAAAACTGGATTGTTAGACCCCCTACTAAAAGTGCTCATCTACAATTAAATGCACACTTCTATAACATCCCTGTTAACACCAACTTCAGTAGCGTCCATGTTCCAACTAACGTATATGCTTGGGGTAAGTTAAATTTTATCTTATCGGTATCCATTAACTAAAACAATTGCATAAAAAAAGACAAAAATCCAAACAAAAAAGGTTTTTATAATTGAATAATGCTAACCAATTATCATTTTAGCGGATGACGTTATTAAGGGAATTCACTGGTCCGAGGGGCTTGATACGCATTTCATCAATAACTACCAAAGCGATCCTACGCTTTCTTGGCAATATTTTGGAAGTTCAACAGGATTCATGAGACATTATCCAGGTAAAATTACTGCAAAACTAATATTTCTACCAAAGCACCTTACCTATGGAAAAAAAAAATTTTGTCTAATACAATATAGTCTTACAACTTATACAGTGTGTAAATCTAATACGGGCGATCAATTAAACCAGGCATGGGATTCATTAGTGTAATCATGGATTACAAGGTTTTTTAAAAGTTACTCTTAATTTAGACCCCACATATCTTTTTTAAGATTATTGGAACAGCAATGTAGGTACGAACATTTGTTATTGTTGATTTGGCAGTTATGTCATCTGCTTTTGAAATTAGCTGTCAACGAGTGCTTAACTCGCGTATGTTGCTTTACATTGCGCGCCGAATTATTTTGTATGGAAAATTTTGTTGCTCTGATTTTAAGTAAAAGTTATTTGAATGTACTTATCCCCTTAAGAGCTTCGCCCGTATTAGACTTACACCCTGTATTTGAATTAATTGTTAGGTTCATTACGAAGCGAAATGGCTACAGGCTACGGCGTAGCACTAAAAGCAGAGTTTGCAAGTTTTCTTTAACATTCACTACAAAATAAATTTATCCTCACAGCAATGAAATGGAGAGCTGATCCTGTCGACATTTACGACTGTCGTACAAGAGCGTGGTACATGGAAGCAGCAGCTAGTCCCAAAGACGTGGTGATACTAGTCGACCGTAGCGGGTCAATGACCGGTCAGCGGAGAGACATCGCCAAGCATGTGGTCACCAACATATTGGACACCCTTGGCAACAATGATTTCGTTAACGTTATGACCTTTGCTGATACTGTAGAAGAAATAGTTCCGTGCTTTGAAGATTCTTTAGTTCAGGTAAAAATATAACCTGAACGAGACATTTCTCAGAACCTTCGTTTTAATGTTTCTGATTTTCGTAAACATGTTTCGTGTGGTTTTAGGCAACAATGGGAAACTTAAGAGAACTGAAGTTGGGGTTGGATAATTTTGAAACGATGGAGATCGCAAACTTTTCCGCAGCATTAACGAGGGCTTTTGAACTGTTGGAAATCTACAGAAATAATAGTGGAGGCGCCAACTGTAACCAGGTAACGAAATATAATTCGTATTCATAATTGGCTTGGTAATAAATACCTATTTCTTCAATAATTCGTTTATACTAGTGAAGTTTGCGTAAGCATACATATATTATCTATATATTGCCTTAGCACATGATTAGTACAACGGTATGTTGCCGCGACATAGACTATCCATCCCTCTTTTATTAATATAGTTGTAAACGACAGGAAGTCTGTCTGGCGACATTCGCATAAATCAAGAATCATATGCTGGGCCTACCGAACAAAAAACTGACACGGGAAACGACCTATTTACTTAATACTCTGTCAAGAAATACTGTAAAAGGAAAAATCCGGTTCGAAGGACCACGTCAAAGGAAAAATTGGGGTCCTTGGGATGACGCGAAGTATTTAAATAAATTAAAATACAAAATTATACGTGTAGCAGGATCTTATATTTGCTAGTCCCAAAGACGTAAAGAAAGAAGTTGCTAAAGAAGAAAGATGTCGTACAAAAGATAAAAAAATTAAGTAATCAATGTTGCTAGTATTAAAAATACATTCTGAAACAAGTACTAACATGATTATTTGATGTAGGCTATAATGCTGGTTACGGATGGCGTTCCATACAACTACAAGGAGCTGTTTGAGAAATACAATTGGAAATATGACACCCCTGTCAGGGTTTTCACGTACCTGATAGGGCGTGAGGTAAAGGTAGTACCACTTTCAGGTATTTACTGTGTGTCGTAGCCATTGTGCGACCTGCATAATGCCTTCCTTGTGCCAGTACAGTGTAAACCTTGAATGTGGTACCGACTATCTTACTATAAACTTGTACCTTTTGATCTGTACCTTTTGCATGCTTCTTGTATCCTCTCAGATTTCATGTTTATGACGCTTGAGCTTTTAGTGTAGTGATTGTATAGTGATAGATGCATTTGGTGTTATGATTTTGTCTTGTATTTTGTTTAAATAATAGTCATAATTAAAAAGAGTTAAATATTCGATACAGAAAGTTTCTTTAATGTGTATGTTCTTGAGTAACAATCATTAGAGAACGTTTAGCTCTTTCGAATTTTCGTATTAGTTATAATGTGAAAGAGGTTGTGTGCGACCAAGACCGTTTGTTTCTTTTAATTAATTTAATCGAAGAACGATCGGCAAGGTACCTAAATCTTTGTGGCACTGACGCTGTATGATATGCATACGTACATTTTGAGTTATTATCTAGACCCAGCATGATTTCCCGAAATATAATAAGAGATAAGTAGGTCATTCAAAGATTCTATACAAAATAATATTGACTCCAATGCGCAGATGTTGGTAATGGATCCACAGGTGAAATTTGTGTTTCCTTACAATGGTAAGGCCCATTTTCATATATTATGTATATTGTACCTATTACAATTATTTCACGTAATAAATAATATGTGTTGGCGTCGTAGGTTAATTAGTTTTATTTATCATTAAGTGTTGTCGAAAAATGCCTGTACATATTTAATTATAAACACAGAGCTACCCAATAGCACAAACATCGATTCACTAGTGATACAATAGGTACCCAGCACTTCATGAGATGCGTAGGTATAACACCGTAACTAATATTTGAGAAAGTCACGTGGTTACGAGGTTTTGTTTCACAATAAAATTACCAAAGGCCAACCAACAATAAATCTCATTGGCAAAAAAGAAATGTAACTTGCCTACTATTAAAAGATTTCTATAATGGGACATTACATTATGTAATATGTTATTTTGAAAGTATATAACTATCCCATACTGGTTTCGTACCGTCAAAGTCAAAATATGTCGTAGAATAAACCTGATGTGGCTCTTGACCGCGTGATTTCCGTGCAAGTCGCATCCCAAACTGAACATCAACCTTTCTGCCAAAAACTAATACTCATGTCATTTAGGTGGCGGACGTACGGGAGGTGAAATGGATGGCGTGTGCGAATCGAGGGTTTTACGTGCATCTGAGCACGCTGGCAGAAGTGCGGGAGCGGGTGTTGGAGCATGTGAATGTGCTCGCACGACCGCTCGTGCTGCAGCGGGAGACGCACCCGGTTGTGTGGACGCCGGTTTACGCCAACGTTACAGTAAGTTTTGAATCGCGTAGCAAGAGTGAACAGGGTACTAGGGACTAGCCGTGTGGTGTCGGTGGTAAGGATACATTTGGCACCACCCCAACTCTTTTTTTAAATTATTATCTTTATTGGAGAAACAACAGAAGTAGTGACAATAAAGGCGATTAAGATCTGAAGTACTAAAATTAGGTATACACTTACTTCTTTAAACGCGCTCACTAAGAATATTGTAAGTTAGATACAGTAATGCTACGGTATACTAATCTTTCCGTGGGTGTTGTAAGAGTCGGCTAAGGCATGGAAGTGTCACTGACTATTTATTTATTTATAGATTGATGGTGGGCAGCAGCATCATCAAATAATCAAAGTGGATACGCTTTGATCAACAACCTGTTTGCCTAGCGTGGCGATTATTGGTATTTACCTTTTAATGGACCAGTACGGAATTAATATAGGCTGATGATGAACTCCTAATTAGGAGATTTTTTCACGCTTTCACGGTTATCCTCGTAGTGAAAGTTGCTCAGTGTGACCGTCCCTAACATCCTGTTCACCCCTGCTTCACGTCCCAGAAGTTACCCTGTGGATATAGTGGACATCAACATCTTTGGCCCTCGTACCTTCAAGGAAACGTCCGAATTTACCTGTGACTGAATTAGCGTCAATGCAATGGATTACTGAATCTCATTGTGACAGTAATATTAATTCGGACGTTTCCGTGAAAAGCCGAAGGGAAAGGATTTTGTACTACATTTGTTTCTGACTTATTGAGGCCATTAAAGGTTGTAAAGTTGTAATGTCAAAAATTACTATAACCGAAATTGAACCAATTTCTATGTAACAGTCTTTATTTTTCAAATCTTCTCTGTAATAATAAAAAAATTAATGCAAGCTTTACTAAAGTGACACTTAATAGACCCATGTTTTATTTAAAACCATCCAAAATAATGATAATAACTTCTAAAATACATATTTTACACCATGCAGTGTGTTACTTGACAGGGTATCAAGTAACACACTGCATGGTGTAGAATGCGTACAATAATGATTAAATACGAAATATTGTTGATGTTTTATCGATAGTTTTCCCAAGAATGAAAACGCAAAAACCGAAATCTTAATGGCCTGATAGCTTCTTCTTTCGTAAAAACTAGTGGCTACGCCAATCCTAGGGATCATATTAATCAGACACTTTTAAGATGAGTCGCAATGGCGATGGATATATAATAATGTCAAATTGTGCAGGATCCAAAGGTAGCAGATTATTTATGGGAGCAGCGAGAAAGAGCTGAGCAAAAAGAACGATTCATGAGCCAACGGCGAGATAAGACACACTTCAACTCGGATATAGAACAAAACCGTAGATGGAAAATAACTCAGGTAACGAAACTTCCCTAAATAGAAATTGCCTGATCTAGAAAAACAGCTGGTTCCATGAGTTACTATTGCTGAAGTCGAAGAAGTTTTTCATCGTTACCCATACATATCGGTTTCTCTAGATATTATGTTTTTAACGTATTTCCATTTATTAAAAAGAGTTTTTAACGGACCAAGGATTCAAATCGGATATTGTATGTTCTAGATGAAACAGGGCCAGTACAGCGAACTAGGTAACTCTCAGTACCAACTGATGACGTCTGTATCAATGCCGGTGTACGATCTTCGACACAACGAGGTGAGTGCTTATCCACAAAGTCTTCATATAAGTGTTAGCATTTTTCAAATTACTATTTCCATGTTTGAGAAAGCGACCAACAGTTTTTAAATCAGAAAAAATTAAATCGTTGTTCTCTGTCTCAATCCCACCGATTCAATGGTCTATAAATATATGATGCTGTATTTTCCGAAATTCTGAAAACCCTCATGCATGATCAGTACCAAATGTATCTGTCGTTTAAATCTCCAGAAGATTGTTTCCAGATTGGTTACATTTCCTACTAATTGGCCGTAAGATCTATCTCTTTACTTTTAGCTTTACTATTTTCTTCGTAAACTTGATGTATTATTATAACCTGAATATATTTTAATAATATTCCGTTTTGTTTGATGGTTTCCCCTCAGAACATCACAGAGAATGTACTGATAAATGAAGCTTACTGGGTATCAGTTACGAAAGAGGTACTACACTTAGAAAGTTTTGATGATTTAATGTAAAATTTTGCAAGATACAAGAGAGTTTTTATGATTTAGTTTTGGATTCCAGTAACGGTAAAGTCTTATTTGGCCCCGTTAGCGATGCATCTGTCCTCGATAGATGTCGCCCGCGCGACCGCGCGGCCGCCCGCGCGGTCGCCCGGTCGACGACGGCGCCGCTCGGGCCCGTGGCCGCCAAGCGCGACTCGATGTGTTGTTCGACCCCTGGCTTAGTAGTATAGTAGTTTTCTACTAGTCGTAGGCGTAGACCAATAGGGTGTTATGATCAACTTTTCTATCAATTATTGAATTAATTATTTCTGTGCAAGAGTTATGATTATATATTACACACACTGTCTAATGAATAAACTGTATTTGTGCCTGATTTAGTGATGTCTTGGTAGAGACATTTTTAATGATTGACTTGTGCTACGAAACGTAAATGTAAATATTTTTAAATGAGTTTGATGCCGCCCGACATATATGACTCGAATGGGGCTTTTGTTACTTGAGTATTCTATTCAGTTTGAAGTACTATTTTCCTCGTATTAACAAAACTTTTGAGACTCAACATTAAATTAGTGTATATAAAAGTCTTCTCGTTGATCGAGAAGACCTTTTGATTTTAGTACAGGTTCTTACAATGCATTTATCTGTTATTACATTTTATTGCATTCGTACGTCCACAACCAATCGCAGTCCGTAGAGGAGAACGGCCAAAAGGAGGTAGGCCACGCTCTCATAGCATTACTATACCTGTGCGGATGGATGGAAGGAAAGTGCGGGCGACTTATCGGCAGGGAGGCCAAACGGTGAGAGACGGGCCAGGTCTGTAGGGATCCCAGTCTCCAGGCTTGGCCCGACGTATCCGTCTTACCCTCACACTATGATTTATTTGAATTCTAAGTCTTTGTAACTCAAACTGCCGATAAGAGACCACCGAAACAATTATCAAAATTTAAATATTTATCAACAATTTATTGGTACCAAATAACACTTTTCTATGAAACTCATACCTGTTTACACATTTCCATTTCTTGTTTTGTCGCATTAATAATTTAAATAATGTCAACAGATTCTGACAAGGATTCAGTTAGAGAAGTTTAAAGGTTACTTGACTACCGGCTACAGAAACGGTAGAGGGATTCTAGTATAAAGTGTAGAAATAAAAATCCTACATTAACATTATTATGTAAAGTAGATTTTGCTAGAACCTGTAACAATTAAAATTGTTAATTAGAATCCTTAAATTAATATAGTTTTGCGTACATAACAGTACTAAGTGACTTAGAGGGGCGTAGTTGCTACACATTCGCCGCCGACTCGCTACAGCCGAGTAACTTTAAATATGTTATTTATAGTAGAGTAGGTTAACAGCTAGAAATGCTAAATATGATCATGTAGCTAGATTAATTTTGAATTATTTATTGAATAAGTATTTGAAATACTCTTTTTATATTTTTAATAGCGTTTTTTGGTACTTTATTAGATCTAGAGTAAAGATAATTTTTGTGTTCATCTGAGATGATGTTGGAAAATTAGTTATAATTTTTGCCAATATGTAATATATAGCTGTTTTAATATATAATTCTGCATGAGCGGGTGAGTTTCTAAGCGTGTGGTGAATTTTTCAGATGCGTATAGCTAGATTGTTAGGAGTCGCGGGGACAGACGTAGCACTGTCTGAGATACAAGCATTGATGACACCATATAAGGTAAGCAATAATGTTTGCAGTTCTGTTAAGCAAAACGTAGATTTATTAGACACAGGTTATGCTATGATTTATATCAATTATTAATTTAACACTAGAGTCGGATTCCCGTTAATCACTTAGAACTCATGAATAATTGATATTTTACTCAAATGTTCTTTTGACAGATTGGAGTTAATGGATACGCTTTTATAGTAACAAACAATGGGTACATTTTAATTCATCCCGATTTGAGGCCTGTGGTAAGTGACATATTATTACACTAGAATATGTACAGCACTGTCATCCGTGTTGTTGTGACAATTTATACCTATTCCTCAATTATTTTTTTAATAATAATTGTCCTAGATAGATTAAAATTTTATCAAATTGCCATTCTCAGAAGTAGGTACTACTGGTACTACTCATTTTACTACAACTACCTGTTCTCATGCTAGTTTTAAACTACAAACAGTATTGCTTCAGACACGTTAAAATGTATTGTATTCTTTAACTTTTTAATCTTTTTTCAGTACCAACAAATACTAAAACCTAGTTACAACAGCGTGGATATGATTGAAGTTGAACTTTTCGACGATGACCGCGGGCCACGCAACTTCAGTAAAGAACTTACTGCAGTAAGTGATTTCTCATATTAATATTATTAGACAAGACTGCTAATATTACTAGAGAAATTCAGGAAGATATAATCTAAATATATCAAAGAAATGTTTGGGTCAAAGTTATTTTCGTTGTCTTATTTTGTGTCCATAATAACGTGACACAGTTGTGATTTTTGTATAAGATGATATTTTGTTCCCAATTTTTGACCTATAGATTAAAATCTAACGTGAAAAAGAAATACAAGTGTACCGATTTTATTTTATATACTGAGTCGAAACAGCTATTAAAAGCGTGACAGAGTGGTATGAAACAAGACAACGAAAATAATTTTGACCCGTTTAACAAGAAAAATACTGATAAAGACAAAAGCAAACGCTCAAAATTATTAGACCGCCGACCCCTTTTTTATGATGTCATAAACGTATTGAACCATTTACTTGACTACCTATTAATATTAATGCACGACATTGTTTCTCTTTTCAATTACAGCTTCGCCAGGAAATTATAGACCAAAGAACTGGGAACAAAATAATGAATGTAAAGTACCACATGGATGACATGGTAAGGAAAAATACATACAAAACAATCTTTAAATTTACATGAAATACGCGTATTTCTTAAAACCGTGGAGCTATTCCAACACATCCATCAAACGATCGGAATCTTTATGTTTGTGTTTCAGAAAAGGGCATCCCGAGCTAAAAAACATTACTTTTGGACTGGCATCAACGAATCTCCGTTTACCTTAGTAGTGGCGATTCCGGAGAACTACGGGCGTCATAGAATCACCCCTCCTCCTAACGACGATATTCACCGACTATCTCTTACCTTTAAAAATATATCGGCACAACAGTTCCTGTCTGACAAGTGGAGTGTCCATCCTGATTGGTAAGATTGACAAAAGACAACGTACTTATTAAAAAAGACAGGCCAAATTCTAATACGGGTATAAAATCGACAAATTACGGAACAGAGAAGAATGGACAAATAATTATCTTGGGACATCTTACACAAAACCTAGTCCCACGGTAAGCTCAATTAAGGCTTGTGATGTGGGAACTTGGCGACGATATTTATAATAGATAGATACAGATACATATAGTTATTTAAATACATAGCATGCCATACAACGTACAAGCCATGACCAACGAACAAATATTTGTGATAAATAAATACACAAATAATGCCCTCGCCGGGATTCGAACCCGGAACCTCCAGCTCCACTGCCAACTATATTTTTTTTATTTTATTTGTATTAGTACCATTTAGGTATTGCATGACTCTTCTTATCAACCTTCATTGCTCTGTCTATTGAATCGGGAGCGTTGACAGTTTACGCAAAGAATAACTACCTAGCAATTTGTTGGCAGTTATGACAAGCTTTCGAATATATTGTGTTTCAGGCTATACTGCCGTCACTATGAACGATCATTCTCGTCTCCTGAGGAAGAGTTGTCATACTTTTTGGAGCGGGTTGCTAGACCGGGATGGCGGTGGCCAGCCAAGCCCAGGCCTCCGGAGCATCACAAAAACAAGGGACACGAGCGACACAACGGTATTAATGCAACTTGAATTGTAATCAGAATTAAGAAAAAAGTTTTTGGATAAAAAGCAAGCCGAAAACGGTGCTTATTGATCAACTTTTCAATGTTAACCTTGAATAAAAATATGAAAAACACGCCTCGCAAGCGGTGTGCCATCTAATATAATATTTACATAAGCTACAACGCGCCCGGCGTGGTTTGGCTTTAATGGTCAGTGGAAAATGGCTATTTTTCATTGAACAGACGTGTTTATTTGACAGGAACATCAGACGGACGCGAGCGCACGAAAGCTTCTAACAGTACGCCTAGGAATGAGTATTATTGTAAGTAATAAAATAAGTTTCAAGTCATATAAATTGCTAATGTCTTAGTTACATCGTCCCTAGTACGGGTTGAGTCAAATTGATTCACCGTTTTTCCAAGGAAACATGAGGATCAAAGAACTTAAATATGTTCTTCTAAAATTATATGGATCGATTGAAAACTAATGTTGATAGTTAAGACATTTAACTAAAACAACATTAAACGTGATTTCGTTTCCATTACGCTGTTAATTACGTACAATATGTTTGAAAACGATCCATTTATGTTAATGTTCTTATTATGCTAAGTATATTAATTGTGAAGGTGAATATGGGGATTATTAAGTCAGTGAAAAGCTATTTGTATGTTCAATAGAAAATAAACCTTCAGATTAAACCGAACAGCGTATAATAACAATTATTTATTCTGAAGAAAGGCGAGTGAATGATCTTTATGTTATGAGAATTATTGTACTATCGATTATATTGAATCTTGACCCATAATAGGAGCTTGTCGCTAGTAACATTAAAAATCAATTGTACGACAAATGCTGCCATTTCACTTTCAATGTTACTAAATATGACAAGCTCTTATTGTGGCTCAAGATTCAATTTTATCGATAGTACAGTCAGGGAATTTAATTTCCTACCCATTTCGTAGAAATGTTGTTAGGCATTCACGATGCATTAAGGTCGAAATTTTAATTTTAGTATTGATGTGTCAATACCCATTATTTGTCAGTGTCACTGCACCTCACATAGAACCTCTTTACGAAGTTATTTACTTTTCTAATAAATAATTACTTAAACACATGGCAGATGCTGTCAGTGTCAGTCGAGAAAATTGTGAAATAATTTTCAAAAGCGAAATTATTGTGAGCGCAAATGTTAGAGTTACACCAGGAAGGAGTAGGATTCATGAAATAACACGTTGGTTAAATGTGATTAGGAACACTGCTCGCCGTTGGGTACGGCGATACAATGCTGAAGGAAACCTTATTGATCAAAGGCAAAATAACCATCGCCCGCTAGCATTAGCCGAAGACCAACGCCGATTAATGCGACGTCAATATAATTTGGATGGCTCTACGACAACAGGACGGTTTGCAGAATTGTTTGACGTTCACCCTAGAACAATAAGGAATTGCCTACATGCAATGGATTTTCATCACAGGCGGCCTGCGAAAAAATTGCATTGACCGAGGCTCATAAAGCAGCGCGACATCACTTCGCCCGTCAGTAATTAAATCTTGACTAGACATCTACAGCATTTTCCAGGTCTCAAACCGGAAGATTACATTTGTGGCGTGGTCATTCGCGATCTTGGTGGATACACGTGTTTTTAATTGATTTTTTTATGACTATTGTGTTAATTTGTTGCGTTGAAAACTTATTTTTTTTAATAAACACCCTGGTCAAGTGATTGATTAAATAAGATTGAATGAGATAAAATAGTGTTCTTGTTATGAGTTATGAATAATATATGTTATGAATAAAGAACGTCCGTTATGCTTTTATTGAATTATCACTTTAGTCAATTATGTTAGTTTATCGACAGAAACATTTTGCTTTCAGCCTATATATCGGCACCAGCGGCCCTACCGCGAACTTTGAAATCCGCAAATTTCGAGAATATGTCTCTCACTCTCTAATGACGCCTTCGTTAGAGTGACAGAGAAAAATGATCGATATTTACGAATTTCGTAGTTCGCGGTAGTAGACCAGTGTCTGGATTCGTTGACAATCAAAAATTTAAACTTTGATTCCTAGTTCCCGATTCATTAAAATATAGCAAAACTGAAAGCGATAGAAATATATTTTGTTAGATTTTCGATTACTGTCATCCATTTTTAGCAGTGCCTTGACGTTTTACAGTTCCCCATGTCAACGTTCTTATTCATATCAGTTGCCTAGTAACACAAACGAATGCGTCTGATATGTCAAAGTAACGTTGTGCTTAGTAGATAGCTCTTATGATGACTGTTTGCTATACGATATTGATCCTTAGGTGGGTAGGAATTTAAATTCCCCGACTGTACAATAATTCTCGTAACGATCATTCAGTCGACTTTATTCAGAATAAATAATTCTCGTTATACGCTGTTCGGTTTAATCTGAATGTTTATTTTCTATTGAACATACAGCTAACTTTTCACTGACTTAGTAATCCCCATATTCGCCTTCACAATTAACATACTTAACATAATAAGAACATTAAAGTAAAATTGTACGACAAATGCTGCCATTTCACTTTCAATGTTACGACGACAAGCTCCTATTGTGGGTCAGGATTCAATTTTGTCGATAATATACACTAAAATTAATATAATATTTTTCCAAAGGCGACCACGGATTGATGCAGGCCCTTGTATACGATGCGATCAACACAGCATGGTTCAACAAAAGCATAACGGAATCCGCGTCCAACGAAACTGCGTAAGTATACAATCAATCGATTAGTGGTTATGCGCTATTGTTTTGGGGCCCAATATTTATTTGATAGTTGATAGTTACAAAATATTCAAAAATGTGTACAGGGTGTAAATCTAATACGGACGATTCTCTCAACGGGGGATAGTATAAGATATAATGTTTACTTAAAATTACAGTAGAAATATATTCCATATTATCCATTGCAAAATTGATTTGGGCCGCAGTATAACGCAAAACACTCGTCAACAGAAACACGTCGGCTGCTTTCTGCGCGCCTTGACGCTTATAATGGAGACATAGTTTGACCGTTTAATTACTGGTATAGGATTAACGATAGTATACCTGGTTAAATTTATACCCGTATTAGATTCACACGCAGTATTTATGGTGCAGCCTTTGCTGTCATCGGTTTAACAATAACAGAATTCACTACACTAATATCCATATACTACCCTAAAGTATTTTGCATGAAATAAATTTGGGATGGGGTTACACTACAATGTGTTTGAATAAAATTAATGTATTTAAATATCACTTCGTAATCTAGTTATCACTTGCTCAAATATAACTTACACTGCACATCCATTTTATGTTGGTTTTCGCCTGGATAGCCCATTGACAAAAGTGATTGGATTATTGCCGAGGTAAAGTACTTACAAAAAGATGATTTTCTTTCGCTTTTAATTTAATGTAAAGACAGTTAATGTGATTATAAATAGAAAAAAAAAACAAAACAGGATATACGTAGAATGATTAGGTACTGATTACCATAAGGAAACTAATTGACTGAAAGTAAACGTTTTGGTGACATTATAATGAACTTTATATATCTACAAGCATATTGTGTTGCCCTTTTGAACGTTAAATGTCAATAAATATTCATAATACAATTACTTATTGGATTTTGAAGGAAAGCAAACATTACCTTGAGCTAAGCTGCCATAGGTACTTATCGACAATTTTTGTTGATACTGAGAGCTCATCAGTTTGAGGTAAAACGACGATAGCATTCAAAGGGGTAGTTTATTTCAATACATTTAGCAAACCGATGAATGTAAGTATAACAATAAAAAAGGATTTGAAATAAGGTAAATATTACATTAGGTTAAAGCAGCCAGGATGGAGTAAGTACAGAATCATACAATGATATTGATAATACGCGCTCGGATGCAAGAAAAAAACGATTGTTACTAGTCCATAATAATCCGAAGCAAAATTCTACCGTACTACGTAAGACCTACCTACTAATTTTTGCAGTCTATTTGGATAATTTGCGTTGAGGTTCATTTTAGGGTCAAAACTACTGCGCGAGTTTTGGTATATATATTTGGACTTTAATAAACATGTTCTAAACAAAACACATGCATTGGCTTTTAACCTTTTGGACGCCAACGACTGACATTTTGGCACCGCAGATTCTATATAAGTCCTGGTCCATAGAGCAATATAATATATAATCCTACATGCACGTGCATAAAGTTCACATTCACTTTTGACATTTCACTGACATGGCCTCTGAGTAACAGCTTTTGTATTTGATGTGGCGTCAAAAAGGTTAAAGGTATTAGTAGGTAGGGGCTTGTGCATAAATCACGTGAGGTCCTATGGGGGGGGGAGGGGGTCCAAGAAAACATCACGAAAGATCACGATAGGGGGGGGTCAAGGAGACCTCACGTGTATTTTTCTACGATGAACAAACTCAGAAATATTGTGAATTTCGGCTAGCGAACGTGAAAAGTTGAATGAGATACACGTGAGACTGCTTGGTAGCCAAGAAACTCACCAAACATCACCATGGGGGAGGGGGGGGGTCAAAAAGTAGCCGAAAAAACCTCAAATGATTTATGCATGAGCCCTAGGTAAAGTTGAATATGTTTTGAATATTGCTCCACAGAACGTACGTAATGCATATGTCATAATGACATTAATGACAACTATTAGGTTGAGATACTTCCTGAGTGGCCAAGGGTTCCAATTTATTGACTGTACCTACGTGGGTTGTTGTAATGGTCTGAACAAACTTCTCAAAGCCAACGTATCTGAAGCCACTGTTTGTACAGCGGGACAAGATAATTCTCGACCTAACAAAATATAATAATACATACCCATTACCCAATCCAAAAAAAGGAATGTGGATTGTTGTGTGTTTTGAAATGGTGGGTTGCACATTATAGTGATGCTCCCACATTCGATGTTATTTCTGTTATGTAACGGTATGAAACAAAGTGTAACAAGGACAAATTTACACTTTGTTTTATACCACAACTATGATGTCAAAGAGAGAGAGAGATGATGTTTTATAACATTTCGTAACGCCAATGTGGGAGCACCATTACACTGATTACACAGGATTAGTGCGACAATATATTATATCGCCGCGAGATAGTTATCCATCCCTCTTTTAATCATATACCTAGTTAGTAAAAGATGGAAAATCTATCTCGCGGCGACATACTGACATACCAATCATGTGCTAATCATACAGATCAGATTATCCTTGACATGACTCAAAAATGAACTAACATCCACCACAAACCTTACCGCTACAACATGACAAAGGTGTGTAACTTGCATCTTATTGTTTGGCTGCAGACTGAAGTTCATCGAACGGTTCGGATACATCGTGGCATTCATGGCTACACATAGCGGCCTCACCAGGTGGCAAACGCATCCGCCTAAAGAACACGACAATGACAGCGACAGCAAGTAAGAATCATATCCATACCCCGTAATCGAACCGGCAAATCTGTAGCAAATGTGCGTTATTCTGTGACATTTTCACTAACCGTACGTTTTGGATTTTATTATTTATGGAATAATACTGCTTATGTTAATATTAATCATACGTGCAGTAGAGTAAGTAAATTCGTCATCGTAATCGCCAACCCTGACATCAAACTGTCAAATGCTACGGTTTTGCTAATCCGTTGCGAGGTATGATCATATCGTATCATGAGCCTATGTTACGCCTCTCCTATTAACTATGCGTATAGACGCATTACGAGGTAAATGCCCATAATCGCTACGTTGAGCAAGCGGATTGGCGATCGCAGTAATGCACTAATGATGACGCTGCTAGTGCTACCCATCATCAATCTTTTATCAAATATTGGTCTGAGACACTTCAATGTTTTCAATCCCTTAGTCGACTCTTACGACACCTGCAGAAGTTGAGGTGGTAACAAATGATTTCTTACTGCCGTCACCACACGGCCACAAGTAAGAATAACGTGTTTAAAATATAAAGACGTTTAGCAACTAACAAACACCACGTTGTAGTTGAGCGTGTTTAGCGGCTTTTAAGTGACTTAAGAACTGCTAGCAGTCCAGTCTTCAATAGTTGCAAAACCTAAAACTTTAAGCTTTCAAAAACTTGAGGCTTCAAGATACAGGTGTCCTATGACCTAATCACATTAAGCTAACTTAAACAAAATTGAGGGATAAAGACTGGATTTAAGAATTACGCAACTTTCACAGGTTAGAATTTGGAAAGCAATGGCCACGCGCAATCGACGAGGTCTGGTACCGACGAGCTGTCGAGCAGCACTACATCGACCCATTGAGCTACGTCTACAGTGTAGAGATGAACACGGAAAAGGTCCCGCTGAACGTGAGCACAGCGGTGGTGACCGCTGCCCACGCGGTGTTCCACGGAGACGGCCACAGGAAGGCGCCGGCTGCTGTCGTGGGCTACCAGTTCCGACACGATCGTCTGGCCGAGTGGTTCCTCAACATCACGGGCTCGGTAAGACCTATATTCCACTTACCTTAATACAGAAAAGTTCCGCCTGGAAATAAGTACCACGGTAACGGCCAGTAAGGCTGTTATTCGATTTTTAGAGAGAGAGTTTCCTTAGATTCTAGCACTCAAAACTCTTAGCTGAGTAAGAACATTTTCTCTAATTTAAGGTTACAACTAACACAGGCGACAATATAGCTCGAAGATAAAGCTTCTATTAGAAGTGAGCATGATAATATTTACCACGGTTAAAAGTGTTAAAACGAGGGAGACGGAATTAAGATAAAAAAAAAAGAACTAGCACACACACACACACTTTTTTGTGTTCCAGTTTCGTTGAGACCCAGCAACAAAAAATACATACCAAAGTTATATAGCAACAGCATTTGATAAGTGTGACTATATTATTTCAGTGCGAAGGAGGGAAAGGATGCTGCGCGTCATCAGCTTGGGATTGTTTTCTAGTCGACAGCAATGGATGGATTATAGTCAGTGAAGACGACAACCATACAGGACTGTTTTTCGGCAAGGTACTTGTGCAAGCTTTATACACAGTTTTAAAACCATAAGACGATCTGACGGTTATAGTGGAGTAAAAGCTGCTCAAAGGACAGTATCAAGAAAGCTCCTTAACCCATCGAATCCCAGTCATTTGAAGTGCTTATTTACTTCTGACATCAAGTGATGATGATGGAGCTCGAAGGCTAAGAATCGGAAGCACTTGAATCCTCAAGATTGACAAGCACAACAAAAGTAAAACGTAACACCTAGGTACTTACGACCCAATAACTTAAAAACATATTGTTTTTTTTTACAGATTCGTCCGGATATCATGACGAGGCTCGTTGAAGATGAAGTGTACAAGACCATACACATAGTGGACTATCAAGCGGTATGCTTCAGAGAAAAGAAGACGACCAACCCTGCAGCCACCATTCTTACGGTAAGAGTTGTGTGGTATAACATGTTCTCGAAATTGGTACGGATCACACTAAAATGTAACACAAATTTTGTAAAATATCGAAATGATGATCACATGAACATATACAATCAACGGTTCCTTCAAGTGCGCTTAACAGAGATACCTACTGAGTAACATTTTATATTTAAGAAATTAATAAATATTTACACGTAAATATTAGCACCGCGTGGTGACGTAAGTTAGAATACTTTATGATCACCCCAACTCTTCCCGTGGTTGTCGTAAGAGTCGACTAAGGGATGTGAACGAACATTCATTTATTGAAAATTGATGATGGTCAGCGGCATCATCTTATATGTTTAGTGGTCATATTTCTAGAATCGCAAATCCGCTTTCCCAGCGTGGCGATTATGGACATTTGCCTCCTAATGCGTCCATATGTATGTATTAGTAATAAGAGAGGCCTTTATCCACCAGTGGACTGATATAGGCAGCTGATCAATAACTGAAGACAACGTATTGTTACAGCCTTTAGAGAATGTGCGCCTCGTCCTAGCGTGGTTCCTAGCAACAAGCGTCTGGCTCTATAACACCATTACAGTAGGTTTGGCTCAGGGCTCCGTCTACACATTCGATGACGGTAAGTAACACCACAGACTAATCAAATGTTATACCTATTTGCCAATAATTTGTATCTAATCATAAACAATGTGTCACTGTTAGTCAAAAAATATAAGCCATGCAGTATCCTGCTTAATGTTGTGAATGACAGATCGTGCGATTGGATGTTGTCCTACAATTTTGCATGACAACGAGTCACAATTTGATGTCTTCTTACATACAGGCGACTTATAAACCATTCGTGCTTGTCAATATTGCCTATGGTGCATGAGGACTGGCTATAGCAATAAGATGTTTATAAATAAAACACATTTTTTGTATAAAATATTATGATCGGACTGATAAATATGTCTTTAACATAACACTTCAATTTTCTGTATACACACAGCACAAGAGTCGTTTGCATGGGGATTCTCGCCAGCTCAGGCCGCGAAAGACTTAGCTATCCTATCAGTTTCTGTAGTGTCAAAATTATTGTATGGAGTCAACAATTGGATTCTAGTTCCGTATTACAAAAGTAGTAATGACTCCATCTTATTTTCAGAGAATGTTACACCCACCGGTGAGTGATAGACCGAGCACAGTAGAAGGTGTCATCGTGGATAGAGTGTCATTATACCTAATCTTACCCCCGGAATGTGCATGAACCTTATACCTAGTTATTTTCTCAATATTTGAGACAATCCTCTGTCAACGTATCGATAGTTCCGACTTGTTCAACATCAACACAATTGATTTTGGAAGTCAAGGGTTGTAGCTTTTATGACTAATCCAACATTCTATTAAATGGGCTGGTTAGTAGGATTCAAGTTTATTTCTTACCACTCGATTCATACAGACTCATACATCACCCATCATTCGAAACATTTAGGGTCGAAAAGGCAATAGTCGTCAAACATCTGCATGCTGATCCAAATATTGCTTATGAATCAGCTTCTGTGGTCATATCAATGTAAAATATTCTGCTAGGTGCGGTAACTTGTCGTGTTTTGTGGAATTTTATATCATAATTATCTCATATATTTATTATGCTATCTCTATATTTAATATTTCGCTTTGTACATTTTAATTTAACTGTAATTTTCTAAAAACTTTAATAACCGTATCGCCTATGTATAATATTTTCAGTATTAAGTATATTATGTATTTTCCGCCTAATTATGTTTTATAATTTTAATATTCGCGCAGCATGACTATCTCAATTAATATTTTCGTTATTATGTATATTTATAAATATCGATGTATTAGGTTGCTGTCTGATTGCATGGGTTCTTGGTAATAGTATTATAAAGATCTGACTATGGATAATGTTTATACAGTGTCGTACCAGAACTACGAGAACGACGAAGAGACTGATGACCCGTTCCTGACGAAACCTCCGACGGCGAGGAACGAGCGAGACTTCGAGAAACTGGTGCTTATCAACAGAACGCGACCCACGCCTTGCGACAGGGAGATGTTCCTGTACCAACTCGACTACACGAACTTGAACGAGAAACTGAACAAGCCTCTCAAGGATTGCGATCGACCATTCTATGTCCAATTAGTAAACTTCACGAACATGCTAATGGTAGTGGTGGACGCAAACTGTCCAAAAGAAGAGGGGTCTGTGTTCACAGTGGACCCAACGGAGGTGCTGTACAACGAAACTCTGCCGTGTCTGAAGCACATACATCCACTGTATAGGAAACAGCCAGTTTCCTGTATCCGTAGTCATCCAGAGGTAAGTGGACAGATTTTTGTACCATTAACGATATTATTCGTGTATGTAGACCGAGTAGTCGTTTATACCAACTTAAAAAACGGGTGCCTTGCGCGTATTTCATGAGCAGGATATGAGACAACGCTGATAAACCGCGTTACTCGAAACAACATAGTTTGCCTGAGATAAGACCCAGCTAGCTAGATCAATTTTCTGCCCCTGAAAACAAATAGATACAAAGCAAATTTCATCAAATCGATCGACGATCTCGGAAATTGCTCTAAGCTATAAGACTTACCTGAACGTCTAAAGACAGCTTGTGTTTTTTATTCCAGGAAAGCAACATTGACATGTGCGGGCGAGCAAGCATACCTGGCAGGCAACTGTTCTGGGTTCTACTGGCAATACTCTCCATTTATAGGTATTTGTAAAATATGATACATTGATGATACATACCTGGAACCTAAATGTCCAAAACTCTTTATATTTTAGATAATAAAAGAAAAATGTGACTTGCGATACTTCAGGGATGGCTTTAAGATAAAATAATAATATATGTGTTAGATAGTGGTTCCAAGGTCTTTGGAATAATAATTATTGGAGGGCAATTTTTCTTTTAGCAAATTATACGAATTTATTGGAGTATTTACAAGTTTTTACAATAAATTTATTCTAAATTACTTATAACAATGTCATCCTATAAAATGTAAATCATCATCTTCTTTTTTTCACAAGTCATTAGAAGATTTTCACTATCAAAAATACATATTTAAATTATATGATTTGGTAGTCAAAGAATCTATTAAACTATGTGTTAAATCATTCAAGATGAATAAAAATTATTTTTAGAACTAGTGGTAGCCACTGTTACATGTCATTCCCACATATCAGATATACTTAGTAATAATGTGTTTATTCTTAGAATTAAATCGATGTCTTATAAAGAATCTAGCTACTTTCATGCTCCCAATGTGCCACAAGGAACATGGCAAAAGAGTTTTAATGACAGATGAGAGACAACCAAAAGTGTTACATCTTATTTTAGATTTATTTTTCTCAGTGGTGACGAAGATTGTGAATAACAGAATAAGATTTGGGGTGGTAAATTTTAGAAAGAATGTAAATATAAGATAGTTAGCTTTTTAACAAATTGGATCAAGCCCATATTCATACTTTGTTCAATATACATATGCTTACAGTTTATATTTTGTGTTAAGTTTATTCTAGTCTTCAATAAATTATATTACTAAATGTATAAGTATCTACATTATGTTTACATAATTCTGAGTGATTGGTCGGCGTTTCCGTCCCGGTAAATTTGTAATATTGCTTGATGTTAAGATTGAATTGTCTTGCTAAGATTAATAATTATTTTGTTTTCAATTTAATAATGTTTAAATAATTATTTCGGAAATGATTATTCCACATTCCATTTAAGTTGCATCACATCAGAAACTACACATATCACTAGTTTCCCATGCAACTATTATCAAACAAATGAAGAAATAATTATTTACAAATGGTGTGGAATAATTATTAACATTATAGGTATTTATGATAGAATGATGTTACGTTTTGCAATCTAAGAAATTATAGCTGTCTTCTATTTGTAAGAATATATTTTAGACTTTAGTAAAATACATACATATTTTGAATCTCTGTCATAACATAGAATGTGATGATTTATTTATGAAATGTGATTGTTCATTTGGTACAAAATAAATATTTGTTTGTTTTGGTTTAACAGCATTTTTAATTAACTACAATACTTATTTTACAATATCCATATTCTACAGTGAAATAAATAAAATAACTTACAGTCTAACTGGTAGATGCTTCTTCTTGTCCAAATTTCTTATTAAATTCCTCTATTTCTTTCATAACAGTTTGATACCGAGACTCTCTTAGTAGAGATTCCTGCAAATTTTCCAACAGGTCTCCCCCCTCCATGAATGCTTTGAGGTTGTGCACTGTGCCTCCTCCCGGCCGGTGTTCAGTCACTCTGTCCTGAGGGTAATTGTAAGTCCTAATTTTTTCATTTCTGTTGCTGGATCCTACCTGTAATACAATAAATCTCGACATGAAAGGCATAAGGTCGGATTTAGCAATTTCTCTGACTTGTAAGTGAAACTTTATGTTTTTGAGACAAGGTCGAATTTCGATATATCTCATACCCACAGAACCGACCTTATGCCTCTCAGGTCGAGAAATATGCAAATGCATCAAAACAAAAATAATGTACATTTAGTAGATTCTTCTGTACTTAACTACTTGCAGTGCTTGGCCAGTCAATCCTAACAGCTGTTCAATACATTATCTGTCAACAACATAACTTTTTGACACATAATGTACTGAAATGACAGCTATCAGAATTGATTCATAGTGGCTTTAGTGCTTTCGCCTGTCCCCAAATACTAAAATAAAAAACTTAAAGTTCATAGTGGCCAAGCACTGTAATAAAACTGATGTGTGACAAACCAAAGATAGAACTTTGCAAAAGGATGCAACATTTTGGTAAAGCATAAATAACTTGTCATAACAAATAGCAGCTTTATACACATGAAACTAAGGTCAGAAAATACTGATTCTTGAAAGCAAATTAAATAATTAATGTAATTTAGCTTTTCTAGTAATAGGTTGTTGAAATATAATTACTTGCACCTACCTGTGATTTCCTCTCAGCATTAATTTTAGATGTCAATTCTTCTTCCTGCTTCTGTAACAGGAGAGTTCTTAATTTCTGCATGGCAATTTCTTTATTCTTTATCTGTGACCTTCCTTCCTGACATTCTACAACAGTGCCTGTTGGCAGATGGGTGATGCGCACAGCACTGTCCGTAGTATTTACATGCTGCCCCCCCGCTCCACTTGCTCTCTTGGTTTCTATTGATATATCCCGATCAGGTATTTCCAGTTCTAATTCAGTTGGCTGTGGCAACACCGCTACTGATACTGTGCTAGTGTGAATCCGGCCACCTTTCTCAGTAGCAGGTATTCTCTGCACTCTGTGCACTCCAGCTTCAAGCTTCATGAGCTCAGGCACACCAATACCTTTTATCAACATTGAGCCCTTTCTAATACCACCAATATCAGACTTTTCTATAGAAGCTACATTTACTTCCCAATCCTTATAATTTGCATATGACTCGTATAATTCAAATAACTCTCGAGCAAATAGCATAGCTTCTTGTCCACCTGCGCCAGCAGTGACTTCCAAAAGAATGCCGCCCTCTGTCAAATAAGGCTGGAACAATACTGACTGGAGGTCATTATCTACTTCCTTGAGACGCGCAAGATAAATTTGAGCCTCCTCCTTAACCATTTTCTTCATTTCATCATCTTGGTTCTCTTTCTTGTTGAGCTCTTTGAGATTTTCGATACTATCGAATAAAGCTATCCTTTCCTCGAGTACCTGCACAATAGGTTTTATTTCACGCAGACGTTTCACTTCACCGTCATTGCGGCGTGATTTAATTAAAAGATCTTCATGTTCTAGCAATATTTGCCGGAGATACTTTTGCACGGCTGCTTCGGACAACTTCAATGAATTTTCTGAAGAATAACATAGTCGAGATATAAGAGAATGTCTACCTATTTTATACAACGATGTTATCACTGGCACTTTTAAAATAAACATTGCCGTTTATAGTGAATACAGAATAAGATATAATTAATTACAAACGAAATAGCAGCAAAATTGTATTATATTTATGACCCACAACTTTGAGGTTATATTCGGATGTCAATGTCTGTAATTGTCAGTGTCAGTGTCAACTGTCCCTTTTGACAGTTTGGACCTACAAAAGTTTTCATTAGCTTTTATTTTTTGCCTTAGTAAATTTTACGACTGTCTTTAATACTAATAATTATATTACGAGTATATCTGAATAAAATAAAATACCTGTTTTGATGAGAAATAATTAACGGAAAAAGACGCAGTTGCAAATAATATAAAACATGTACGGACATCTATTGTTGAGTAGGGGTACTATGTCTCGGTAGCTATGTCTCAATTGGCAAACATAATTCAATAGATGGCGCAAAATTTTAAATGATTTATGCTGCCATCTTTCATTACATTAAATAAGTACTTTCGTTTCAATATAGACTGGTAGATGGCAGTAGCTCAGATTTTTAAGGAATAGATGATCCAAGATCAGAAAATGTACTCAAGCTTACTAACACCAATCGATAAAAGTGACTTCTTAGTACACTCCATTCAATGTTTACCTAAACCTTTCATAAATTCAATAAATGGGGGCCGTGTGGTGACGGCAGTAAGAATACATTTGTCATCAGCATCACCCCAACTCCTCCTGCAGGTGTCGTAAGGGTCGAATAGGATTGAAGTGTCACTGACCATTATTTGATAAAAGATAGATGATGGGCAGCAGCGTCATCATAGTGGACACATAAATACTGTGATCACCAATCCGCTTGCCGCGCGTGGCGAATTATGGGCATTTACCTCCTAATGCGTCTAAACGCATATTTAATGTAAAAAAAAGTGAGTACATGGGATTCCTACCTAGGAGTCGCAAAGTGGCTATTGTACCGCCTGTGCTGCTCAGTGGCGTTAGTCTTGCCAGGGTCAAGGAATTCAAGTATCTCGGCCATGTGGTTACCGAAGACTTGAAAGACGACAGGGATATAGAGAGGGAGAGGAGAGCAATGGCGGTCCGCTGTAATATGTTGGCTCGTATTTATTCATTGAAGTGAAGATAACACTCTTTAAAGCCTTCTGCCAAACTCTATACACTTGCAACCTGTGGGTTAACTATACACAGCGGGCCTTCAATGCTCTCAGAGTACCATATAATAATGCCTTCAGGGTGCTGATGGGGCTCCCACGTAACTGTAGTGCTTCAGCGATGTTTGCCCATGCACTGCACATACTGATGGGTAGGTACTGGACGGTGGTTCGTCGTCGCATTGCATCGCTCATGCGCAGGGTGCAGGAGAGCTCCAACAACATACTGAGGGTAATCAGTGTCACAACAGACTGCCCCATTATTCGACACTGGGTACGAGTACATGCACAGATACCCGGTGTCCTAGGAAGTGGCAGGTATTTAAATTAAATTAATCTGTTAGTTACTAGGTAATATAGTTTTAATGTAAGTTATAAGTTGTTTATAGTTTTAGCTTTGTTATTAATTATTATATTGTATTATTGTATCGTACTGTAAACTAACACAGTTATGGACTATGTCTGAAATAAACTGATTTTATATTATTATTTTAATTGGAGACGCTGATGATGATGATGAAATTCAATAAATAAAGTAGCATTTCCTTTATTTAATTGATTTTACAAACAAACAAAATCCAGCACTAGGTATTCCTTATACCTACTACACCACAGCAAGGTTCAAAATACTATTTAAAGAATAGTACAGTCACGTCTAATAATATGTATACATTTCGGAACGTATGTCAAAGGCATAAGGATCAAAATCTTATACATATTATTAGAGCCGACCTGTGCATCTAGGGAGGTAAGTACGGTATTACTAACGAGAGTGTTAGAAGTACCTACTTAGAAGATTTAGACGTCGAAGGCGGAGGGCTTTTAATGATTCGAGTTAGTATTCCACTTACTGACCGTGATGCATACAATGTTTTTCATCACACTTGTGAGCAAAAAAAATAGTTTTAAGGCAAAATATTATTAAATGACGTACTAACATTTCTATTACCTACTCACTAGGGAATTTCACTTTTCTATTACTCCCGCGATGCATGCAAGCAATGGCGTGCTTACAAAGCAAGTGTGATGAAAACTAATAAGTAGGTCCTTACGAGATTATTGCAGAGCTACGGAAACTGAGCATTTGAATTCTATGTAAATCAGGTAGCTCTTTGTTAAAGGTGCGTTCAGACCAAAAGAGCATTCGCTGTTCTATCCCCCGCTCTACGAAATCAACCAATCACGTTTTGTGTAACGATCGAATTTCGTAGAGTGGGGGGATAGAACAGCGAATGCTCTTTTGGTCTGCATGCACCTTTAGCCGCCTTTATCACGGGCGCACAAGAATACAGCACTATCACTGAATGTGTGGCATTTATTAAAAATCAAACACTGCAAAACTGAAGGTTTTCGAACGAGATAATAAACTCCAACTCACAATAGGATATGAATAGTCTAAAAAGTCGAACCCTGAATTCAATACCTACCTAATAATGTGAGAATGACGAAACCAGACGAAACTTATGATTTTGATGCAGATGGCTGTGAGATAGATATCGCTGTTTATTATTGAAGTTTACCTACTCAAGATTATACGAGAACTTAGTTAGGTATAGTTTCATAATTTCAGCCATAAGACGTCCACTGCTGGACACAGGTTTCCTCAATAGATTTCCAGATTGGCCGGATGGATGCCACCTACATCCATCGAGTCATACAATATTAGTAATTGTTGACTAAAGAACGACGTACCTACTACCATCAACGGCCGAGGGTATTCCGGGCACTGCAATAATATAAAATAATAGATACCTACGTAATTATATAATGGTATCCACAAACGACCGTTATCAGCACGCGAGCCGAAATTAGCATCATTGAAAGCTTCTGCGTTGTTTCGCACCGAGGGCGGAAAGTGGCTAAATTCCGCATATTTCGCGATTACCGTGTCGACCGCAGCTTGCCTATTGATAGAATTATTAGGCTGACAAAGAGGACTTCCTCTGTAGACCACAAGCGCGTGTATGGAGTTATTAGCGCTAATGGTGACGGACAAACGGACGGGCATTGTGTCGCCGCCGACCGCATCGCTTCCTTTTCTGCTGGCATTTGACTCAAGCGACAGAATTTCAGCGATTATGACGAAACAACATTATTTTCTGTTGCTAGATTCGCGTTTAAATACCCTCTGATTATGATAGTCCAAGATACATCAGTTAATTAAACACTAGCTATGAATAATTTCTTCAAGTTAGGATATTTCTCATTTGCTGAAGTATCAGCTCATTACGCCATAAATATACACCATAATACCTTACTATTCATGAATTCGTTTATGATTTTTTTTAGATCTAGGTTAGTAACATGTTACTCGAGGGTAGAATAGAATAGAATAGAATAAAATTGTTTATTTGCTTGAACACGTAGTGCAATTGTTCTTAAATATAAATTAGTCTAGACACAGTATTCAGTCGATGCAACATCAACATGCAAATTATTTATAACTAACTACACGAGAGTACTAAACAATGATAAAGAGATAGAGTAGGTAGGGTAGGTTTGTTACTCGATATTTCCCAGAATAGTGAACATTTGTTTTAAATCTAACGGTTGTAACCCCAATGTGGTCCTTGTATCTACCTTGTATAGCGATTGTTCTCCAAATCGCTATCACCCAATATTACACGGTTTTATGTTGCATTTTAAGGGCAATTATATCTGGACTAAATGTCAGAGTGACAATGTTCGAATTTCAAGCAGATAAAACGGCAACATAGATTTATTATTGAGGCAGCGATTATACATAGAACCTTTTAATATTGAGGCAGTGATTAATGTTAACGCTTCAGCTTTTTCCTTGGATCGGATCCCACTTCTGTCTTTTGACCACGCGGCTATTGAAGTCAATAATTAGATACAAGTGTGCCTTTGTGCGAATGTGGAGTGTTAGCCACGAAAAATGCTTTACAGCAACGTTGTTATACATTACAACTGCTCATTAAAGTGGTTAGATGCTTATTTACAATTTTACATTAACACTATGAAGAGCGTAACGGCGAATTTACCATTTCGCCCATAGGAAACGTATTGTGAACTGGAAATGTGAGTTTGAATTGTTCGTAGGGTGGAATACTTATACCTCAAAAAAAGCGTAGACCCAGCGGTCGTAAAAGTTAGCGATTGCGTACTTCCTATACAACCGTAGCTCAGTTGGTACTAGTAGTGACCCTGCCTACGAAGCTGAAGTTCGGGTTCGAGTCCCAGCGAGGTCATTTATTTGTTGGTTTATAACATATTTTTGTAACTTGGTCAACCCTAATTCCACTAGAATTGTGATATAGATATCTATCAAACGCATCCACGTTTGATATCCACCAATCATAGAGCTACGCTACGTATCGTAGAGCATGCATAGATGTGCTACGTTCCGAGAATGTGATTGAAGGATTTGGAGGACATCAAAAAAAATTGTTATTCTTATTACCTTTACTAAATTGATATTTTTCGCTGGAGCGCTTACATCGGTAGCTGTAGGTAGGTGTAGTTAGTTACAATATCAATGGTTATTTTAAAACGCGACCCTATTACTAAGGCTCCGCGATCGACGTACCCATCTGTCACCATGTTGTATCTCGTGAACCGTGATAGAAAGTTGCAGAACAGATGCTGTATTTCTATTGCCGCTATAACAACAAATACTAAAAAGTAGAGAATAAAATAGATATTTAAAGGGTGAGCCCCATACAACAAACGTGATTTTTTATAATGTTTTGATCATGGTACGGATCTCTGCGTTCGCGAGTCCGACTCGGAATTGACCGTTTTTTTACAAGTATAATAGAGATACGTAGGTAATATACACACAGGTATCTACTCAACAATTTATATAATTGCCAATGACTTACTTCGCATGTGACTGCAACTAAGTTTGTTCATTAATATAATTTAATACATAACCGGAGAACGGGTGTAATTACGTTGCATTAGGGGTGATTATCGCATGCGACTCGCTATCAAGTTAATTCGATGCCGTTTGTGTAAACGACCGCACTCGGGCTACCGTGTCATTTGCGACTTGCGTAATTTATTGCGGGGTATCGATTTCTTTGGAACTTGTGAAGGCCCTTTGAAAGGAATTATTTCGGGTAGCTTAGTACCTGTATTATTCTGTCTGAATTTATATTGTTGTCGTAAACGCCTATTACATTTTGTACTAATTATCTTCCTAAATATAATTAGTAAAAGCGTTTCTCTTCAGTACCTACTTGTCTATCAGCTAGGTAGGTACATTAAATTGATTGTGACAGCAAAGTACATTTAAGATTTTTTGTGAAAAAACTATGAGAGAGAGAGAAGAATGTAGGTACAAACAGCAACACAGCTAGGTATACACTTCAGAAATTGGAAATATTGCATGAAAGAGAATCACACTTACAGTCACATGTCAGTTACATAGGAATGTTGAGCCACTTGGCAAAGGATGCAATTTGGTCGTGTAATATTATGGGTTCGGTATTTTTCGTTAGTAGGCACGATCGCGACATTTCCGATGGTCCCCGATGATATGTCATCGAATCTTTGTTGCGTCAAAATTTCAGTGTTTGAAAACTAGTTGACATAATAAAAATTCCTTCGTCTACGAAAATTAAGAATTACCTATCGGCCGCTAGATGTCGTTGTTCCTTGTGGAAACTGGATAACGACAGTTCTTCATAGATTTGTCTAAAACCGTTTAGTAATTTAATCACGGTTTCTTCAAATCGGATTTCATAATTTTTCTGACATTAATAGGCGAGGTATTTTTCCAATTCAAGATATTTTTACAAATAGCCATGTTATCGGGCAATTTTAAATTATTTTTTTCATTGACAGAGACAAATGCTATTGCTGTCTTTATTATAATTCATCATATCTCTTAGTTGACGTTAGTTGAATACTTATGTAACCTTTGTGGAAATATGGTAGATAGACGTTTGACAGTTTACCTATAATCCTTTAATCTGTCAGTAACCATACAAATGTTTAACAGAGACTTGAAATTCTAACTTTGAAAAAATATCTGACAGTGACAGCCGTCGAAAGGAAAATGAACGAAAATTTCTACATAGCAGCTTAGCCGTCAAATTACCGGCTCTGAAGTTAGATTGACGTCTGTCTATGTGAAAGTGGTCCGTGAAAGCGGATGTTATAAATAACGTAACTATAGTAACGTCAGCTTCCGGAAAAATCGCGATCAATCATTGGTTAAACGTTTTTGTTATTAACGTAACCATGGTAATGTCACCTTCTGAAGAAACCGCGAGCGATCATTGGTTAACCGTAGCAATGCCTGCCCCATTGGTCAGCAGAGTTCGGCCGAAGTCGTGATACCAGTGTCATAAGATTTCGGAACCCGATTTGTATTATTCGACCAAGTTGCGAACAGTGAGAGCGATCAACATTCCCGTGTATTATTTAATTTGAAGTTGACATAATATAATTATATTTATCTCTTTCATTTTCTCTCTGCTCTGTCTTTAATGGTCCGTTAGGAGTGTTGCTGTTTGTACAACACATTTTTACAAGTGAGTTTGCAGTTGAGATTTGTCTTAAGTTAATTGGGCAAGGCAAAGTCGATCATGATAATGACATAGTCTATCAGAGAGCGTTAAATTAGAAAGGCTCTTCCACTTTGTCTATATGTTTTTTATTTGAGTGAATAAAGAATATTAATTATAACATGATTTTAATGTGTAGGTAACATTATGGTCCTTTAGTATGCAAACCAATTGGAAGCACGAATTTCTCTCAGACTACGTGTTTCACTCATGCGCTACAAGAATTCAGACCGACAACACAATACAAAACCCACATCGTTTGGACGTAGTTTTTGCCCGCAGATTTATGTCCCAATCCAGCTCGGATCCACATTAGTTTTGGGCCATTTCCAACCGAAGTGCTCCGTTTGCCTTGTACGCTTTCTATCAACACGTCTGAACATGTTTTCCCTCTTTGAGAACCTCTCACTATTCTTTTCTCACACGTGCATGACAGCGTTGTAAAAGCGGGACAGAAATAACTATAGATTTTCTCTGGTGTAGAAGATTTGTAGTATAACCGTAGTGCACTTAGTAGGGTGATGGCACCAGTCATGGACATTGAACCAGTTATGGACATATTTTTCTGTTAATCAAAATATTAAGCAAACGATACTTCATTTTTTAACAAGCAACACTGAGCCATAGCCCATAGACCCTTAAGCTGTCATAATGACAACGTCACATGAATCGGCCATTTCCTTTCAAAATGGTGCCGAGTGAAATCTAGCTGCTCGGCGTGTTACTCTTAAAATCCAGTTTTATTACAAAAATCGTTAAGGAGGTAAGTAGATATTGTTACATTTTTTGTTGTTGGTGTTGTGGAATAGGAATATGTGTTATTATTTTATAGAATACAATGGAATGAAGGAGCAAATGAGCTAATTGTAATATGCCAATGCGAGGTGTTTCTTTTTTTGTTTGACGTTGTTCATTACTGGTTTTGATATACCATAAAATCCTATAATGGACATGTGTCCAAAGTTATTGTTTTTAACTTTTTTTTATTTTATTGATTTTAATTTTTTCTTTTGTGGTGCTAAATAAAACTACGTAAATGGTTTTGAGATTGGTATTTATTTTCCAATAATGGACAACGTGTCCAAGACTGGATATTTGAAGGTGTCCATAATTGGTGTTCTATATTTTGTCTTAGATGGCGCCAAAGAAAAATTATACACCCGAGCAAATGGGTCAGGCTATGGATGCAGTTCGGAAGGGGGAAAAAATAGCAACAGCTGCGTCGAGATTTGGCGTTTCCCGTATAACCCTACACAACAAAGTTACGGGGAAAAGTCCAGCTGTATGTTCTATGGGACCTCAAACCATTCTTACCGCTGACGAAGAGGAGATATTAGTGAAATGGTTGCTGGGAATGAGCGAGAAGCATTTTC
Source organism: Thaumatotibia leucotreta (assembly GCA_025490895.1). Taxonomy (NCBI): domain Eukaryota; kingdom Metazoa; phylum Arthropoda; class Insecta; order Lepidoptera; family Tortricidae; genus Thaumatotibia; species Thaumatotibia leucotreta. The sequence continues at coordinate 35,746 of JALPQI010000252.1, forward strand.
CTGTAAATAGGGTACTTTTAACAGAGAGCGTACAGAAAATTATTACGGAGCAAGGAAAGGAAAATCCCTTCACTAATAACAAACCCGGGAAAAAGTGGTTGGCGTCTTTTTTAAAACGTCACCCTAACGTTACTGAGAAGACGGCACAAAACCTTTCAAAATCTAGGGATGATGTAACTGAAGCAGACATTCGAAAATGGTTTGAGGAAATAAATACATATCTTCAAGAAAAGGGCCTTAGCGAAATATTGAATGACCCTAAACGTATTTTCAACACTGATGAAAGTGCGTTTTTTTTATCACCGAAAGCAGGCAGAGTTCTTTGCAAACAAGGTGAAAAACATCTTTACCAATTCTGTGGTGATGAGAAGGACAATCTTACAGTTTTGATTACTGCTAATGCTGATGGTCAATTGGCTCCACCAATGATCATTTTTAAATACGAAAGAGTGCCGGCTCATATATCTGCCACGGTACCTGATCATTGGGGCATAGGAAAGTCGGAATCAGGGTGGATGTGCGGTAGCACTTTCTACGAGTTTGTGACTAACATTTTTAACCCGTGGTTAGAACAACAGAGTATTCAAAAACCCGTTTTGTTTTTTTTGGATGGCCACAAGTCACATTTAACGTTGCACCTTTCGAATTTTTGCTCCGCTAATGGAATAGAGCTCATTGCTCTGTACCCTAACGCAACCCATATCCTCCAGCCTATGGATCTAGCAGTTTTTCGTCCGTTGAAAGTGGCTTGGAAAAGAGAAGTATCTAAATGGCAATTGGATCACCTAGGCAAAGTTTTGAAAAAAGAAAATTTTGCCCGTGCTTAATGAAGCCCTTTGTTCAATATCTGAAGAATGTATTCGCAATGGGTTCAGAGCAGGAGGTCTGCATCCTTTTGGGCCCGATTACATTGATATGACCAAAATAAAACAACACGAACTTGATAAAGAAATCGATCCAAAACAAGTGGAGTTTGTTAAATATTTGGAAAACGAGATAGTTAAAGTTTATTCGAGGCAAAAACTAGATATGTTTAACAAACTTTATCGTAAAGACAGAAATACCGTCGAACAGACCATACCTAATGAAGATGAATCGTTATTTGTTATTTGGGCAAAAAATAAACATCAATCGTTTGGATCTGAAATGACTATTGCCCGACAAGCAGAAAGAACCGAAGCTCAACCTTCAACTTCAGAGATTCCCAATAGTAAGACACCCGATACACAAAGGCAAGAAGTAGACGGTTTAAATGACAATATTGGTCAACAATCAGCGCAAAACGTTATGGATCTAGATCAGTCAGAAAGTGAAAGCCAACAGGATGCAAACTCAAATGCGATTTCAGCGATTGGTGTTATTCATACACCACAATCAGAGTCTCAGGAAATTTGTTTTGCTCGATCACAGGAAATCGACACAACAGCCGAGTCTATCAAGATTCAACAGCGCGATCAACATACACCACCTAGGTTGCCCGACAGTGTTATAAGTCAAGTCCCCACTTCGGACACCCGAACAGCAGTTTATAATGTCGACCATGCACTTGACCATGCAAATTCCAGTACTGATCCTTCAAAACTACCTGATCCGATAGAAGAAACTACAAATGATCATGCAAACCAAATTGTTGCCGAAAATGTTACACCCGAAACTAATAGTACAGTAATATCTAACCAGACACCATTAGCATTCAAACAGACGCCAGAAACTAGTATCGGAAATAACGATTCCAGTTCAACATCTCAAGCAAAAATACCCCAAAAACATCCTTTAGAAGCTGCATTAGGTATGGTAGTCCCATCGCCTTTTAAAAAGAGCCTGTTCTGGCCGGAAGAACCACAAGAAAAGAAGCGAAGGAAGAAAGAAAAGATCCCTTTCGCAATCACGAGTAAAGCATGGCAAGAGTACCACCAAAAGAAGGATATAGAAAAACGAATACTGCAAGAAGAAAAAGAAAAAAGAGCAATAGAGAGACAGGAAAAAAAGATATTAAAGGAAAGAAATTTAGAAGAAAAGAAACGAAACCCTAAATCTATAATTAATCCTAAAACAAACGAGGGGACGACTTCAGACGATACGGACGCTGATTTATACGCCGATAGTGATGATAGTGTCAATACCTCAAATCAAAAAAAAAAGCGCTGTAAAAAATAAAGAAAGTGAAAATGTTAAGAGCGGAGCATGTTCTGGTTCAAAGCAAATTAGAAAGTCATGTAAGCGAGTTGTAAAAAATCAGAACCGCGATAAAGACTTTTCAGCTTCTGATGATGAACCTTTGAGCAAGATAAGAGTTTCTTCAAACACTACCCCCATTGTTAATAAAGGACAATTTGTTATCGTCAAATATGAAGGTGAATACTTTCCTGGAAAAACAGAAGATGTAGATGGCAATCAATATGAAGTAAGCACTATGATTTTGTCCACTGGAAACTCATTTAGATGGCCTGAGAGACCAGACAAAATTTGGTATAAAGCTGAACATGTGGTACAACTAATCAATCCACCATTGCCTCTAAATAATCGGGGCTTTTACAAGGTAAAAGAAATGGATAAATATTTACCGAACATATACAACATATAATAAGTGTATGTATTGGTTGAATATCCCTTGATTCAGTCAAATGCTTGAATATGTATCGTTAATAATTTCTAGATTTTATTGGTTTATCTCAGTAGATCTCAGTAAAGTAAGTTTGTTGATTATTTTTAAAGTCTAAGGAAAGAGGACTTAGTGATATTAAGTTTAAATGAAAAGACTGTTTTTTTAGCTTAGCTTTTTGTTTCTATATGAGTAACTTGTTTGTGTAACCTAAGATTGTGTTGGTATTTTTTAATTTACTAAGGGTCTACTGCTAGCCAAATGGCTAATTACCTAAAAGTCTGATGATGACAATAATGACTGATTAGTTTTAAATAAAAAGATCAAAATGTGAATAATTATATGAATAAAGCTGATACATTTGAGATATATTTGTCTGTATTTTAATTTCACAAACATTACACTGTCCAACAATTAATGTCTATTTATGGTGATAACATGTCAATAAATGGGTGTCTATAACTGGTACTGTCCATAAATGGTGGTCCATTACTGAGTTTGCATTGTCCATTACTGGTGTTTTAAATAGTCTCCAAAAAAAAATTTTTTTTTCAAAGAGCATACAATTTTTAGATTTTTTTGCCCTATCTTAATGTTTGTCATATATTTCTTTGACGAAAACAAAATTCATAGTTTACATAATTAAAAAAAGGTGGCCGTAAAGATAGAAAAAACAAAACAGCGACCTTAACATGTCCATGATTGGTGCCGTCACCCTAGCTCTTAAATAAATATCGCACGTTTGCGCAATATCAACGCTAACAGTACTTCACACTTCTCTTAGCCACAATGAAATTTATAGCGGTCGTATAAAATGAAATACATGCATTGAACTTATTTATGTCGGTACTTAAATGTTACGTTGGCTTTGTGCAGTTAACATCTAAAAGCACTTGCTACCTGACGCTAACAAATAAGTAATTCACATACTGAATTTACCAACGAAAAATATAAATTGTGTAACTATTTACAGTAACCGTCAATACTTACTAAAGGTGCGTTTAAACCAAAAGAGCATTCGCTGTTCTAGCCAATCACGTTTGTGTACCGATCGAATTTCGTAGAGTGGGAGGTTAGAACAGCGAATGCTCTTTTAGTTTAAACGCACCTTAAGATAACCTTTCGTTAGAACGACGTAAGAACGTATCAGATATTTTTGCGGCCTAATTCTTTAACATTCTTCATTAAAATATGCAATAACAGCTACTTAGTACCTAATGTACAAACATTGAGTCAAAGAGATCGAGAGAGAGGAGGCGGAGTATGGAGTAATCTGGCGGAGGATGGAGCGAATACCTGTGGGGTCACCATGACGTACTAATGCGATTCAGTTTAGGTTCAGGGAAAGGGACAGTGATATACGACTCGTATAGCCTTGTCCCTTTCTCTCGACCTAAACTGAACCGCATTAGTACGTCATGGTGACCCCCGGGACGGAAGGAAAGACAATCTCGGAATAGGACGCTAACAACATCTCCACTTCCCACAATCGCGTTAGCTACCTAACTAATCCCATGATTGATGAAGGGTCCCTGCCCTAGGCCCATTTAATTTTTTTTCAAGCATAGGTACTGCTGTCATAGTCATTTAGGCTTACACATTATGAGTACCTATATAGTACCATACGTGTAATAAACATATTAGGACTCGTAATCATAATCAAACGTAATCTCGACTGAAAAGGCCATATTTAGAATAGTTTTCTAGTATCAATAAAATTATAGTTCTGATAATGGCCGATCTTAACAGGTCTTGCATGTAAGCGTTCCAGAAACTGAGCATGAACTATTTTAATTATGAAATTATTGTTTTTGTGTAAATTAAATCTAGTCTAATCTATTCTAAATAATTCCTTACAGGTTCGTAAGGGTCATTCTCAGAATTAGGCGTTCTCAGCCTCAACTCCGTCTTGATTTTGTACAGTATGTTTACTGCTGTATTATCTATAAAATACGAATCATTGAGTTATTTAGATCATATGTATACTTTTGTCCCTCATATATATCTATTAGTTCACGTTTTATAAGCCATTGTTTTTTTCACCAAGACGGAGTTGAGAATATTGGGACGGAGTTGATATATTTTTATACGGAGTTTAGAAATATGATATGGAGTTGATGGATACAGTGCTCTTAAACCTGAATGAGAATTTATATAGTTTAATACTAGCGATCTGCCTCGGCTTCGCACGGGTACTATATCTACATATAAACCTTCAAATCTCATCAAAATCCAAAAATTTTTTCAACTCCGTCTAAATATTTGACGGAGTTTATTTGACGGAGCCTAGGGAGAAAGCTATTTTTTATTTTTATTTCATTAATTATCTTATTTAGAACAACGACATTACACGCATTTAACAGGTAATACAGTTCAATTCATTATACTTAAATAGTAGAACGATCAATCACACCAATAGAAAAATAAATGACTAAACGGAGTTGAGAAAATGCAAGTGACAAAAAACGGAGATTAGATACTTACGTTTGTAAAATCGCCCAGCGTCGCCAGACGCACCTCCGTCGCCCAACGTGTCACAGACAAGACTGAACTGGCTCGCTCAATGCAATAGTGATGTGCGTAAAATTGCAAATAGTGATGTGAAATTTTGTTTTGCTTCCAATGACGGAGTTTAGTCATAAATTCGTACGCGCGGAGAAAAAATCATATTTCTTTATACAAGCAGTTGAAATAACAATCAACTTAACAAAATGTTAATTTGTTTAATTGACTATAATAAAACAATACCCTGTGTTAGGTAATAGTAGTGGTTCCCGAGTTGCAAAGGGATTTGTCCCAAATTTTGGAGTCTGTACGCTTGATGGAGCGTGATAAAAGTAGGCTTTTATATTTTTTTATTACTACTTCTCAAGAGATTATCTTCGAAATTACAACTGCTACAGGTAGAATAAAACGAAAACTACCCTCCAACATTTTTTTTACGCCATATATATGCAAGAATACAAAGTTATTCTACCCGACGCCCAAAAAACGTGCCCTATGAGAATGACCCGTAAATTCATTACTTAACCCACAATCACAACAGAAAACACGATTAATCACAAATGTTAACTCGTGGCGTATCCAATTAATTAACAGGAGATTAAACCCCAACTAATGTGCCTATTCATAGACAAAGGTACATATATTTCGACGTACAACAATATCTTGCATGTTACTGTTACCGAATTTGTCTCCCAGCGGGACGCGTCTCCATTTATTTATGGCTTACCAAAACATTTACCCTATTACTGTTATGTTATGGCTGTATTAAACTGCTATAAAATTTATGATGCTTGCAGAAATTTAGCTGAACCACGTAGAAGCTTCGCTTCATCAGTTTAAGGTAGAGTTTTGCTTGAGAGAATTTGTAAGTAGGGTAGGATGACAAACGCGACAGGGCCGACCCCCTCGATTATGGTTTCGCGGGCGAAAAGTCACCGTGACTGCGACTCAGCATATTGCGCGTCGCGATTGTGGGGACATTATAGTCTAAAGGGGTTCCCTGAATGGCTACGCGGCAAATTGATTGTGCCTCCACGTCGTGTAAATGGAATTAAATTCTTGAAAAGATTTCATAAAGCAATTTCATGTCGGTGTAATTAGCTGTGGCTCGGTTTTGAATAGGAGCCGTTACATTAGGTCAAAGAATGGATGCGTAAAAAAGTGATGTAGAAAATGTGTAAAGAAGACTACATTTTATTAGAATGTTTTTTTTAACGTTTATTGAATAAAAAATACAACGATATCATACCTACGTAACTAACAACATAATAACTACCTACCTACATTTGTCACGGATAAAAAACAACTATTTATTTGGTATAAAACCTTTAAACAAAACATAATTTAAAAAAAGAAATAATATACGTGTGTTAAATACAACATTTTTTTAACCTCTCGTATTCCGAAAGCATTTTTCTCTAATAGTTTTCCCATACGCGGATCCACATCAAGGCACGAGGGTTTAAGTTTGTAGGCCATTTTTAGCCAGCGGGTAGGATTCCTCTACTCTCCGCTAGATGTCGCTGTCTGTTTGTTCTGTAGTCCACCAATCTTTGTTAAAGTCAAAGTCAAGTCAACTATCGATAAAACAATAGGTAAGTTGTTGTGATTTGTAAATATTACTGTACTTTATTTATATTTAGGTAGGGTGCATGGTTTTTAAACATTTTCCATCAAAAAATTAAACATTTGCTTAATACTAATCAGTAACTCTAGAGGCGGCTATTAACACCTTCGCTGCGGCAATTAACTAACTGCGCAATTAACCATACTTGTACAGGTCACATATGACAAAAGTAACGTAACTCATTATATAATTATTAATCGACGCTGACTGCAAGATAATACAAAAAACTAATTTCGATGTCCACAAACTAAAACATTGTTAGAATCCTAACAAAAACTCAAAAGCACAACTAATCAAACAAATTTTCATTATCTCATCCATCATGTCAAGCGTTAATCTCAAGAAGCTCATTAAGGCTGCACCCTGTTAGGAGCAATCAAAATAACTTCCATCAGTTACCGAGCAGTTTCCATTAAAACCAACACAAATTTGACCTCAAGATCCTCATCAACTAAGCGTAAAGAGAGATCCTGAATGTTTAGCCAAGTTGCCAATCGCTAACGCTTAGTAGCGTATCGTAGTTTTCCCTCTCTGTCACTTCATCATGTTAGTGCGACAAAGGCAGTTAGCTGCCTTTCGTTTACGATTGACAATTAAGCGTTAGCGATTGGCAACTTGTCTAAGCACCCAGTTCTTTTGGATGCTTAGCCAAGTTGCCAATCGCTAACGCTTAGTAGCGTATCGTAGTTTTCCCTCTCTGTCACTCTTTCCAATTAGTGTGACAAAAACAGGTAGCTGCCTTTCGTTTATGATTGACGATTAAGCGTTAGCGATTGGCAACTTGTCTAAGCACCCTGGTAACCTGCTAATCCTAGCCAAAATATCATTCTGCAATCGTATACGATAAGAGATAAGTAACGTGACCGAATAATGTATGGAAATGGCCACGTGACTTTTCGTACGCATTTGTCATTCTCATTCATTTCTGACTTATCGCTTATCGTATACGAATGGCATCTTGGCTAGGTTTATGATGGTGCCGATTTTAACTACCGTACAACGCGACTTTTTCACACTTCCATACTTGTATACCGTCACGTATACACGATAAAAACGGAATCATCTAATGCCTACTGTAAGTGTGGTGGTGGGCGATAGAAATGGCCACGATATTCAAATGAATTTATTTCCAATAAATTAATACATAAGGTGTTGAATTATCCTTTTAAGTTAAAAACTTGTGTGAGGAGGTATTCGCTCTTTCATACAAATATTTTGCAAGAAATAAAATATACCTAGTTATCCAAAAATTTATATAATTATACTTATATTCCTAATTGTAATATTTTATTCGTCATTACAGATATAGGAACTACTAAAAAAAAACAAGAATATAGAGGTATATTTAACCCGTTAAAGTGTAGAGTGTTAGATTTTCGGGTTGTTAATAGGATGCGGATTTCGAGGTTCGTGGTCCCTACCATCCGAAAGTTTTGAAGATTTGTTTTTGTCGTTTAATGACGTCTTCGTGGGAGTGACAGATATTCAGAATTATGATTAAGATAATTATTATGACAGAATTCTCGAAATTTACGAATTTCGAAGTTCGTGGTAGTAGGCCAATAATTTGCGTTTACTAGCCGTGCCAATGTTATAAGCTATGGATATTCTATATAATTGTTATGAAAGAGACGTAAATTTTAGACAACCTTCCCATACCTACTGGCACGATTTTGAGAGCCCAACCCAAGATTGTGTAAGTTCGTGTAAGAAAACTTTATTTTCCTAACTAGTGCGGAAAAGTAATCTTTGCGCACGCTTCGCGTGCGTAGATTTCTCTTTTTAAGGCACTTGTTATGAAAAAAGTCGTTCGATACACGTGTGAAAACTTCTTTTTAACTCGGGTGATTGTCACCCTCGTTTCACTCGGGCTCCAACTTTCAGCCTAGTCGAAAATTTTTTTTTTTGCTTTTGCATCGAAATGTACTATTACCTAATTACCACCTACGAATAACATTCGGAATGTATTGCCATTCTCGAGCGCTACGTATGAGTTTTCGAATATCATTAAATTCTAAGAGTTTGATTTTCCATTAATATTTTGTTTATAAGGTATGTTAAAGGGATAAAGTGTAGTCCAAAGTGGAAGACTGTATTCAGTATCTAGTGGACGTTTTATGGCTGAAATGATGATGAAAATGTGGTTGAAGGGAACCCATAACGCGCTCACCCGATTCGACAGCCCTACCGCAATCTCTGAAATTTGTCTCTGTCACTCTTATGACGCCTTCTTTCCCTTTCCAAATCCCGAAATTTGCGAACTTTGGAGTTCGTGGTAGGCCAATTGACAGTGCCACTTGATAATATTATATACTTTATTTCGTAATTTTAATTGGTCCATTAATTTATTATGGTTATTGTACACACCAAACCAATCGTTATTCCAAGTATCGTTGGTGCAACTTGAAGTCTTAAAAATGAAAAAATGGGATGCTCTATCCCCTTCTCTCCAAGGGCACTGAGCGCACGGTCCTTGTCCCGCTGCGCCGGCGCGTCTAGCTTGCGCTGATCGTCCGAATAACGCCCAAAATTAATTACGAGTAAAGTTGCTGCTTGCGGTGGAAAGGGTTGTGAGTAACTATCGTTCTTAAAAGTAGTATTCGTATATGTGTTGGGATATTGGGGTTGCCATTTAAACTGTAGGTAGGTAGGAGTAGGTACAGTTGAATTCATAAGAACAATCAATATCCGAATCCCGAAATTGCCCATACAAAAAATATCGAAATTGCGAGCCCTAATTATAATACCTAAGTTTTTTTTTTATTTCAGCATTAACTATGAACTGGTTTGGTACTGTACCTACCTAAGTAAAAAAGTGCTCAACCATTTCGACGATTTTTACGAATCGTACGAAATACCAACGCGATATAAAATATATTTAGGTACCTATTTCTATTTATATTTTGTAGTTAAGTAGTACCTACTTCCATAAACTATTCAATAAAACATGAGAAAGAGCGTCAAAATAATAGAGACTACATTTTCTTTTGTAATTACTATATCCGATATGTACTACCTAGTTACATAATCATCGATACCCACATTGTAAACACACATTACCCGCTCCACGGATCGCACGGCTAAATAGCCGTACTCATAGTCTTGTTAGGAACGAGAACGCCGTCATTAAGTTGATACAAAACTACCCAGTGCAGGCTGTACATCAATAACACTCGTAATTTGTGGAGTCCGAGATGAGCTCGAAGTGCGCTAGTCGACCACTTCGACCAGTGATTTATATATTTCACTTAAACGGAGTCGTAAATATGTCTTGTCTGGCCGCAGCCTTGGATAACTATTGCAGAAGTAAGTAGCTACTTTTTTCAGTACGTAGGTAGTCTATGTACTGAAAAAACAAGCAATATATTAAGTACGTACCTATGCGGCAAGATGAAGTGCCTACTTTCATACAGTCCTAGTTATGTGTAGGACGAAATGTTTTCAGTAGGTATGTATTTTTCATAAATACCTCTCCACATTTTTATGAAAATTTAAGCATTTTCTTAGCTCTATGTGAGTCTAAATTGTCCTTATTTTGTCTTAAGAATGAACCTATTGTTATCTTCAATTTTTTGTTTGATTTACTAAGTATTGCAGTCAACTTGCAACTAAACTTGCTTGCAACCAAATTACCCTTAAGTATTTTTCACACCTAAACTTCAGTAGATTTAGCTACTGGCAATATTTGTGAAATCGTTCACTCGTGGGTACTACATAAGGTACTTACAAACTTTCCTTTTAAAGTTTCCAATACATAAATCGCCGTTCTTTATTGCAATTTAAATCTCATTATTCAAAATGCGAGTCAACGTGCATATTGATAATTTAACGCGGCGAGGTGTGATTTTTCACGTTTTCTCCCGAGACGTTAACGTGACCCGAAGCGGGCTCTATTTATGATCGGTGCACCGAAATGGCCGACAAATGGCCGGCAAATGAGAGGCTTCGTCCGCCGGTGTCGGCCGCTGCTCCTTTCAACTGCCCGCTTTTTGAACAAGCACTAACAACTTCTCATCAAGCCGAGCCATCCAAGTCTTGATACATTCCCGAGCGGTGTAACTCTCCCCTGTCAAAAGCGGCATTGGAATTCGTTACATGTAAGTTAGTCTGTGTAGTGCAGTGGTAGATGCAGCCTGGGGCACATTTGATTATACGTTGAGAGAGGGCTAATCGCCCTCGACGGGCGAACACCTCGAGATCAAACACGAGGCGCGCCGCCAGATATTTTTGTTTCTATTAAACAACACCCGACGTAATAATGTTTAACAATCGTGCAGCGATAATTCGAACATAGAAATGAGTGGAGTTATGCACACTGACACACTGTTCCCTTTTTAAATATTTATATATTACGTGTTACTGATAATTGTGTTTTACATAAAACAGCGTAAGGAGAGAACATTCTCAACCAAGCTATGAGCGTTTTGGTAAACTCAGACATGTGTGTTAACTTTCGTAAGTTGTTGAGTTGAGGAGAAATGTATGTAAAAATAATAGATCGTAAATGATGTCTTGACAATGTCAAAGTGCAATGTTTGGTAAGTAAAATGCGTAGTAATACAAATGTATATGTATTATTATTATTATCCGTTTTCCTAAAAGGTGACATTTTTAGGTTGACCGTATTAAAAAAACATGGAATCTATAAACATGCCATTTAATTCATTTTACCTTACCTTTTACCTTCCTAATTTAGTTATTTATCCAATCTTTATTGAATTAAGAATACATTATTTTAAATAAAGTGATTATCAAATGTTTCATATGCATGTAAATCATCCATACAAGTTCTTGTTACCTACCTACACGTTACTTTACATTCTTAAAATCATATTGAAATTCTATTAACGATTACTTGAATGTTGCGAAACCACGAAACCAACTCGGCCTAAATCACTGACATCTCCACAATAAATGCTGGAACGGCCTGGACACCTGCAGACAAACCAAAGTACTATCAGAGCTAAACTGCAAGCTCACGAAAACTCAACTACGAACCCCCAGACACAAACTGAGGAAAATAGTAGGATTGATCACGGCACAACACATTAAACAAATATCTGCACAATATGGACAAAACAGATAGCCTTATGTGCAGGGTCTGCATAGAAGATAAGGAAAGAATAAAACATGTTCTTCTAGAATGTAAACAGGTAGAGGTATACAGGAGTAGGCACTTAGGGACTTCAAACACACTAATGGAAGCTTTCACCAACCTGAAACACACACTGACTTTCGTGGAGGAGCTTGGATGGTTGGAATAGGGCTACCTCGCTACCACGCAAAATAGGCACAATGGTTGTCGAGTTGCCGAAAAGGCCCATTTTAACTAACTAACTAACTAACCATGGCCGTCTCTTCATCCTCGAGAGCTGTCTTAGATTTAGATTTCTGTTTGCAGGCAGACCGACAACATCGTCAACGCCTGATGATGATAACTCGCAGAGAGGCGAAACACGTGTCGAGTATAGTTTTATTGGTGGTGGTTTGTTAAAGGTTATTTGTGTTTTTATTTTGCCACAAATAATTATACCGGGCCGGGTTACACTAATTCACTTATACGTATTTTATCTCGGTTTTATATTTACCAAATGATGATTAATCGATTAGTCTTATAATTAATATTTTTCTTTTTGTGTTGTACTCCTCCATAAGTGATCTTGATAGACTCCTAATGAACTAGACTAAAATTAAACTTCTTTTCACTACAAATAATTCCTTAGAACTTTGCCTATTAGTAATATGCCCAGAAAAACCAGATATACACTTTTTTTATGTCGACTCCACAGCCGCCGCTGTCCTGTTGTTTAGATAAGTGGCCCATCTGAGATCCTCGGATTGTTATTAAATATTTGTGTTGTGTGCGATTAGCGCACTCACCGGTCAATCCGCCGCTCGACAACTACCTTCATGTTATTTAATATGCCAGTACTTGAGCCTCAGAAAGTTGCCACTATGAATGGAAATTAAATACGCTTGCGGAATCCGAACGTTATAATTTTAAGTTTTTGCATGGTTTTTGTAATAACCCGCAGTTTTTCTAATAATCGGGCTTTCATTCCGTTAGTTTTCGTTTGTGAATGGTCCACTTATACACATTATGTAGTTTGATATAATTGCCGTAGAGTTTTAAGAGTTGCCCACAATACGTTGTTGAACACAACTCAATCGTGATAGCAATAAAGGCGTGTTTAGATGTTTTTGAACGCTGCGGACGCTACGGTATATCTGATAGCGACTGTACTTACCTCAATGTCGATATGAATGTGGAGACAAGTTTTGATAGTTAGGTATGACCACATAATTCTAGAACCGAAGATAATAAATACTTTATGTGATGATATTTCGAACCTTATCCATTGTTATTCTACATATTAATATTATTATACTTATAAAATGAAGGTACAAAGGGTAGGATGGATACAAATTGTCTGGTTTCTAAAATCAAGTTCTCAATAGAAATGCTTTGGTCAACCTGATTTCTGAATCGAGAAGGCTCATCTAAATGCGCTACATACTTCCTGTATGTAAATAATACCTACAGACACACAGGAAAACCTCAAAGAACTAATACCCTTCTTCACAAACGGCTCCTAACTTAAGTAGCATCTGATAAGTATTGTTGGTCCCTTTTGGTCCTATAAGTATACAAATATGGGGGTAAGTAGGTATATAAATATGTCCGTATACTTATTTAATCTCACACGAAACCATCAATCCCTTTGGTTTTGAATAATATGCTTGAGTATTTCATTGTGACAAATGCAAATTGTAAAGTCGTCACATAAATAAAGCTATTTTTAAGGTGTTTATATGAAATAATACCTAATATTTTGATGTAGAATTACTCAAGCCATGAGAATCAACACATTGCCAATCCAACATAACCAACGTTTCAATCAACAATGAAGCCTAATCCTTATAATCATAAAACGCTAATGGCGCACAGAAAAAAAAAACTGTTTATTCTCATATTAAGTGTTTCGTAGCGCATGATTTAACCGATCCATATATCTCTGCGAACCATTGTGTTATAAATAAAAGCGCTAAACACAGCTCATTGTCTATTAGGAATTACTTTTCTCCGGGCTCACAATAGTCGGCGTCTCAAAAGGCGATGCTTATCACAACTTACATTAATACGCAACGGGCACGCCCAATCTCGAAATACTAGATCCGTTTGTGTTATGATACTCGCCGGTAAACGATTCTTATTTTATTTTCATGGTACATTAATTTGTTCGCTAGGGCCGTGGGGGCCGAAATGCTTCTGCATATTGTTGGCCTTAATTGGGGCTGTATAACATTTATGTTTATCGTATCCAGTTAAGGTTATAGTAATAAATAATACAATATAGCATTTTGTAGCGATTTTCGTATTTATTTTCATATAAATACCTACATTTAGAATCTTTGTACACAATTACTATTTTATTGCTAAAACAATGGGTTCGAAAAAAATGTGACTTGGTAATTACGGTAACAATTAGATCAATAACTGAAAAATACATGTTATTTTTCAGTTATTGGTCGGGTGACAGGAGGGCTGGTTGTTACCTTGCGCAACGTATTGGCATTGCCGTCCAACGCGGCAATGCCGCCAGCCTTCTTGGCACCCTGCCGCAAGGCACTGAGGTCTGAGCTCGAGCCCGTTTTTAGGGTTCCGTAGCCAAAATGGCAAAAACGGAACCCTTATAGATTCGTCATGTCCGTCTGTCCGTCTGTCCGTCTGTCCGTCTGTCACAGCCGATTTACTCGGAAACTATAAATGCTACAGTAACGAAATTTGATAAGGATATGTGTTGTATGAACCGCTACAGGATTATGATACTAAATTGTAAACAAAACCATTGGGGTGGGGGCCCTCCATACATATAACTGAGGGATAGAAAATTTTTTTTAGTTGTATATAAGCGTGTGGGGTATTAATAGAAAGGTCTTTGAAAATGATGTCAAGGTTTATACATTACATTTTTATTTAAGCAAATCGTTTTCGAGATATCAGCTCTCAAAGTCTGAAAAATGTGTCCCCCCCCTCTATTTTTTAAAATACGCGATATAAAATTCTAAAAAAAATATATGTTGTGCACATTAACAAACTCTATCAACCATTTTTGGTTTGGTTAAATTATCTCCTATAGTTTTTGAGGTAGGTTGATTTAACTGTATTTTTTAATAATAAATTGATAATGGTACGGAACCCTTCGCGCGCGAGTCCGACTCGCACTTGGCCGGTTTTTTATTTATAAATTTAATTAATTTTAAACTTCTTTTTGTAATGTTTTTCAGTAATTTTTAGGTTTATGTAGATTTTAGATCTAGTTTTAACTTTGATGTAGTGTTATTTTTAAACTTTGGAAACGAGCTAATCAAACGTACTCCACTTTAAATAAAACCATATTACATTTTTTAAATAAACACATTTTTTTCACTGAATTAAAAGTAAATGTGTCAGTCGGGTTACACCTTGTGTTACAAAACCTGAAAGCCCTCTTAGCTTAAGAAACTTAAAACTGTAATTACATGAACGTTTTATGGCAATGTTCAATCGATGCGCTTTGGTCCCGATATCGCCCGATGAGGGCTCACCCATAAATCATGTGACATCTTTGCCTCCTCATTGGTGATTTAGGTATTGTTACCTCTCACTAGTCCATAGGATAATTATCATGCGAGCCACCAATGTCGTTTCTATCATATGGCGTCTTTTTATTATACCCACTCTATCAAAAACAGCCTTCGCGAAAGTTCTTTGTTAGCTTCTTCACTGTATAAACATTCTCCCTATACTTCTTACCCTATTGTGATCATAGGTGATATATTTCGTGATCCCCCACTGAAATTATCACGTGATTTCTGGATGAGCCCTAATCGCGTAAAATTGTGGCGTCGCACGCGCAGCGCAATTATTTACATTACCGCCGGATTGGAAATCGACTGTAAGTTAATTTAATGCAATATTGAGGCTCGATTACCGCGAACATCGACTGTTTTGAATATGTCTCGGATAAATTACGTGCAGTAGAGCGGGGTAAGATGAACCTTTTCAACTTTTGTTAATAAATCTACTTTATTCGTTACGTATGTACTACTCACACATCACATTTTCAGCCTATGTTAGTCCACTGCTGGACGTAGGCCTCTCCTATTAACTATGCGTATAGACGCACTAGGAGGCAAATGCCCATAATCGCCACGCTGGGCAAGCGGATTGGTGATCGCAGTAATGTGCCCACTATGATGACGCTGCTGCCCATCATCGATCTTGTAGAATGGTCAGTGACACTTCAATCCCTTAGTCGACTCTTACGACACCCGCAGGAGGAGTTGGGGTGGTGACAAATGTATTCTTACTGCCGTCACCACACGGCTAATGTACTACTACTCCTACAAAATGAGTCTTGGCCTCCGACGGCTCCGACACAAGAGCACGCCATTTCACTCGGTCTTGAGCAGTTTCATGCCAGCACCCAGCTCGCGCAGGTCCGCCTCGACCAGAGCTTTCCAACGATACTTGGGGCGGCCGGCAGGACGATGGCCCGTCGGACGACCCAAGTATGCTTTCTTGACATTGCGATCCTCCTCCTTTCTTGGTGTAATTAAATTCATTATTCCATAACTAGTCATTAATTTATTTATGTATTTAACCTTTATTGCGCAAAAGAAAAAAACTTGACGTACAAAATCGCATTAATCAATCAATTACAAGTGTCTTTAATTTAAATTTGATGATATTTGAATAATTATAAATATTATTATGTCACGATCCAGGTATTTCAGATGATGTAACTAATCAGCTAAACAATATTTATTTGAATGTTTGATTTTCTAAGGTTCGCTGAGAGACGTAAAAGAGCAATAAAAAAAGTTCCTACTTATTTAACACAATAATAAACAAATATCTATTATTCATTTTATTATTATTATAACATCTATTTATGTAGGTAGATTGACAACCTTTAGGTGCATAAATTAATTGTGTAATTTTTAAGTAATAATACCTCTAATAATATGTATTGTGCATATGTAGGTATATGTGTGTATTTGTCACGTATCATAAATATCTTTCCTGATATTTATCTAAATGTTCAATACGAGTAGGTATGTAATCTTAAGAAAGAATTTCTGCAACTTTGCCCACCTTCCCCGTCGTTGCAAACTTTACATGTTCTTAATAATTTCATACTTATAATTTATACTAAATTTGTTCAACCTTAAACCGAACCACTTTTTGCGTTAAACCATTTTGTAAACGCTTTTATGAATGAACTGCGTGCAAAATGTTAAAACACTTCAAATTATATGAATGGGGTTATACAAACACCCAAATGTTAAATAATTGGTGAATGAAACAAAAGCAAAAAACATCTTAAGGCACTAATAGGAAAGAACATCCAATCATGTTTTTAAAGGGTTTTATTGCATAATTGGCTGCATTTACAACAATCCTCGTAAGCACGACACCCGTTTCTCAGAATTTAATACAATAAATTTGTAAACGATACCACAGAACTTCTGTCTAAGAAAAAATTAGAGCCCTTGAAAATAATCCCGTATCGACATTCACAGAAATATTGCTGGCTTTGACTGAGACGCTTAAGGTTAGTTCCTTTTAAAGTGAGCATTGGACATCATACTAAGCGATGCCTACTCACGAATGGTCTGATTTAGCGTTAGAGGAACACCTGTGTACGGATATCTTTTATGGGTTTACAGCATTTACTACACCTTGGTTTAGGACAGTGATTGCTCCATGAACGCCTCCTAAATTGAACTGTTAATTAATCAATAAAATTTCGGTGATTTCATTTAGCACAATTTGTATGCTCACAGCTTTTAATCGAACGTCAAATTTGATAAATTACCTACATATTTTAAGGGAGTTTTCTTCTTTGTAATATGTAGACCTGGTGAAGGTCGCAGGAGTCCGCTGGATGCGGGTGGCGCAGGACCGGTCATTGTGGCAATCTTTGGGAGAGGCCTATGTTCAGCAGTGGACGTCTTTCGGCTGATATGATGATGATGATGATGATGAATATGTAGTTTTAGTTACCATTTATATTACCTGCGTTCCATGGCCTTTTGGTATGGCATGTGTAAATATTTGTCGCATCAGGAATCATCTATAATGCTGTATTTATAAAATAAATCACCACTTTCCTTTTCAAAACTTTGAATGGCGGTACACAATTGAAAAATCCTATTATGTTCAAAGTCAAGGCAAATAACGTAAAGCGTTTTGTATGTGGCCACACGACGTCGGACAATGGCACAAAGAGCGCCGGCGCAGGTTCTATGTTGCCATCACTAATCGGATTCTCGGCTTAAGAATACCACTGTAAGCATGGTCTTAAGTTGCTTAGTAACTATACGCACGTTGAGATCACTTTTACGATGGATCCTCAGCATTAAACGCTCAGGTACCGACGGGAATTAAAATCCCGGGCGGTAATCTCTCGTCATTAATAAGGGTTCTTCACACGTTGAGTGTTAACATGACAAATGCGGTGGCCACAAAGCCGCCGCGCGCTGCGGGCCGTCCGATTTCGCTCCCGATTATCATTTCCACCTTGCCACACAAATTGAAGATGGATCTCCGAAATTATTTGTTCGAAACGGCGCTGTGCTACAACGATAGAAAAAATTATACTTCACCTTTTTTTCAAACATGTTTTTTCGATTGTTGGGGCAACCCTAACTAAAAACCTTGTAGACTAATCCAATCAGACACGTTATCGTAAATAGTAAAACGATTCAATTGCTAAACACATGTCGCGTGCAAATAACAATCACTCACTCACACAGAGCCCAGTGTACAAATAACTCTACAATGTATGTCGTGTAGTCGGCCCCCGCTATCCCGGGGCACTCGCTGCAATTATTGTGAGTAGAAAATTAAATTAACACACACGCACGAGCATGCCGTGTAACCCGGGGGACGCTCTAGCCAGTCAACCTCGACCCTAGGGAACCTGGAAACTCCACGTTATTCACAAAGACGTTTGAACACTTCGCGATATAAGGGAGGTCTCGCATCTTGGTCGAATTGGCAGCCATTTTGCTTCGTCCACTAATTGCACCCTTAGTCGTTATTTCATCGCTACGTCTTTTCTGTCTGTACTCATTAGCCTGTGGTTTGTAGTTTTCGAATTAGCACTTCTATCGTTTCCGCTGTTTTCAGTGGTCTATTGTTATGGATGATTACAGGCTATGACAACTGCATGTTATATCGTTACGCTAACAGAGCCCTTGCTACATTAGTTTATGTCACGACTCTGTCATCCATACTTTTGCAATTTGTTATTACCTAGTTGGTATGCCCTTGTTATGTTCAATAGACACAATACTTTGCTCATCAAACCGTTGCAAAAATGTAATAAATCTAATAATACGTCTTTGAATGCCGTGTTTTTTTATGTTAGGTATTTTTATGTTAGGTAATTAATACATATGATTTAACCTTTTAACCGCCTCATATATCAGACAATCAATGCCAAGCTCACCTCGCCGTTGTCTCATAAATGAGACTAAGGTCTGCTTATGGTTTTATGGTGTCGAAAATTGTCCCATTCATATGCAAACTTTGATCTGCGTTGTGTAATTTTGTATTTATAGTGACGATACTGGTACGCTCGATGAAAATAACACGGCGGTTAAAAGGTTATAAAAAAACCGTTGTGTTTCTCAAGCGCTAGGTTGTCATGTTCAATGGGAACGTATTCTAAAATTGAGCGTAGCCAACTAACATATTTTTATATCGGCTGAGAATTTTCGATGCGTTTTTTAATCGGGACCGTGCTTGATTGGAACCAATCAAATGATGTAATTTATAGCCTGTCTCACATGCCCATTCCTGTTGTCTGAGAGTGTCTTACTGACCTTGACCTTAGTTGGGATGGAGGTCGCGGGATTAATCCTTCGTGACGAATCGCGGGTTAGACGCGGTGTATACCTACTGATTGGATACGTAATAAACGCCTTAAATAAGCGTCCAGCGGTGTCCGATGCATGCGTGTTAATGGAATTGAATCTAAATTGATTAGAGTCTAGTTTGTAAGCTTGTTATATTGAATCAAAATACTTTATAATTCATATCAATGTCAGTAACATGAGACTCTCCACTTTCAAACACTCAATAATAGTTACTTACACTTTATACTGCATTAAGAGCTTGCACGTAATGTTCATTACATTGTTACTACTGACATACAATAATTAATTCAATTCTTCTAACAGATACTGTGTAGTGTATTAGTACATTGTGTATTAAGGGCGGTAAATAAGAATTTGTGCATAATTTTTGTACCGCCCGTGGCACACGCAATATTTTTCATCACACCTGTGAGGCAAAAAAAGTAAATAAAACAATATATTTTCACAAAACTACTCTAAAATGGTCTAAATCAGGGATGAAATACCGGCGCGGCGCACGCCGCGCTAGTGCGACGTCATGTAGTATGAAAATCCTTGACAGCCCTAGGGTGTAATGACGAATCTACGGCGCGCATCGCCGCAGCGCATTGGCGCACTTACCGAACAGGTGTGATGAAAAATAAAGAAAATTGCAACCAAGAAATTCTATGCTATGTTTTCTTGGAACAAAAGTACAGCTGAGAGCTGCGTGAGGGCACTACCTACCTACTAACATACTACCATAACTACCATTCCTCGAAGCGCTACGTCTTTTTGCAACCTCCGTTGAATCACTCTTTTTATGAAATATCCCGAATCGCACCGCACCACATCGAACTACACTCAAGAGCAAACGCTTCGGGTCATGTGTAATTTTTCATAGACAATGCTGCAAACAAGCTGATTTTAAATCAATTTTGTATATTATGTTTACAGAATAAGTGGTAATGATTTGAATGTGAAATGGTATTGAGGTTTTCCTGATTTTTATAACCAATCAAAACCAACCATGTTGTGCGTAGACTTAAAATATGCTATGTACATATTTTAAGTCTACGCACAACATGGTTGGTTTTGATTGGTTATAAAAATCAGGAAATTTATTTAATTATGTAGGTAGTAAGTTTAACATACAATTCCAAGAACTTGTAAAGGTGCGTTCAAACCAAAAGAGCATTCGGTGTTCTATCCCCCGTTCTACGAAATCAACCAATCACGTTTTATGTACCGATCGAATTTCGTAGAGTGGGAGGTTAGAATAGCGAATGTTCGCTTGGTCTGAATGCACCATTAGAGAACTGCAAATTTGATTCTTATATCGCTTTCATACACTTTAAGTAAACAGCGACAAAAAATGACGATCAAACTGATAATACAGCAAGATTGCGGATGGTGTTATAGTTAATCAGCTGTTGTGGTGTCAGAACAGCCATAACTTGGGGAATTGGGCGCGATGCGGGCGAAATGTGATAGAATTAATTCCCAAATTGCGGGTTCTCCGGCCAAACCTGTTTTTTATTATTATTTAGCCTCGCCGTACTCTGTTATTTGGACATCAATTTGACGTGTATTGCACCTGCTAACCTCTTTAAATATTTATATTGTTATGAAACTTGGCGGCTATCACCGTTATTTCAGAAATTTACTTGTTGTAAAAGTTTTGGGGAGGTTGAGGTAATTTGTTTACAGGTACCTAGACTTTTTTACACACACTTGTTCGTAACGTGCGTCTTATTAAACCGCTTTTGGGCTAATATTATACACGCGTGCTTATTCTTTACATAAATGCTCTTGTGCGGTAATGAAAGTTAAAACGGTTAACTCAAATGTGTACCTACATAAATAGTTGTACCTACCGATGAAGATTAAGAAGTTTTAGAGTTTATAAAAATCTGTTTTTACTAACAAAAGGTAAAAGCCTAGGCGCTTGTAAAAGATTGTATAATCATATACCCGAGAAAATTTACTGGTGTTTGCTAAAACCGAGTGACCGCGGGGTGCAGGCATCAGCCGCGAAAGCTGAGCACGTGGGTTCGATCCCCACCTCGGACGTTGGTGATCTTGGTCGTTTTTTCTTTGGTATATGACATTAAATATTTATAATTTGTTTTTCTTAACACGTGTGTTGAAAAGCGTCTGCTTTGATCAAATATGTGATGTTATCTGGATAAAGGGACCTCATTCTTGGTTGTATTGACAGACCACACACGAAGGGGCAAGTATCTAACTTTATGTATAAAATGACAACATAGCAATTAAATTAAATACAAAAAAAATTGGTAATGAAACAAAATGTTAATTCCCTTATAACGTTATTAGCGTCCATATCGACCCCGCCCATACGTTTTGTAACCATTCCGCCGTCCCCTACTTCCGCTCGCGTTTGTGAGGGTCGCCCAATCTGACGTGCTATTTATGAAGACTCCATATTAATTACAATCTGTGTGGGTTCCCGGCCCATGAATGACATTTCGAAAAAGTGAAAACATGTAGGCACAGTCAAGGTAATATATCTATACTGCGAACAAAGTGCCAAATATTATGTATAAAGTGACAACCCTATTACTACTATAGTACTAAAAGGTATACTTGTATTTTTTGCACTTTGCAAGCCCCTGTATCTTTTGACTGTGCAATGTTGGTAGACTTAGTAGTTATTAGATAACGCTAAAATGACGTCGATCATAATTAGATCACAATCAGATTCAATTGTATGCTGTTTTAATAAAACGACGTTTGGGCAGATGATGTAAAATATTTGAATGTAGCCCAATTATGGATACCTACGGAACGGACACGAGTAAAAACTAAAACCATAAATGTGATTAAAGTTGATGTTCAATATTGCGTGTAACAAACTGGCGGGATAAAGTGCGTTTCCGTTTTACAGTCGAAGCGGTATTTATTAATTCAAAACGCATGAAATTCCAATAACGCAAGTCGCACCAAATGGCATAGTGGTACGCGGAGCACGCGACCAGATTTATTAAAAATATATATTCTTCTTTTAAGAATCTCCTATCTCTTCTTGGACTATCAATGCATTATTAACTTTACATTCTTTAATATGAAGTCCGTGTTCCAGCGAAAGAATTGTCTATTATTCTAGCTGCAGAAAGTAAAAAGTCAAATTGTTGAGAAACCATAACCGACCGAAACACTGATTCCAATTCCAATCACTGAACGCATGCCAGCGAGCTAAGTGAATCAGCGAGATCTTTCTGATTACCTACTCATGGTTTCAGATCTTGAGGTCACGTTACAACAGTCCTCAAAAATCTCCACACGATCAAGCGACCAGTGAGAATAAGAGACCATAGATGCAGATGCCGCAGCGGTAAAGCACGCGTCTCAATTGCTCGATTACCCGATTACCACCAAATCGATTCGAACGGCTCGTACCGATCCGTACACTTCTATTACAATTAGGTACACTCGTGCCACGATCATTCCTCTATTAAATAGAACGTTTTTGTTTAAATCCGAGTCGAATTGCTAATTTGAATACTGTTGTTTCGGACTCATCTTATTTACCGGTTTTTATGGAGCCTTCTCATGCGACGGCAGAGTACGGAATGTGTTTATTGATTCACGCTCCGTCTCCTAGTCCCTACTCATCGATTTCATACTTCATACTCTGAAATGAAATTCGTTTTGATTTCTTCTTTAATTTATACGCTTTAGTAGAAATAGGCGCATTCCAATGTTTTTTTTAATAACTGGTATTTTTTAAAGGAACGTAATTTTTTCGTCTTTTTCATTAGTCTTGAAACATCAATTTCAGATCAATAAGTACATTTCTCCGCTAATTAGTAGCATTAGAGGGTTATCAATTCTGCGTTTCAATAACCTGTAAAGAAATCAGACGGTACCTACTTATAATTTCAGGAAGTAATCTTGTAGTAAGTTAAGTAGTACTATCCGTTATAGGCAATTCGATAAATATGTAGTCAAATGCAGTTAAGGATTGCGACGAAACAAAAATTGGAACAAGAAATTGTATGAGACCCTGACTGCATTATTCTGCAACCGTTTCAAAGCAGGGGATCTGCTTCAGACAAAATAATTTTTAATAGTTAAACATTATGCCATTGTTACGGTAAAATCGCATTTTTCCAAAAAGCTAGTTGCGCTTCACGGCACATTACGAAGCCATAAAATGGAATGAAATAATGTTTGTTGTGACAGCGCTTCCCGCATGACAAAATAAGCCCATTTATTTCAGACAACAATGTAGTAAACATGGAATTTAATGTCCGTGTCGCGAAGTACCCTTTAATGTTCTGAATACCTATCGTTTCAGTTGTGAGGTATGGGGACAAAAAATACGGAAATTATACATAAGTAATTTCTATAAAGACGATGTAAAGTATGTTTGAGCCCTGTATTTTTGTGCTGGGCGAAAATGTAAACATAATATAATAGGCAAAATTTATAAACTATGCAAAGCAACTTCAGATGAGTTCATTATTTAAGGAATTATCACGTACATTGTCAGAATTTATGTTTATTTCAAATAATGTAAAATAAAATTTTATGGACATTATGAAGCCAAAGAATGCCAAGCACTTGAAGAATCCGAATAATAACGTTCCAATCTTCCAATGTTGATATGAACATAATTATATCAGCATGCGTACGCATTTTGTCTAATGAAATTGGCCGTTTACTATGAAACGTGTAAGCTGGATTTTCTATAGACAAAATGCGTACGCATGCTGATAAAAGTGTCTTCACCCTAAATCGCCGGAGAATTTTTGTTTTTCAAAAAAGTACCTACTATGTGTTGGATGACCATCGATACAAATATCGAAAATTGATCGATGTTCTTATTTTATATGTAGATGCTACAATGTCGCACGTTGTCCCTATCCTACATCGCAAAATAAAATTCCTTTTTACTCGTTCAAAACAAATTGTTTTCATACCGCCGCCGCCGCGGGAGAGAGACGTAACCCGCATCGGGTTTGTCACGGCGTGAAATACGGGACAAGAGTGGAATGGAATCGAATTTATTTGTGCTCGTTCTAATAAATCGGGAGAAGTCAGGGTTCACCGCAGGCTCGTAACTCATGTGCGATGTGCCGCGAAATCAATAGAGCTGACACTTGGAACGCGACGGCAGGGCTTGCTTTTTGGTTTGCGTCAGGAGTTCTATAGGTAGATTATACAGGGTGTAAGTCTAAAGGTGCGTGCAGACCAAAAGAGCATTCGCTATTCTGTCCCCCTACTCGACGAAATTCGATCGTTCCGCGAAACGTGATTCGTTGATTTCGTAGAGTGGGGGATAGAACAGCGAATACTCTTTTGGTCTGCACGCACCTTAATATGGGCGAAGCTCTTGATGGGTGGTAGTTTACGACATAATAAGTACAATCAAATAACTTTTACTTAAAATTAGAGCAACAAAATTTACCATACAAAATAATTCGCGATGTAGAGCAACATACGCGAGCTAAACACTCGATGACAGCTAATTACAAAAGCAGATGACATAACTGCCATATTAACAATAACAAATGTTCGTACCTACATTGCTGCTCCGATAATCTTAAAAAAATTCTGTGAGGTCATAATTAAGAGTAACTTTAAAAAAACCTTGTAATCCATGATAACACTAATGAATCCCATGTCTGATTTAATTGATTATTAGACTTACACACTGTATGTGATCGTTTTTCGGAAAACGTCAAACTTTGTCGATATGGAGTTATGAGTAGTTTCCAAATACTACAGATCATACGCTATCTTTTTGTATAAGATATATGTCTCTAAGTGCCACAGTTATTTTTCAAAAATTCCACAAAGATGCAGAAGTGAAAAAGCAACTAAGAAAACGTTGCTTGAAGATTGAGACGACAAAAAACACACTTGCACTTTAAAGTGCAATGGTTAGTAGGTATCAAATTAATTGGCATAGGTACTTTTATGATTTTTAATAAGTTACATTCTTGTAGTACTTTGAATTTCACGGAGATTTGATCGGAACGCCACACTGTGGGCTGAATATCAGTAGAACGCGAAAAAAATATAAAGAAATATGGCTAACTTTCGATAGAATTTGTTGTCTTTGACACGTATCGTGAAACACGTTCGTATATTTATTTTGACTTTAATACTTAAAATGATTAATATTGTATAATATACTGTTTCGCCAGGAGGTATACACATAATACAAATTACAACCTGCATCAGTTATCTTTGAATACGAACGAGGTGTAATGTGGTGGTGATATTGTTTTCATGATTGCTAGCGTAGAGGTATTGGTAAAGAAACTGAGAACTGCAATACTATCGTAATTAAAAATTAGTTGTGATTTAACATTACTAAAATAAAGTTACATATAAAAAAACTTTATTAATACAAGCTGTGACGGTAAATTAGTTAACTTTAAGGTGTTAAAATTAATGATTACCGATTACACTATACATCGTAAAACTTTCTACGTTCATATAAAGTCGATATTTTGGCATCAATTCAATAACATACACAAATCATTATCGGATTACAAGCTGTCAATACTGAGAGGCATTTCGGCCGCGAATCGAATAAACTTAATGGAAACTCGGCGTGTAATCAAATGGCAAGAACAAGCATTAATTTATTAAGGACGCTGAAATATCACCACATAAATCGCTATCTCGGCTGTCAGTTTATCGACAATTATTCTTAATTGGATTATGAAAGCGGTGCAGTGTCGTTGCGGCGCGGCGCAAGGGAAAAGAGGTTGCTTTGGAATATTGGGAACGTACTGTATAACAGACGAGTATACTCTATACTACTGTTGGACCTTAATGAGTAAATAATAGAGTCGAAAAGCGGCAGACTCAACGCTGCCTTATGCGATGCGTCAAATATTTTGTGACAGTCAAAGTACCTAGCAACATTGATTGTTTGTCATTGTATTTTCCTAAGGGCCGGTTTTAAAATCCCCGTATAAAATATCTCTGTCATGTAAATGTCCCTTTCCTTTATATGCCTGGGGAAAAAGACAGTGATAATTTTATGTAACATATCTGTTATTTATCCGCGGATTCTGAAACAGGCCGCAATTATAAAAATCTAACTATGCTATGGTAGGATTGTGATGGTATACCGAATACCGAACTATACCAATCGTCAGTAGAATCTAAAAAAATGTAAACAAATATGGCTGGCTTTCCATAGCATTTGACGTCTATGACACATATCGTGAAACACGTTCGCAGATAATTTAGCTTCAGAAGTCTTATTGTTATTTTCAAGTTTTGTTATTAAGTTATTATATAAGAGCACGATCTTCTGACACAGGGTATCATCTTACTTCTAGGAGATCGTAACAATGTATAAAATATTGTATTTTTGTAACGCAATAAATGATTTATCATTTTCATTTAAACCAAAACTGTATATGAACCCAAGGTTTAAGATTTTAAGTTTGCCACTTTGATAAATTCAAATCCAGTTGTACAGTATACACGTTTATTTAATATCCTTGTTAAATTAATACAGATATGATCTTCAGCGATCCGTTTCCTCTATCTGCCATTTTTCTTCTTTTGTTTTCAACCAGTACGTCATCCAATCGCTATGTTCCTATTCTTTTGATTATAAAAACTACTTTACACCATGGTAAATTAATATTCATAAACAGCAAATATATCAAGACTAGTCACACTGATATACACAATGTTTTCCTACATTAAAACAGGGGTTTGTTATTTTATATTGCGAAATCATCACACCACAATGTACTTAATTGTAGTGTGACGCTGGCTGTACCTACAGTCATGTATGTGGAAAAGTTCGAATGATTAAATCTAGTGACATCCGCCAGTGTCACTCGCCGTGCCGTGCCATCTTCCGGCGCGACACCGCGCCTCATTGGCGGAGGAGAAAGGGGCGGCTCGTTAGACCCGCCTTCACTCTCATAGACAATGTCAATACTAGACCTTCATGTTAGGTTTTAAGTGTGGCAAACCAGCCATGTCGCTATAAAAATGCAAATTCTATTATCTATGATATGGGCAACCCTTCTCATTTTTTTATTAATTCGCTGCGTTTTTCAACTTTCTGAAGTTAAGCACCATTCGTCAGTAGAAAACAAAAAGATGTAAACAAACCAATTTTTTTTTTATTTCATGTGTAATCCTCACGGTAACCGAAGAAAATATTATTTACACCTGTACGGACTGGAAGGTGAAAATTTTTATTTCAAACCTAAATACTTGCATTATTCGTACTCGTAGAACACAGTCTTGGTTTTATTACCTACCAACTTAAAACCTTAAACCTTATGTTCACATACATTTTTAGTTAAAATTATTGATATTTACTAGTACCTATTCGCATTTAGTAGTCAAAATATATCAGCGAACGTGTTTCTCGATATTGTCAAAGACGTCAAACGTTTCGTTTTTGTACTAATACATAGTTCATAATAAGAATCTGGTAACAAAAAGGAAAAGTCCATACAAACTCCTTGGGACATTTTGGATAACGTGGTGGATCTTACTTAGCATCATAGACCCTATCAGCCTACCAATTTTTATCACTATCGAAAACGTGTTTTAAATGTACATACAAACTTTTTGAGAATTGCACATCTATGTACTTATTCATATCTTGCTCAGCTAATGTAAATCTAATTTATTAGCTGAAATTCTAGGGTACGTTAGAAATTAACGGCGTTTATTTTAATAAGAGTAATCATATAAAATAAATTATGATATTCATCTATAGCGTGGCTACGACGACAATGAGGTTTTGTGCTTAGGCTTCGGGTAGGCTTATCGCTAATAAGATATTTATATGTTCAAAAATAACTAGAATATTATTTTTTTACTTGCATAGGTAGATACAGTCATAGACATATTGGAGCGGCAAAGCTACTTTTAAATATCTGAAGGTGCACTCTGACCTTAAAATGAAGGTTTTAGTGTTGATAGAAAATGACCACTGAAATTTTACTTACGTTTTTGCCGGTAAATTCAAAAAATCTTGGGGTCACACTTGATGTTACGGGTATGAAGAATTTTGATAGGTACTTGAATATATTTTTGATTTTCTATGCACACATTTGTGAAGTGACCTAAGGAAATATGTTAAAGGTATATAGTTGGTCGAAATGTAATATATCTCACAATTATTAAATTCAAAGAAATTAGTGATTTAGAAAGTTACAAACTTGTAGGTACCTAATGAGTAAAAATTTTATTTTCAGCCTCATCGCCAGAAGCAACCTGTATACTTACTGAAATCCTACGTTGCATGCAAAAGCGACCAACAAGGACTAAGATAATGATGATGATGGATAGACATGGCCATAAATATGTGTACAATTATTACATTCCTCCAGTATTTCACTGGTATAAGGTACCTAAATGTGTCTAATCAAAGTGTAAAATCCTTTCCCTACGTCCGAATGTATCTTTCTGTCTCAGTTAGCTGCAGTGCAATGAATACTGAAGTTTATTGTGACAGCAATATGAATTCGGAAGTTTCCGTAAAAAGCCGAAGGAAATAGATTTTGCACTACATCTGTATATAAATACATATATTTATGCCCTTGACTGTACCTATATTTTACAATATCATTACAAACATCATACAAGCTTCGTTAAGTAAATAACACGTTATATTAACATACCTTGAGAACTAAGTACAATGATGTATGTTCTGAACGCACCCAACACCATGTTAGTTCAAAGTCTGCCGACGCGGCATTAGCACACTAATGGCTCTTGATTATGATATTTACAACTAAACTCTGATCCCAGTTAAATACAGTTGAAATAGGCAAATAACACCCTTAAAGGAACGATATAAAGCCTCTTTCAAAGGTTTACTAGGTAAGTAGTTGTTTTTCTATGCATACATTAGCCTTAAGTCATTCTTATTATCATTGCTTGTCGTCTGTTAGCGTATGCGTCCTCGCCTTTGAGGATTTAGTATGGGGAGACGGTATCGCTATAACTTTCCTAACAAAACATTCTGCCAATTTCCGAGGGGGACGTGGTAGCACACATGTAAACGATCTAACTACAAATGCATTTCTTCTTCTCGTTACTACTCACGCACACTTAAACAATACCACAACACTAAGTTAAATTATCACACTAATACAGTAAAATTTATATGCGGACACAATTTCAAACTATCGACGTAGGTGTAATCGAACCGATTAATATGGCTTTCAAGTGTCTGAAGATTATCGTATCGATATATTTTTCTAAACGTCATAGATTGACATGCACCTTGGTACTATATATTGTTGTTTTGAGTATTTAAATAAAAGTAAACAGACAATTAGTAACAGTATTAATCAACCAATTTTAATACGAAACCACCTGAATTGCTTGCCATTAACCTACTTCAATTGATTATGTTTTCGTTTATCGCGATCTTTGACTACGAAGGCTGTAACTGTAAGGAAAGTCTCGGTCAATCACGTGCATTTCGAAATCCGTAAATCAATTATAATATTTAATAAATAATATTAATTAGCGGTTGTGAAAGAAAACAATGTATGTCCATACGAGTGTACATACGAGTATTATTTATTTTGTTGTAGTAAGAAAGTTTTAGTTAGCTGGGGTAAAACTCACTGAGGCTTAATTGTGAATACTCGTAAGGATACAATTTGAATACAAGTGCGTATAGGTACAAGGTGCGTAGGTGCGTATACATACAAGTTTTTGCAATAAGGCCAGTGATATTGATATTCCTTAGTGATATTTTAGTAAGTACCTAAATACAATTTATAATATAGGTCCAACTAGCGTTAAGTAGCAGTTGTAAAAATGAAGTTATTGAATTCGATAAGACTGTGTTTTTATTTACTTACTGTGAGAACACTAATATACGTAAACACAAGTGTCCGTATCTCGACATTTTATACCTACTCTCGACATTGTGTCATAAAGAGTAACGTTCACATCACTATGTATTTTCGCGCGTAATACGTATTCCAAATAAGCGCAATAAATATTCAACCTTATTAGCTTACATATAAGCTTAACATTAGACCAAGGCAGAGTCTTCTGTCTTACTTGATTCACTAAGTCTGATATTTCCTACAAAATTTAAAGATGGGTAGACCTTATTAACCTTAAATACGAGAATACAATAAATGTCAAACTTTCTCCATCAGTCAAAAATGAAAATACGAATTGTGTGCGATATTTTTGAAACCGATTTTGCTATCGATTCCCTGGTACTTTATTTTCTTGAACAATTTTATGTAATAAAATGTTATAATATAAACAAATAAAGGCAAGATATGAAATGGTATAGCATATTTTGTATACATGATGTATTTGAACGAGTTTTGAATCCATACATAGCACATACAGGCATTTTGACGGAGCTTGTTACGGGTACATAACGATTACAAGACTGCGAAGAATCGATTAATGCAATAGTTTTTATAAACAGGTTTGGTCAATGTACAAATTCTTGGCCAAAGTCTTTGGCAGAGGGGAAACGATATGAAGCCGACTCCATTACTAAATCCTCAAAGGTCCTCGCGTTCGTTTTCGTTGTGACATTTATTTAACGTATTTTATCCTAGTGGATTCAAGTAGGCTTATGATTTGTCAGCCTCCGTAGCCTAGTTGGTAGTGACCCTGCCTACGAAGCTGGAGGTTCCGGGTTCGAATCCCGGCAAGGGCATTATTTGTGTATTTATTTATCACAAATATTTGTTCCTTGGTCATGGCTGTCTATGTATTTAAGTATCTATATGTATCTATCTATTATATATATCGTCGCCTAGTACCTACCCATATCACAAGCCTTAATTGAGCTTACCGTGGGTCTAGGTTGATTTGTGTAAGATGTCCCAAGATATTATTACTATTATTTATTTATTTTGATGGTGCCGTGTTTATCAGTTCTCGTTGTTGCCGTCACTTTCAAACAAGTATGCAAGTGCGAAAGTGATGCGTAGCACGATAAACGGTAAACGCGTGACCATGATAAGCCACGGGGCTATTTCTCAAAAGCTTGTAACTTGTAATACAAGTAGAAGTCTCTTTAGGACTTAAAGCAATACAAGTAGAAGTCCCATTAGGACTTAAAGCAATACAAGTGGAAGTCTCTTTAAGGGCCTTTTTATCAAAAGCTTGTAACTTGTAATAAAAGTAGAAGTCTCCTTAGGACTTAAAGCAATACAAGTAGAAGTCCCTTTAGGAATTAAAGCAATACAAGTAGAAGTCCCTCTAGGACTTAAAGCAATACAGGTAAAAGTCCCTTTAGTAATTAAAGCAATACAAGTGGAAGTCTCTTTAAGGGCCTTTTTATCAAAAGCTTGTAACAACAGACAACCAGATCCCGTGACAACCAGAGTCTTTCGCAGTTGATTTTTTCTATGGTAAGCACATCTGTTACGATATTGTGGGATTATCAGCTTGTAACTTGTAATACAAGTAGAAGTCTCTTTAGGACTTAAAGCAATACAAGTAGAAGTCCCTTTAGGAACTAAAGCAATACAAGTAGAAGTCCCTTTAGGAATTAAAGAAATACAAGTAGAAGTCCCTTCAGGACTTAAGGCAATACAAGTAGAAGTCCCTTTAGGAATTAAATAAATACAAGTAGAAGTCTCTTTAGGACTTAAAGCAATACAAGTACAAGTCCCTTTAGGAATTAAAGCAATACAAGTGGAAGTCCCTTTAGGAATTAAATAAATACAAGTAGAAGTCTCTTTAGGACTTAAAGCAATACAAGTAGAAGTCTCTTTAGGAATTAAAGAAATACAAGTAGAAGTCCCTTTAGGACTTAAAGCAATACAAGTGGAAGTCTCTTTAAGGGCCTTTTTATCAAAAGCTTGGAACAACCAGACAACCAGATCCCGTGACAACTAGAGTCTTTTGCAGTTGACTTTTTCTATGGTAAGCACATCTGTTACGACATTGTGGGATTATAAGCTTGTAACTTAAAGCAATACAAGTAGAAGTCCCTTTAGGACTTAAAGCAATACAAGTAGAAGTCCCTTTAGGACTAGCAATACAAGTGGAAGTCTCTTTATGGGCCTATTTATCAAAAGCTTGTAACTTGTAGTACAAGCGGAAGTCTTTATCTAATTAATGACCATAAAAAGAGACTTCCACTTGTATTACAAGTTACAAGCTTTTGATAAACAGGCCGTAGGACTTCCACTTGTATTACAAGTTATCTACATGCTTTTGAGAGACGGGCCTCCGGTATATCGCAGCTTGGCCTTCGGCCTCGCAAACTGTAGCCCTAACATGAGCTGCCGCTACGTTATAAACGCGCGTTCACTTTCTATCCATCACGTTCGCACTTACGAACTGGCGTGAGCGAGCTGGATAGAAAGTAAACGTGCATTAATAACGCCGCGTAGATAAGCCAACTGATTGCTTAGACAAGTTGCCAATCGCTAACGCTTAATCGTCAATCGTAAACGAAAGGCAACGAACTGTTTTTGTCGCACTACCTAATATGAAAAAGTGACAGAGAGGGAAAACTACGATACGCTACCAAGCGTTAGCGATTGGCAACTTGGCTAAGCATCCTCAGCTGACGCACCTCTGCCGGATACTACGAGCCTTCGACCTTTCGCTAAAGGTGCATTCAGACCAAATGAGCATTCGCTATTCTAACCCCCTTCTCTATGAAATTCGATCGTTACAAAAAACGTGATTCGTTGATTTCGTAGAGTGGGGGATAGAATAGCGAATGCTCGTTTGGTCTGCATGCACCTTTAGGTTCGAAGTAAATATTCGTAACTTTGGCTTTCTGTTTGCTTATTAAAACACTGGAAAGGCACAGTTGGAGTGTGAGCTCATTCGTATTACTGTCACAACGAAAATCAGTATGCATTGCAGTGATACCAATTGAAACAGGTGGCTTATGATGGTTCCGTTTTTACCCTATCACAATCAAAGGACTATCACAAGCCTACTGAAACATAAATCCGGACGTTTCCGTGATAAACTGAAGGCATAGGATATTGCACTACATCTTTACCTAATACCTACTCGTATAAGCGAGACACACAAATGATTGACTACACAGATACTCCTAATTATAGCTTTAGTCAACTTGTGGTAAATAATACTATTTCTGGTATTATATTTACTCGTAATTTATATTAATAGTTCATGGGATTCGTGTGTGAATCGAATAAAATGACCTATTCTCGTTGTAGATCTTACATAATCTATGATTTTACTAGACCTACCTAAATATTACCAGTGAGGCAAATTGTAGGCAAGTTATATGAACACGGTTACAGCTGATGTAGGTATCTATTAAACAAACTTATTAAGCAAATGAACGCAAATTAATGTATTTAAAATTATCTATTTAGTACCTACGCAAATGTGCAATGTGCATCCGTGCATTAACCGCTAAATGGTGAGTAAAGGTTATAACTGTCGTTATTTACCAGTTTATTCTTCAAACATTATCTTGTAACTTTCATAAACGTCTAGGAGACAAGTTGCTAATCGCTAACGCTCAATCGTCAATCGTAAACGAAAAGCAGCTAAATGTCTTTGTCGCACTAGTATGAAAGAGAGACAGAGACAGAAAACTACGCTACTAAGCGTTAGCGATTGGCAACTTGGCTAAGCATCCTGCTCAGATATTTATTCAGGATTCGAACCCCAGACCTCAATACTGTTTCGTATTCTGTTGAAACGTATAAGCCGGCACCGGCAGTATATAAAAGCCCGAACCCATGAACCACAATAACTACCAGCTATAAACGTCACGATTAATTATATCCTACATAATTATATTACATCAAGTTTGAGTGCACGCTAGGAACAGCTTTTATAGTGGAACCGTACCTTATGCAAATGAGGCGGCTTCGAGCAAAGCGTTGCCTAAATATTAGTTTAATATTTTGGAGATTGTATCACAGGCCGACGGCTGACTGGTATAATGTTGTAGCCTGTTGAATGAGCTTTTAGAGACGGCATGGGGATAATATGGGGCATAATATGGTTCGTGTGAGAAATACAACTTGGGTTAATAACAACAAAAGTCGGAATAATTATTTCATGAAATCGCTGGATAAACTGTGTAAGAAAAATGGTGCCTTCAATACAATAAGCAGTGTAGGTATACTTAGGTACCTACCAAATAAAAAAAAAACAAGTAACCATTTGAATTTTTCTTCCGATATTTTACGTTTAGGGACATTACTGAAACGTAATTCAAAACAAACACTTTCATTTATAATTGTAGGTACATTTTCTATTTATTAGAATAAGTATACTTATGTAATTCTATAAAATTTAATTTCATTTAAACTTTCACTTTTTTAATGTTATTTAAATTGTTATTAAGTGATCAATAATATTGTTGAATTGAAAACCTCCTCCTTTTTTTAAGTCGATTAAAGACACTGATGCCGTCGCGTCGCGTCGTCGTATCAAGAGGGCAAAAGATTGGCGGAGGCGAGAGACAAATGGCTATTACTCCATCGACAAGAACGAAGAAGAATACCATGAAAAATGATCTCCTCTAACCTTCAGGATATTATTTTCTTACTTTTATAGAATACCTACCTACTTACCAATTGATATATTAATTAGCGTTGTAATTTCTTGCTCAGTCAATCTATACCAATACCAAATAAATAGGTACCTAAAAAAGGAAATGTAGGTAGTGCCGGTAGGTTTGTAAATAATATTGCTAAATAGTCTCACTGCAATTAAAATTACAACATATTGTTTACAAACCTGCCGGCTTGATTTTCACAAATAATTATATTAATTATCTATAGTATTTTTTATTAAAGTTTATTCACGACACCTACAAATTCCAAGTTACAACCTCCGGGACATCAGCCGAATAAATTATGTAAATAGTACGAGGCGGAGTCTCGCTTTCTTGTAAATGATTTGGCGTTTTAGCTCGATCTAATGGCAGCCCGGCCACGCACTCATCTACATATCCACTAGGCACTTTTACAAACTCCTATCTTACTTAACTTTATCGCTGTAAAATGTATCTAGCCTCTAGTTGATAAAGCCCATAGTTCATTGCAGAATAAGCACGGTAGCTGAGGTTTATTGAGAAGTGTCGGTATTAATGCCACAAATTATTTAATTGCCCTTTACTTTGGCTCGCACGCTAACCTCGCCTTAATAAACCAAATGTTTTGTTTATGTCAACGGGCTTTTGATTATTTTAGCTTAATTGCAAGTAAATTAAACAGTGCATTGTTGTCACGGCATGGAATTTGTTTCACACAAGGCAACCCTGCCATAGGTACAGATTTAAGTGACAAAGGCTAAGGTTAGCTCATAAATCTCAACGATACCTACATATGTAATAGTAGGTACTCATATGATATGTAAGTCAGAACTCAGAATGGGCATATCTTAAGCTCATTTAGTTGGAGTATTAACCATTGAGTGCTTGTCTCCTACAGATTTCAATTACTAGTAGAGGATTTTCCTTCATTGGGTCGAAAACGGTCCGTTGGGCTTGAGTATGTGTAAAGTCTATTCATCCTTATTTTGTCTTAACTAGTAAACAACTTTCTAACCTAAAAGTACACGTTTTCTGTTGTAAACTCCTGTTTCCTTGATTACAAATTAAGCAATTTACTAATCACTACGGACGGACTGCACAAATACCACTCTATCCACGTTAATCACCTGAGCTCGATCACCCAGGTGATTGTATTTGACAACTCTGTCTTCTGAGATCCCCCAGGTGATCCTATTGGACCTTATGTCTACCACGCTCCCCCGGGTGATTATAGTGGACAGAATCATATCCACTAGGATACCCCCGAATATAATATTATTCCATGAGTGATTCTAGTGGACAAAATTATCCAGCAAGATCACCCAGTTGATTCTTTTGGATTATGTTGTATATTATAATCACCCAGGGGATTTATATGCACATTATTATGTCCTAAAAAATCACCCGGGTGATTCATTTATACTATGTAGTTTTTAAAAACAACAGACAAAACTTAACAAATGCACCAAGTGTTCAAACATGAGTTAACCAAGAGGATGAGCCTTATATAGGCAAACATAGTATGTTCGTCGTGTGTCAAACTCAAACTCAAACTGTTTTATTTGCAAATATAGGTAGTACTTAAGAGTGTGATGGTAATACATTTATTTGTGTCAGTATATTTAACCATTAGGCATACAAAAACAAATTATTTAAATCAATTAAATAAGGAAATTATACAATTGATCAATTAATATCTATTACAAAAAATTAAAATAAAATGCATAGTAAAATTTAAAAATGTCCAAAAAATTAAAATAAAAATACTTAAAGAGTAAAAATTACAAAATTATACAACCAAATTACATTTCAAGTGTACCTACTCCGTATATTCAAATGGTGAAAAAGAATGGTATATTGTGTATCATCATCATACCCCGTAATCAAACCGGCAAATCTGTAGCAAATGTGCGTCAGGGTTGTAACTACTACGAATACAAAAAAACACCGCGGCAACAGTATTCAATGTTCTATCGATCTTCAAAATAAATTATCACATTTTATTATTTGTTGCACTCTAATTGCGTCGCCTGCTTGTGTAAATCCATTTTAAACTCAAAAACATCTACCGTCAATGGTAAATAATTTAAATATGTATAATTTTGAAATGTATTTATTTATTATGGTTTGTTTTTAACTCAGCTTCTTTTAAAACATTGTTTAATGCCGTAGCTGCATCTTAATTTCTTAATCCGGATTGTTTTTTTAAACCGTCTTTGATTTGTGGTAGTTTTCCTGTTAAATTAAGATGGCCACAATGAGCGGTCCTGTGCCACCCGCATCTAGCGGACTTGTGCGACCTGTTTTTTAGGATTAGAAATTTGGTAAACGAAGAATCAATCTTCGACATCCGTTCTTCTTAGCACAAATATCAAACCAAAAACGTTGAAAGAGTTTATTAATAGGTATGCATAAAACATTTTTTTTCATAATTTAAGCCGCATATTTTAAAAAATAGATAGGGGGACACACTATTTAAGACTTTGAGAGCTGATATCTCGAAAACGATTAGGTTAAACAAAAATCTGTTTTAGAAACCTTTATATCATTTTCAAATACCTACCTTTCTATTGGTATCCCACACACTTATGTGCATTGAAAAAAAATTCTACCCCTCAGTTCCATGTACGGAAGGCCCCAACCTTTTTTTAGGGTTCCGTTGCCAAAAACGGAACCCTTATAGATTCGTCATGTCATGTCCGTCTGTCACAGCCGATTTACTCAGAAACTATAAATGCTACAGTAACGAAATTTGGTAAGGATATGTGTTGTATAAACCGCTACAGGATTTTGATACTAAATTAAAAAAAAACCATTGTTGTGAGGGCCCTCCATACATGTAACTGAGGGACAAAAAAATTTTTTTAGTTGTATATAAGCGTGTCGGGTATTAATAGAAAGGTCTTTGAAAATGGTATGAAGGTTTATAAATCTTATTTTTATTTAAGTAAATCTTTTTCGAGATATCAGCTCTCAAAGTCTGAAAAATGTGTCCGCCTCTCTATTTTTTAAAATACGCGATATAAAATTTAAAAAAAAAAAATATGTTATGCACATTAATAAACTCTATCAACGATTTTTGGTTTAATTTAATCATCTCTTATAGTTTTTGAGGTAGGTTGATTTATCTGTATTTTTTTAATAATAAATTGAAGGTATGTTTACAAAAACAATATAACTACATTGAGCATAACTTTTCAGGAGAGCGATAAAACTAAATTCCTCTTTAAATAATATTCATTAAACCTTAACATTCAGAAGCGGTCAAGATATATTACCACTAAGTCCAGATTACCCCTTTATTTGTGTTTCGGCTCATTACTTTTTTGGCAAAAAATAAAATAAGCCTTATCACTTACGTTGTTTTTGTAAAATTTTGGGTAGTTACGTTGTTTTTGTGCAAAAATTGATGCACAATTTGCAATAAAAGTTTTTTTTTAAATAAAAAACGTCGTTGTATACGCTAACTTTTCCCATTTTATAAGTTGATTAAGAATCTGGTTCACTCTAAGTATTAATGCTGCAGTTTTAATCGACACTTTTTAGTGCAGTTTAGTATGGGAAATAAAATATTTTCAATTTTTATGCCAAACAGGAAAGTTTTTAGACAGTTTTTTTTTCACATTCTGTAGCTTCTTTGGTGACGAACAGTATGACATCAAAAACTCAAATTTGAAAAAATGCTAGTTATGTTGTTTTTGTAAACATACCTTCAATTGATTTCGGAACATATATATTCGGAACCCTTCGCGCGCGAGTCCGACTCGCACTTGGCCGGTTTTTTTACAATATAGAATCATAATTATGTTGCAGTTCATTCAACATTTACAGTTACCTACCATTTATAGTTTCTGAGTACAGACGGGCATGACGAAATTAAAAATAAGCCATTTTATAAATAAGCTATTTTAAAAACAGCTCGTAATTAATATGTGCATTTGTTAAGTTTCGTCTGTTGTTTTTAAAAACTACATAGTATAAATGAATCACCCGGGTGATTTTTTAGGACATAATAATGTGCATATAAATCTCCTGGGTGATTATAGTATACAACATAATCCAAAAGAATCACCTGGGTGATCTTGCTGGATAATTTTGTCCACTAGAATCACTCATGGAATAATATTATATTCGGGGGTATCCTAGTGGATATGATTCTGTCCACTATAATCACCCGGGGGAGCGTGGTAGACATAAGGTCCAATAGGATCACCTGGGGGATCTCAGAAGACAGAGTTGTCAAATACAATCACCTGGGTGATCGAGCTCCTGAGCTCGATCGGTGATTAACGTGGATAGAGTGACAAATCCGGACTCAGGTATTTTGATATAGACAAATATGGCAGCTTACAACAGAAAACGTGTACTTTTAGGTTATA
Organism: Thaumatotibia leucotreta; assembly: GCA_025490895.1. Lineage (NCBI taxonomy): Eukaryota > Metazoa > Arthropoda > Insecta > Lepidoptera > Tortricidae > Thaumatotibia > Thaumatotibia leucotreta. Next base: position 75,261 of record JALPQI010000252.1, read on the forward strand.
AAGTTGTTTAGGTACTAGATAAGACAGCTAAGGATGAATGGAATTTAGGCCGTGTGGTGACGGCAGTAAGAATACATTTGTCATCAGGTCATCACCCCAACTCCTCCTGCGGGTGTTGACTAAGGGATTGAAGTGTCACTGACCATTATTTTATAAAAGAGTGATGATGGGCAGCAGCGTCATCATAGTAGACACATTACTGCGATCGCCAATCCGCTGGCCCAGCGTGGCGATTATGGGCATTTACCTCCTAACGCGTCTATCTATACGCATAGTTAATAGGAGATGCCTACATACAGCAGTGGACTATCATAGGCTGATGATGGGTCAAAAACGGTCCGTTGGGCTTGAGTATATGTATACACACAGCACCCATAGGGCGTATCCGCGTACCTAACTGGCTTTGGATAATACCACGTATAGTCTAATAAATACTAATAAATATAGTCAAATTATAAAAATCTGAAATCCATATTAAAATCATAAGTCCAAATACTTTATGCTGAGGCTAGTTCCTTTTAGGCATCATACTGCTTTTATTTATTAATTTCTTCATTATGTTTTGTTTCTCGATTATGTAAGTACTTATAAGGGAAGTTTTAAGATTAAGCTTAAATTAGTTTTTTCTTCTTATTATGCCCTGTTATGTTATTGTGCATTATTTTTATCTCTAAATTGTAGACAAACATTTGCTTTGTTTATATACCTACGCAGTATTTACGAGTGCTAGTGATGCGGCATTGCACTATCCCCGAAGATAAAATATATCACATCACTTGCGTAAGTTTGATCACACGTTGACACAATAATATCTGACGGACCTGGGTGTGGCACTACTGGCTTATGATGGCATGATGCAATAGATGACAGCTTATTAACATCTGCCGAAGGATTAGCAAACACTGCTCTATAATTTGACCTCGTTGGCCAACCGGATTTCCACTTGTACTTATGAAGAAATGAATGCAAAGAAATCCAGTCAACTGGGTGAATCAACTTTTTTCTGTCTGTTTTTGCCATGGTTACGGTCACCTGAGTCACGCTGGTATTATCCAAAATTATGCTACTTACACTATGCAAACATGCATTTTTCTGGTGTTAATAAGCCCTTTCTTTAATGAGCTACCTACAAGCATAGACTTTGCATAATTTAAGTAAAATAATTTGCATAAAATCAGCTTGACTTAGGTGACCATGGCAATAACAGACAGAAAAAAGTTGATTCACCTAATTATAATTTCTTGCCACGAGATGCAACCTAGATTGTTATTCCAAACGCAAGCAAAGTGAACGCGTATCGACTAATCATTTTTATAGTTGGTACTTACGTCTGGGCACACCAAGATGCCAATCGCTGGTATCACTACCGCTAAGTCGCTACGAAAGGCGATACGATACGATACTGAGCGTTATCGATTGACATCTTAACAGTTTAAGGGAACCTGCATATTTTAGTGCCAAGGAGATCTCAATTTTTTCAAAAAAATATTAAGAGTTTAAAAATTATAAGAATGATTAACAACTATGCACCATAGGTCTTTCTAATAGGAAAACATGATTAAATACAATTTTCTGGATTACTTGTTACATACAATTATTACTTACATACAATTGTTTTTCAAAGTACATACTAGACTAATCATGCCCACTAGAAAGATCTAGTGGGCATGGTTTATGGGAGCGCAGGTCCCGCCTTAATTCTTCGATCAAGGAAAATCTTACATACGATAAACACGATAACAAGTTGACAAGAGGATACATTAATTTAAACAGAATAATGCTTTCCAAGCTCTCATGATCACTCTGTTGATTACTTGTTGGGCTCCGAAATACCACGACCAGACCTATCAGTTCGAGAAGGTTCTGTAAGCGAAGGGACTAACACCGTGAAGTGCCAAGTGGGCGGGCCCCACTTTACCCGAGTTTACCCCGTCACCTCGTTCCCGACTCGTGACAAATGGTGGCGGCATCTTTCATCTCCTCAATTCTCTGAACCACTGTTCAAGAAAAAACAACCATACGTCTTGGTTTTAGAGTGCTAAGTTTAAGAACAGAATTTGGAGAAGGCTGTAATGATAATGCAATAACGAAATTTGGAAATAATCGCAAATAGCCTTTTAATGCCCCGAGAGAGATATTTGGGAATTAAAAAATACCTACCTGTGCCTACCTACCGCTTATTCTTTAGTTCTATAAAACAGATATTGAAGTAATCACTGGATACCAAGTTGGGAATCGAACACGCGTCTTCAGCTGTCTCACTCAACACCATTAACTAGGTACCTACTAGGGTATCTGGTCTTACTTAATTCGATGCGGCGAATTTATAATATTTATTCAATCATAGAAAAGTTTTGTTTAACCACGTTTAACTTAACCCAACAAATTGAAATATGGCGTCCTATTAGTGCAAAAACCAGTTAAGTGCGTGAATTGTATTATTCGATAATGATTTTTCCCCTCACTAGCTCGTAAAGCGCTCGTTTATCGTTTAATACGAGCGGGTAAAAACGCTTTTTACACACTTGTGAATAAAGTAATTTGACATTGCTCTAATTCCTATAGCCCCCTACTGCCTAGTATAAGTGGATCTGTATGACCGTAGTAAACATGCGCAATCGGAGCTCACATGTTAATTTGGTCGTTGTCATGGGTGACTTTGTAAGCCATTGGCTATATTTAAATTCCAGAAGTAACTCTATTCTACGATACGTTTCAACATTGAGTTTTAAATGGTTTCTTTAAGTTAATTTACATTTGGATGAGATTTGTAATCATATTTCCTCGCGACAGTGAGGGGAAAAAAGTTATATTACACTTGGCGGCAAAGTTTGTTCAACTCTCGTGCCTTGAGACCTTCGCAATGCTCAAGATTCCAGTTTTTGAACCACTCGCTACGCTCGTGGCTCAATTTTGCAATCTTTCGCTAGCTCAGGTCTCAATATTGGCACGACAGTTAAACAACAACTTTGCCCCCTTGTATAATAAATAACTATTGTTATTATGAGAATGAAATTGATTTTGCCAAAAGCTGTTTTGTGTAGATAACTGGTATTTGCCGTAATAAATATATTTGTTTATCTACTATTTTGAATAAAGCTTTTCAGAATTAAAAGAATGGTTCTTCCAGTCCTTCCAATTCAAAAGAGAAACCCTACTTACGCCATACGGCAATTCAATTACTTGCGCATATGATTCGCGGTAATATCGGAATCAATCGGCCATCATTACACACTGATGTCTCGCTAAATCATTAAAGTATCGCGAAAAATTAAAATCATTTTCGTAATTGCAGCGAGTGGGACTCATGCATAACAAAACAACGATATTTGCTAATTCCGACAAAGATTACTTGTAAGTAGAGTAGATATGCCACCTTCATTTTGAGTAATAGTATTTCGACTATACTGTTAGTCAAAATGAAGGTGGCGTATTTTTTCGAGAAGGTGTATTTTTTCGTTTCTCAGAGCATATTTAATATAGCGGTATACTCTATAAAAAATATCAGGTTAGTTTAGTTAGATTTAATGTATGTACCTATTTATGTAATGGTAAATTGTATATTTTTAAAAATAAAGACCATTTAAAAAATATATTTTGTACTAATCATTCATCATCACTTAACGGACAGTTAAAAGGATCACCTGAATCACCATTCACCATAGATTTTGAAAGTAATTATCACTGTTCGAAAATAATTAATTTGTCAGCCTCTGTAGCCTAGTTGGTAGTGACCCTGCCTACGAAGCTGGAGGTTCCGGGTTCGAATCCCGGCGAGGGCATTCTTTGTGTATTTATTTATCACAAATGTTTGTTCCTTGGTCATGGCTGTGTATGTATCTAAGTATCTATACGTATCTATCTATTATATATATCGTCGCCTGGTACCCACAACATAAGCCTTAATTGAGCTTACCATGGGACTAGGTTGATTTGTGTAAGATGCCCCAAGATATTTATTTATTTATTATTTATTTAATTAACTTGGCTCTTCGAGCGTCAAATGATTCCTTAAAATGTTAGTTCAGTGCTTCAGGAAAATATCACCTTTTGTTTTCTTTGTCTTCCTCCGTTTGCCTCTTCCCCCGTCGTGGGCATGTATTATACTTCCTTACAATTGGTCCGACCTTCGATCTTACTAGTGACTTGGTTGTTTCAAGTAGTGTTCGTATTCAGATTTAAAGTTTTTTTTAATCTACTCTCAGTCTCTGGGTATCTTTGATATTTTTATTTATTATAAAAGTGTCACATGTTTTAATTTTATAATAATACGTAAATAAATACCTGTACCCATTGTACCCATCCGGTAGACATTCCAAGGCGATGTATACCAACTGCAAAATTTGGGCAGGATTTTACAAACATATCACTTTGAATGACTTGATCCGCCGAGCTCTCAGTGCTGTCTCTTTTGCTGCAAGTTATGTAGTCTGTGTTTCAGATGCGGAATCCTCGGCCATTGTCTAAGGTCGATTATCGAAATGGCGCCCCATTACATTGATAGGCCCCGATAATATGCCTTAATGTGATACGCGTAATTACATACATGCGAATCGCCTTACAGTAGTCGATGAAGATGTAATGGCGACTTGTCATTATAGTTAATAGGTGCGTGATGCGCCTTGCATTCGTTGGTGGCCAGGGCTTAAGGCTCGTTTGCATTGTGTATCGTATAATGTAGCGGGTAAATGTACCCTTATTCATTATTATAATACCGTCGGTTGACAACCAAAACTCACTATAAAAACTACTCTTAGCAACATGGATGCATAAAGCAGCAGACCGAGCTCTGTGGCGTACCTTGGGGGAGGCCTATGTCCAGCAGTGGACTGCAACGGGCTGATGATGATGATGTTGAGACAAAAGCTTAAATTCAAATCAAATCAAATCATCATTTAATGTCAAATCATTTAATTCAAGTAGGGATTTGTTACTTAGTGAATTTTGCTTGTCAAACGACGATACTGTCTTTGCTTCAGACAAAGCAACTTCTTGCCACAAGTAAGTACCTATCAACCCAAATATTAACGGGATTCTAGGTACCTACATATACAAACTTGAATTTTCCTATCTGTATTTTATTATGCACCTTTACACACTAAGGAGGGATATCGCGGTAAGTAACTTCCGTTTATTGTTCAGCCCTCGGTGCACACAAGAATGCATTTGACGTCAACCGTGTATTCCCAACTAGCAAAATTTCGTCATATAATCGTCGCGGAAACGTAACATATTCAGCTTTTTAGCTTATGAAATTGGTCATAAAAACGTAATAATTACGTTTATATAACGCGATTTGGGCCCATATTACTCAGCTTTTTAGCCATATAAAAGCCATATAACTGAAACTGCCACCACTTATTAGTCATATAATAATTATCGCCGTGACCACTTTATAGCTAACTAGCTGTATAATAGCGACTTATATAGCTCTTATATGACTTTTAATCATATAAGAGCCATATAACCGTTGTGTTAGTTATTTATTGATCATATAATTGCTACTTATATGCCAAATTTGTGGAATAAAAGTGTCCAGCGAAACTAAACAGAAGACGGATTGACAACTTGCTCGTGCATATAATTTTGTTAGTGCTAGCTGGTGTAAACAAAATTAAATCACTTAATGCCGTTGAGTACCTATGTTTTGACAGAGCTATCTAAGTAATATATGACCATGTTATAATTGGCATTATAAATTCTACCTAATGGTGAAAATGTATTGCGCATACCACTTTATTGATAAAGTATACTATATTTAGTAGTAAATAATTAACGCGCCACTTTAATTATTAGTTATTACAATATAAATTAAATAAATATTTTTAATTATTACGAAGGAAACTACTATATGACATGTATACGATTAACATATCATATAATTGCTTCGTATTAGTTCTTATATAGCAAGTTTAGTGGTTTAAACGCCATGACACCTACAGGTAGATACGTTAATCATATAAAAGTAACAGCTGAAACCAAAAAGTTCTATAATAGCATTTATTTTTCCATTTACTCGAGCATAGGTCATATAAGATGTAATTATTCGACAAATAGTCAAGTAAGCGTCATGTAAAAGCAGGTTACTCAGCATTAATCTTATATGACTCTTTAGTCATAAAAGATGACGAGATGCTGAATAAAACACTTTTATAAAACAAGATATATAATTAGCTGTTATATGACTTCATTCACAATAGTCATATAATAGCAACTGCGTTACGTTTACTCGACTTTTTCTCACAAGTCATAAGTCAGCCATATAAGTTTTTGCTACTCGGCAAAAAAGTCATATAAGCGTTTTATAAATGTGTCTTTTTCAGCAATTTCTTATATGACTCTTAAGTCATATAAGAAAGTCGTATAAACGTGTATATGACATCTTATACGACTATTATGCTATTGCTGTATAAGTTGGCTTTATACGACAGGTACTGTGTAATTTGCGTTTATATGACTTTTATACGACATATTGCTTTATAAGCTGGCTTTATACGATAGGTACTGTGTAATTCGCGTTTATATGACTTTTATACGACTTATCAGCTGAGTAAGCTCGACGTTATATGATTGTTTTGCTAGTTGGGTTATACCTTTATCAAAGAGCTAACTAAATATGGGTTTAGCAATTGATAAATTACTCTGTTCGCGTTTCTTGCTGACATGCAAATTAGTATCGAAATTATCTACAAAGTTGTGTTGGTAGTTGGTAGTAGCAATGTACAGAGGAGAAGTTTGAGAAGTTGCGAAACTTCTATAGAGAATGTTCTCGACAATTTAAATTTTACAAGCAATCTAATCATGCCTTTTAACGTATATTATACGCCTTGTTTACTCAATTGTTAATTAAAATATTCTTCATAACACTTTTTATAAGTTCTCATGGAAACAATCTCAATGAGAACTTACTCTTAAATTCTCATGAAAATTCTTGGAAATTTCTGAGTATATTCCCGCAATTTTGAGAATATTCTGCAACTTGTAAATTGCTAGTTGGTAGTAGCGAGTGCTATGAGAGCTGTATAAAAACGTTGAATTGAATTAAAACGTGGGTCTTTAATAAAACTAAAACATTACCTTTAATATTATAGTGGTAATAAGTACACGTACTATCAACTACTTACAAATACAGTTGACATGTGAAAATAATTTTCTATGCGGGAAGGAAGTAAAATCCTCAGAAAAAGGTTAAAAATCTCTCACAGATTCATCATCAGCCTATGATAGTCCACGGCTGGACTTAGGCCTCTCTTATTAACTAAGCGTATAAACGCATTAGGAGGTAAATACCCATAATCGCCACGCTGGGCAAGCGGATTGGCGATCGCAGTAATGTGTCCACTATGATGACGCTGCTGCCCATCATCAATCTTTTATCAAATAATGGTCAGTGACACTTCAATCCCTTAGTCGACTCTTACGATGGCAGGAGGTGTTGGGGTGGTGACAAATGTATTCTTATTGCCCACGACACGGTTGCCTCACGGTTTAGTATTTAAATATTAAGGATGATATTTTCATTTTATTTTGGAATAAAACATAGGTAAGTACCTACTCAATAAAGTCATCGGACGGAACCAGTTAATCCTGTGTTAGTTGGTTACCCCGATCATTAAATACCAGTATTACACACTTTCACTTTATAACAAGAATATTAATTTATAATTGATGGCTTCTGTTTTATGCACACTGTAAATATATTGACGAATGATGATGTAATGTTTGTTACATGGAAGATCTACCCATAGAAAAAAAAATATCTACGTTATAACCTGCAATATTTTTACGTTTTTTTTTATGTTACGACGATAACAAACAACCATACTGCCCACCTACCTACTGGTATATAAGCAATCACCTTAATCTACGGACGCCTTTAAGAACAACGTTGAGAAAACCTTGACAGGTAGATAATTTTACAGCAGATTGTGGTAATATGTCGATTAAAGTATAACAAACAAAATAGAATTAGTGACCTCAATTTTTACCCAACCTGCCATTACAATATCAAAAACAACTTTTTTTTCATAAACACGAAACTGAGATGAGGCGCACAAAAAGTCAATCAAAGGTTAACATTCAATTTGTAATTTATGCGTCAATCAAAGTTGTTTATTTTAGTCAGAAGTGGATCACATTGAGCGGCGACTTCTATGCTATAATTATGAAGAAGCCTGCTATGATTTGGACTGTTTTTGGAACTACCGGTCATTATAATTTGTAGTTATTGGTTTTCTGTTTTGATAGAGGTTGTTTATATAAAAAAACATTATGAGTAACCTACTGCTACCAAATATCTAATAGGTACTACAAAATGATAGCAACTTCGTGTATCGTCGATAATTTTCCAAAGCCTTTTTGAATAACTATTTACGAGTCACAGCTAAACATAGTAGGATCGCACTACTAAACACTAAAATAATATTACTGACAAGATATCTCATAGGTAAACGTGCTCCACCGTAGACTGCATCATCACTTACCAGCAGGTATGATCGTGGTCAAACGTCTACCTATTATAAATAATAAAAAAAAGGTATGATTAAGGGCCTATTATTACTATTATCAGACTGAAAATTTGTTTCAACGGAAGATCTCGAGAGTTGGACCAAAAAGATGTTTCTAAAAACAGGTACCTAATAGGTAACACATTTTCACATTATATTAAATTAATGTATTGGCTTCGTCGTCTTTATTTCAAGGAAAAACTTTTTTTTTCAAGTCTACCCCGAAAAGTCGTGTATAAAAGTATAATTGTATATATATACTTTACGTATAGGGCCTTTGCATTCATTTACGTAGGTACTTAATATGGCTGATATTTTTTTAAGCTTTCATTAAAAACATGATTAATACAAACATTCAGTCGTAAAATTGAAATTGCACTGTTTCTTACAATAAAACTAATGAACCCTTAAAACCGGAAAAGTCAAATTTATCGGATAGGTTTGTATAGGTACCTCTTCGGCTTTGTCTTCGTGATTTCTAGATTTGCTGTAGCAATTTTATACCATCGCCATACACACAAAAACAGAGTGGGTAGCTACCTAAATCCGTTTATTGCAGATAAGGATTTTTAGGGATTAATTTATCACCCAATCTTCACATAATTGGTCTTCTTGTAAGCGAAGCATGTAACGTCCCCTTATTAATCGCAGTTACGGAAGACAGGCTTGTGATTAAAGGCTTACAGAATTACAAAGATAAAATAGTAATCAATCATTCCAATGTGATACTTATTTCAATCCAATAAGGTGCTTAAGGTTTCTGCTACCACGTATCGCGCAATTGCAGTATGTAATTGCAGCTTGACGGTATCAAACTTTAATTTGCGGCATACGGAGACAAGTAGGCTACCACGAACATCAGAAACTATAAATCTAGAGCAACTGTCTTTGTCACTTCAACGAAGGCGTCATCGAGGTGAGAAAGACAAAATGCTCGAAACTTACGTATTTAGATGTTTGCGATAGGCTCTGTGTAAAGGTGCGTTCAAACTAAAGAGCATTCGCTGTTCTAACCTCCCACTCTACGAGATTCGATCGGAACACAAAAACGTGATTGGTTGATTTCGTAGAACGGGCGCTAGAACAGCGAATGCTCTTTTGGTTTAAACGCACCTTTAACGGATGTGTTATGGAGTTTGTAACTCCGAACATTGAAAAAAGCAGTAAGTAAGTCGATACCAGTATGCTTAGCACATGATTGGTATGTCAGTATGTCGCCGCGAGATAGATTTTCCATCTTTTACTAACTATATGAATAAAAGAGGGATGGATAGTCTATCTCGCGGCGACATATTGTCGCACTGATCACGTTTCACGTGCTAAGTCTACAGGTAAGTCGACAGTAGGTCAGAAAAATCCACAGGAAAAGCTTAAAATATTTTAGTTAATTTTTAATTAACTGTGGATTTCATTCGATGCTAAAATCCGTAGGTAACAATAATATTATCTAGCTATATTTATTTCATAATATCCTGAATCTTTGCGAAATCTAATGCGAAACTCGTGAATTGTTGTAATAAATCATAAAATGTAGTGAATATGTATACGTTGTATGTTGTATGTTTCGAATTAAATATATAAAAAAATAATACAATGTCCGCTCCGTTAGGTCTGCATATCCGCTAACAATACTTAGTTACATACTCGTACAACATGTTAGAGTCCCATAATATGGAATTATGGAATTACAGTTGCAAGTTGCAACAGCTACCGCACGCACTTAACGGTACTACAACATTCACACTTATACTTACCTACAAAGTTGCAAAGCATTGTTATTAACAAGAGGCTTTAACATTCAATCACACTCATACAATCGCGTGGTTACATGCCATAACAGACACCTTTGTTCAAATCGGTGCTCGGCCGCAGCATCAATTCATTAGACTCGTCAAAACAATTGAATATCTAAAACACGAGCGCAACAAATCGTGACCGCGTGCCATTTGAATCTATACTTACATTCTTAAACCTCGTATCTCGTATGTCTTACTATTATAATATACCTTACGGATTACATGATAAAGTTGATATTCTTTCATACAACATTGAAGATGTGAGGCTTGGAAAAATATAAGAAAGGTTTCACAGTGCTTGCTCGATTACACACATAACGCTGTATTATGGCGTTAATTACCCGAAGTGAATCTGGCAGCCATTTAACAATACAGGGTGTTTGTTATGCCGTTAGCCAAATTTGGATATGTCATTCGCGATCACCAGTACACAACATTTTTGAAAAAAAAAGTGACACTTTTTTTTAGTTTTTTTTCCCGTTTTTTATCCGGTAAAAACATAATTTGTGGTCACTAGGCAAGTTTGTTTCAATCCGTGCGATTCGATGGCAGACAAAAGGGTAGCAGGTTTGAGTAGTCAAGTCTTAGCCAATCAGGAGTTCATCACAAGCACCGATCAGCCGACGTCACTCACCCCACCATCAGCACTAAACAATGAATAAAATGTCCTAACTACATGCACACACGATTGTTATTTGATTAAAACTGCCCAAGCGCATACCTACCTGTACCTGCTCGTCGTCATCAACAATTCAATTTGCTTAGAGAGTGCATTAGAATCGATATCTGAGGTAAACCAGTACGCGTTTGTATGACGGAACATTTAAGTTACTCCGTTCTTGAGGTCAAATTATGCTGGCTCGGCTGATCGCAAGATGCCATGTGCCATTTGTACAGTACTCTGTAAACAAAGAAGGAGTGCGCTTGCGTGAACGCGTTCGAGTCAAACTACCCTCAGATCGGCGCACAACTCAATATACCCTCATTATTAGTACTGTATGCGATAGACTGATAATGCTGTCTCGTGGGATTTACCTGCAAGTTAAGCTCCACCTCCATTCCCCACCACGCGTAGGAAACTTTTTACGTACGTTATAACGCATTGAATTAGTTACCTTATGCGGGTTAATTAAAGTTGCAAACTCAAACACCCTTTCCAATCTGATTTGGCAGTTATGAGACGGTGGGGCAGTACGCAAAGTAAGCAAGTGATCATAGTGACCAAACATTCGTTAGATAATGCGATTTAAAAAAAAATCTATAGCAAAAAGGATAATGAAAAATGGATTATTTTTGTTTTACCAAATATTTTTTTACGCCTTTACCCAACACATATTGCAATATGGCTAATGATATAAAAAACACCCTGTATTGTCTCTGACCAATTGTCAGATTATTGCGCACGAGCGTGTAGAGTCTATAATTCATTGATGATCGTGATCAGTGATCACCGTGGTAATGGGAGTAGACATGTATCATTCTGATCCAAGTGCCAACTCTGACGATGGAAGGTGCCAAACAGTACCTACCTAATGTTTTTAGCAGAATCGGATTAATATTATTGTGATATTGTTATCTGCATGTTTGTTATTTTCATTTTAAGGCCTATCAGTCCATCACTTTCATTGTTTGAAATAATAATATTTAAGTTTTGAATTCACAAGGAAGCGCATAATTTAAAAACGTTATACGCATAGCGTGAAACGTATGTATCGAATAAAACCTAACGTATTCTTTACTTTCAAACTCATGGTACAGCTACTGAAAACCTTTAAAAAAATCATCGTTTCCACCGCTTCGTTCACAGATTGGCGAACCGACAGGGTCACATCAAATTCGAAAACGTGAAGCGACGGCCGAATGTAGGGGTGTCACGCCACACGGTGTCATTTCACGATTTATTGAATGCTTGATGGGACCGTCGCACGCGCCTTAGATTTAAGCTGAGTTTACATTCACGTTTTGCAACAAAGTTATGAGCAAGAAAGAGTTGCAGATATTTGCTTCTAACTCTTACTAGTAAACTGGCCTTTTTTTAAGTTGTCCCCCACTTTTTTATAACATAGATATTTATTAGTACATTGTGCATCAAGGGAGGTAAGAACGGAATTACTAACGAGAGCGTTAGAAGCCCGACGCCGTAGGCGGAGGGCTTTTAATGACTCGAGTTAGTAATCCGCTTACCGACCGTGATGCATACAATGTTTTTCATCACACTTGCCGACGAAAAAGTAAGTTTTAAGACAAAATATAATTTAATGACGTACCGACATTTCTATTACTCCCTAGGGAATTTCACTTTTATATTACTCCCGCTATGCACGCAAGCAATGGCGCGCTTAGACAGCAAGTGTGATGAAAATATTATTTCTCCCAAAAAAAATGCCTCATTTGCATCTCCAAACTTGCGGTAATAATTTTTCATGTAATAACTGTAATGTAATTTACAACAAAAATATTTTTTCATCAGCCACGGTTGCTTTGTTTTTGTTGGTTTTATTTATAAATCGATTTGTACTATCGTTTCCTTATACTCCATAACTCAGGGCTAGATAGATCTTACCTAATGAATTATGATTACTATTGTGATCATAATCACAAGTCATTTCATAAATTTGTTGTTCTTGTTGTTGTTGTATTCTGGCCATTTCTTCCGCAACTCGACATCAAACGTGCCTATTTTGCGTAGTCCCAACGCTGGCCCAGTACTTGTTGTGGACTTCACATACACCCTTGAATTTCTTCGCAGGTGTATTATACAGGTTTCCTCACGATATTTTCCTTCACCGTAAAGCACTTGTGAATATCAAATGATATTTCGCACATAAGTTTGTTAATAATAGGTAGGTAGTTAGGTACCTAACTAAATATTAGAGATGGAAATATTTTATGAGAGACAGACCCTCCATTATAATTCTAGGACCTACCTACTTATTATTCGAAACTTAATCGTGCTAATCAAGCAAATATTTGCCCATTCAGTCATTCTCAGAATTCGCGCATCTTTCCCATAGACCGTGTACAGTCACCATCAGATATATACAGGATGGCCCATTCAAATCGGTCAGTATGGGAAAGTCTGAAACTATAAGACATAGGTACGAAGATTTGTTCTTAGGAACCATGTCACCGATTTTGACAAAAAGAAAAACTGCATTCATACATTTGAAACAAAAAACTGTATAAACTTACACTATTTCTATTCAGATATCGTTTGTGTAGGTCTTAAGCAGATGTCTCTAAGAAACATGATGTCTAAAATGAATGGAATTAATTGTTTTCACATATTTAAATTTATTTTACTGATGTTTATTATGTAAATCTTATGAAAAAAATTTTTTTTTCTTATTTATCAACGCAGTTTTCCTTATTATTAAAATCGATGACATGGTTCCTAAGAACAGATATTCGTACGTCTTGTAGTTTCAGACTTTCCCATACTGACGGATTTGAATGGACCACCCTGTATACCGGCCAGGGTGCTCACAAAAATTTGGCAAGGCCACTATTATCCTGATGTTAGGGTGCATGTTCCAATATTTTTGAGCACTAGTAGGCGTCGTGATATATCTGATGGCGATTATCTTAGAATAGGTGTGCTCTCGGGGCGTCAAGCGCGCTCGTTTATCGCAGCCCCACGAACAAAGGCCTCGTCTTAATTATTATGATTAATGACGAGGGCCGCGGTGCGTTTCAACTCGCTTTACTGCTGTAATCGAGAAATAAATTAATTTTATTAGTCGCCTTTCTAATAGAATATGAGCGTTCGGAGCTGATGAGGCTTCTAAAAAGTTTGGACATGCTTCTAGTTTATCAGACATTCGTTTCAAACTAGAAGAGAACTTGAAATTTCAGATTCATTTGTTACTTGCAATAATTGTAACTCAAGTCGAAAAATAACTAATCTAAAAGTAGGTACCTATTTGGATGTTATTTCTGTTATATAACATGGAAATGAAAAGGAAATATGATGGTATATAACTCTCAATGTGGAAACTCCATTTAGACACTAATACTGAAAGGGTAAGTATACTTACCAATGTGGGAGCACATTTACCATAAATTAATATAAGTATTCTTGTAGCTATTGTTTGTTAAGGTGGATTTACACCAAACGAGCGAATGCTCATTCTATCCCCACTTTACGAAATTCGGTCGCTACTCAAAAGATTTTAGGTAAATGTTCATAATTACCTATTTGAAACAACATCGCAAAGTAAATGAAAATAATGAAAGCTCTACAAAACAAAGAGACTAGGTACACCACTTGTTACCATTTCAAACATTTTCTCATGTGTCTAAAAGCCTTTTATCTATGACAACGTTCGAATACAGAAGTCCGTATTACAATGAGATAGGGTTGCTTTTGATTGATTTTTCACAGCCGCCGCGGGGCGAGATCGTGGCGGAGATAATTAGAGACCGGCTCTGTGGGAGCCATAAAAACGGCAAATTGACCGGCGGGATAACCAGAAAGGCACAATGTGTTAGATAATAATTTCCAAATTACAGGTTATGTTGGTTTGCGAGTGAGTATCGACGCGCTCCTTTTTGACCGAGGTGCTAAGGGCAGGATAATTATTATTTGGGTATCAGAGCGAGGTTTAGTACAGCTGCTACCTGTATAAATATTTATTATTTAAACTTCCAACGCCAATTTTGATGGAATCCAATTTGTGTGAGCTAATTAAATCGGCTATAAATATTGGAACGAGTTGCCGATGTCCGCGCTAGGAGCTGTGGGTGCTGTGCAGTTGCTGAACAAGTTTTTTTATAGTTTTTATTACGACAATAAAGTTATGTCGTATCTTAATAGCATTTTGGGGTTCCTTTGGTAACTTTAGAATAATTACCAACGTGAGAATCAAACATACAGGTAAGTATATTATTAAAATAATTAGCGAACCTAGTTACTCTCGCAATTTAAATCGATGATTGCTCGACATATTTCGACCCATTAAGAGGATCCCTTTCAGGAGTACCCCTGGCCAAAGCCCGACGTTTAAGTGTTGCAGACTTGCGATCTACAATAAAACAGAACACAATTGTTTCCTTTTAGTACGGTCAAATCGTACATAATTTTACCCTAAACTCGCAAATCAAGTAGTATCGCTGCATTTTTGGTATGTTGTTTAGACACCATAGGACAGTATAAAAACATTTTTTGCAAGCTTAAAAAAGTTGTGCTAGCTGGGTAGTACGTGAAAAACTGCGAAATTTACGGCCATTTTTTAGTTTCTGATTTTTATTTAAAAAACCTTACGTTTTTTGAAATCATATGTAAATAAACGTTTAAAAACTAATAAATTTCCAACAAGTTGAGCTAACATGCATTACCGTAGGCCTTATAGTTTCAGAGATTCGAGACTTTAAAAAGTACCCCTTTTTGTAAACTAGATAAAATTTTGTGTTTTGCTAACGTTTTCGACTTAATATCGCCTCACCTAATTATGCGACGAAAAACATGCAATAATGACCTTATAGCGCACTTAATATCCTTTAATTTAAGGGTAAAATTAGGTCAGTGAACTTTGTAGTTGAAAGTATAAACCCGAAATTACAAAAGCAGGAGGCCCGCTATCTAAGTTTTTCATACAAATCGCAAGTCGAGTTGCAAAGCTGCAATTTTGGTATATTATAAAGGCCTTATAGATATATACGAAAATGCATATTAAAAGAAAAACAAAAAAATAATTTGGGCATAGGACGTGAAAAACGGAAAAAAATCGCACTTTTTTTAGTTTTTGACGTTTAACTAAAAATCTGTTATCTTTTTGATACTGATTGCTATAAAACTAGGAAAGAACATTAAATTGGAAAGGGTTTGAGCTACGTTGCATCACCGTAAGTTATATATATTTTTAGATACGACATTTCTTAAAGTGCCCTTTTATCAAAACATAAACAAATTTTAGGTTACGTTAAAGCTATTCACTAAATATTGGCAAAACGTTCGCTCTAAGAAAAAAAAAGTAATTGTAGATAATAACTACATTAAATTTGGAACAAATTGAGCCGATAACAATTACTATAAGTCTTATAGTTGGGGGTAAACGAGGCTTCAAAACTTGCATTTATTTTCTTAACTTAATGAAGGGCACATTTTGAAATGTCGTATCTCTAAATCTATATAATTTAGGGTAATGCAAGGTAGCTCAAATCCTTTCAAAATTAATATTAATTCATAGTTTTATAGCAATTAGTATCAAAAAGTTATAGTTTTTTAGTTAAAGATCAAAAACTAAAAAAAGTCCGATTTTTTTTCAGTTTTTTACGTCCTATACCTAAATCCTTTTTTTTTTCTTGTAATATGCATTTTCGTACATCCCTATAGAGCCTATATAATACCTATGCAAAAATTGCAGCTTTGCAACACGACTTGCCATTTGTATGAAAAACTTAGATAGCGGACCTCCTGCCTTTTGAATTTCGCGTTTTTAGTTTCAATTACAAAGTTTACTGACCTGATTTTACCCTTAAATGAAAGAATATTAATTGCGCTATACGATAATTATTTCATGTTTTTCGTAGTATAATTAGGTAAGGCGATATTAAACCAAAAACGTTAGCAAAACTCAACATTTTATCTAGTTTACACAACAGGGTACTATTTGAAGTCTCGAATCTCTGAAACTATAAGACCTACGGTAATGCATGTTATCTCATCTTGTTACAAATTCATTCATCTTTAAACGTTACCTGATACATAATGCCCAAAAACGTAAGGCTTTTTTTATAAAAATCAGAAACTAAAAATTGACAGTAAATTTCACAGTTTTTCACGTATAACGCAGCTAGCACAACTTTTTTTTGCTTGCAAAATGTGGTTTTATACTGCCCTATGGTGTCTAAATAACATACCAAAAATGCAGCTTTACTACATGTTTTGCGAGTTTAATATACGATTTGACCGTACTATTTGGCAATTATAGCGTTATTCTACTTATTTTAGGTACCGTAAAGCCGGGTTACTTTGTCCCAAAAAAATGATGTGTTTTACTTCTCATTCGATTTAATTGAAATACAACACCTTTATGTTAGAATTAATAAATCAGAAGTAAAGTTAAGAGTGTAATCAAGTAATTTACATACTTTCTCTTTAATAAAATAATACCCAAGAGTTTTTTCTGTTTCGTAAAGTTTGGGCTAAAGTAATATCTTCGGGAGGGTTACTTTGGCCCATGACTTATTTTCGTGTTGTAGCGTAACGCTTATTAATTATGAAAATAAGTAACATGTGTAGACAAATTACGTATAAAATAGCACCACTTCCTCTTACACATTGTTTGTTTTATTGCAGTAAAATTAAGATTTCATCATAATGACAAATGCAAACTAAAATAATTATTATGATATAAATTTAGAACTCCATCATAAAAGTCTTTTCACATACTTCTTATTTCGATTAATTCTCACGTTTGTCCTGAATTTCATCGGCATATAACATTTTTATGCTGTGCTTTTTGCAACTTTTAGATACCCAACTTCTATTAAAGATTTTTTTTGTATTAAAACCTATTTAGTTATTTACTTCATGATGTTCCTAATATCTCAAAATATATTCATAGCCGCTCTCGTGTTATTCGGTTAAGCAGTTTTCGCGTAAAAATGTGATAGACAAAAAGTTCGACAGACGGGCAGACTTATTTAAAATTAACAGTTTTAGTATGTGTCGGGATGCAAAATTCATGTCTAAAACGCCTGACAAAAAACAATACATCATGTAATTTATGCGATGCTTTGGTTTCGTTTGTTAGTCGTATACCTCGAAATCATAAAATCCTTGTAGCTTTTCGCATTTTCGCGTTTCGCCGCGATCTCAAAATTTCTTAACAGCTTTTTTTTCTAGTAGCATTATTTCTGGTAGCCAATTACAATGGTGTATAAAATTCATAGCATATTTACTTTCTTGCCTTTTTTCATTGTAGTCGCTCTTCACCTCGATAGATATTTGTTTGTAACGCGTTATTACATATCGCGCAGAATCAAAGTAAAAGATATATAGGTCTTCGGATCGCAGAAACTTAAGTGGCAGTGGGCGGCGTAGAACCGATGGCCGTTGGAGCGGAAAGGTTCTCGAGTGGCGGCCACGTACCGGAAGGCGCAACGTGGACTGGTGACCTGGTGAAGGTCGCAGGAGTCAGCTGGATGCGGGTCGTGCAGGACCGGTCATTGTGGCAATCTTTGAGAGAGCCTATGTTCAGCAGTGGACGTCTTTCGGCTGATATGATGATGATGGTGATGATGAGGATATCGCGATATTTCCTTCCTATTCGTCTGTAGTTTAGTTTGGTATATATTATGCGTTTCGCGAAGATGGAAGCTGAACCTGGATCCACTTATGGTCAGCGGGGCAATTTTAAATTAATCAAGTTCACACGGAGGGAGCTTTTCTGTATTATTGTATTGATTGGCTACTGTTGCAAACATCTATTGAAAATATATGCGGCTGACTAAATAGGCTATTGATAATACATGCTACATCAAAATTTGCTACTATTGTAAAAATCTATTAAAAATATATGCGAGTAACAAAATATACCACCGATATTTCATGCTACAAAAAAATACGCTATCGCGGCAAAACGCGAATAGGTGAAAAGCTACAAGAATTTTGTGATTTCGAGGTATACGACTAACAAACGTTTGGTTTTATGATAAACTTAATTTTGGGCCAAAGTTACCCCCTAGGGCCAAAGTAACCCGGCTTTACGGTATTTTCCGTTTTCGTCCAAATTAGTATAAGTAGAGTTAAGCAGAAGCTACATATCTTCACATTTACTTGTATATTTTAGTAAATATATATACGCTATGTCAGAGACAAAAAAAATCAAACGACCCTCTTGATAATAAACGAGTACAGCACAGTCCAAGTTCCTGTACTATTATTTCCAATTCAAGTCCTAACTCTGGTCTCTCACTCTTGAAACCTTACAAATGTACTCATTGGAAACAGACCACACTACTGTGACCTCCGAAATTCTCAAATTTCGAGGATTTATCTCTGTCGCTCCGCTGAAGGCGTCATTAGAGTGACAGAAATATCCGCGAAATTTGCGGATTTCGGAGTTCGCGGTAGGGCCGTTGGCTCGACACACTCGTACCAAAACAACTCAATGGTAATACCTATTAGACTCACTAGTGATTAAAATGCGTTTTCACTCGCTCGTTTTACAGGTTAAACGAGCACTTTACGAGCTAGTGAGAAGAAAATATAGTTATCCATTTTTTTAATTATAATTTACGCAGCTGTTTTGATTTTATACCATTGTCCATTTTCAGACGTTTTATATTCCATTTTTGCAACCCGACAGCTTTTTTACCAGCTATTTATTCTTACTTTTTATTCTTTTCTCATAACGAGATAAACAATCAAAGTGAGAAAATTGATTCTATGTATACTACCTATTTATATTAATCAAAGTAGACGGAACCCGTATACAAAAGTAATTTCCAATACAATTATTCCCTATTAGGTCTTAATGGATCCAAATCTATTGAGATTTAAATTACTTTAAAATGTTAGAGGATTAGATTGCATCAAATTATTTCCAAATCGACTTCTGTATGTAACAAGTTATGGGACGAGGAATACCTACCTATTTAGATCATAAATTATTCATCAGTTATGATTTCGGTTTATTTGTAAACAAATGTGGGTAATCATTTATCGTTGGGAATAAAGTAATAGTACCTACATTTCGATGCAAGTGCAAAAATTTTATTACACGTGAAAAAGAAGTTTTTACACGTGTATCGAACGACTTTTGAATTCACGAAGCGTGCGCAAAGTTGACTTTTCCGCACTAGTTAGGAAAAAATATTAATCAAAACTCGCCAAAGCAGTTAATAATAATCTTGTATGTTAGACACTAACCCCCTTATTCATAAACGTCTCCTAACATAACAAAGCCGCTAAGTATTGTTTGTCCCTTTCGGTCTTACCAATATGTCTATAAGAGCGAAAGGGACAAACAAGTTATTAACCGTTTTTTAAAAAGAGGGTAAATGAAGGGTCTACGGAAAGAACATGTCTAGTCCTTGCGAAAATCAGGGCAAATTTGCACCTTGTTCCTTTAAATGTAAGGTTGATTTTCTTTCTGAAATTTAAAATGACTAGATGTCTACTATGTAGTAGACATGTTTTTTCCATGGACCCTTCAAATACAGTTGAGATGAATCAAGGACATTATTATCCGTAATTATTTGATTTTCTACTGAGCAGAGCCAAGAGCCCGGTATAGTTTTTTTCGAATTCGCAAATCTTTGTGACATAATATTGGAGTAACTAACAAAAATCCTGCTAGCTTTGTAGCATCTAACGAAAGATCATTTTAATTCTAACTTTATAAGTGGAGCAATTTTCTATATTTTTTTTCTTAGTTTTTAGGGTTCCGTAGTACTAGGAACCCTTATAGTTTCGTCATGTCTCACAAGGCATGTCAAACAAGTCTTAAAAAAAATGTAAGGGCCCCAAAAGAAAGGAAGTATTTTTCTAAAATCAATATTTTCTAATTTTTGAGTCTTTTTAGTAGAACTTCCCACTTTATATTTATGATGATATCCATCCAAAATTGAATGTTCTCCTAAAAAGGCTTACATTTTGCGAAATATACTTATTTATTCATTATAGAACCCTTGTACCTAAACGTTTACTCGTAAGAACAATTTTTTTTCGTACGGCAAATACAACATTGTTGCACTGATGATCATCAATTAATTGCGACATTTATTACACTTTATGACCAAAAACGAGTTCCAATAACGATCGGTGTTGTTTGTTTTTGCAGGAGACCAATCAAGACTAACTTTGTATCATTTTTAGGGATCCGACGGCATTGCGCCCTAAAAGAATAAAGAACCCTCTTATTATCTTATTAATAGGTCTATTTGTCTGTCCATGTTTGTCAACTCATTTTCTCAGAAATAAATACGAAGTAACCTAAAAAATTAAAATTCATTGAAAAATAATGACGAAATTGATAAAAATAACAAATGTTGAGGGTTTCCGTTTCAACGATTAAGTAATTAACTCTTTAAGTTTACGCAATCAAAAAATTGGTACTAGGTATAGTTTCGGCACGTCAGTCTATCAGTATTACCGCCGCGGCGGGGATTTGGCATCAGAGACAATTAAAAAAACCGGCCAAGTGCGTGTCGGATTCCCGCACAAAGCGTTCAGGGGTAAAACGAATAAGCACTATTTTTGCTACACCTCGTATCAGACATGCCTTCAAAATTATCTTCAAATCAAAACGTACATTACGTACTTAGCAATACAAAATAATAGTTACACAACAGTTAGAACAATTGTATAATATATCGTGTACAGTCGCCATCAGTTATATCGGAGCGCCCATGGAGCCCAAAAATATCTGAACACGCACTCTAACGCCATAACAATAGAGGCTTGCTTAGATAATTGTGACTCTGGCCACACCGATATAGCTAGAGACTGCACAAATTCACCCCCAGTTAGCATAAGGTGCAATTCAGCGTCCCAATGAAATGTCACAGGATGCCCGTAAGACAATCGCGGAGAACAGCTGGCGCAGGCCCGGGCTCCGCTATTGGCCGTCTCGGGAGGGCGGGGCGGCCCGCCTCCGCTGCACTCCTAGATTAATGTCTCTTTACTGACATCCAATTCTCTTTGGATGTCATGACATTTGAGGCATAGGCAAGTGTCTTCGTTAGCATTGCTGTGCGCCGTGAACAAGGAAAGCTTTTGTTTAGGATTTTAGTGCGCTAGAATAACAATTAAAATACAATTGACCCTGAAATAATGACAATTAATTTCAAGTACTATCTATACACTGCACTATGGGTGAAATTAATGGTTCAGTGTTAAAGCAGATGACTAGATATTTCGGTGCCATTTATTGCAGGTTTGCAGAAGGCATTAGCATTGTATTGTATCACAATTCTACCACAATTTCTTTTTATCCGCCAATCGTTCACTTTGAATTTTGAGGTTTTTTATTACCGTGTCTAGAAACTGGCGACATTTCTCGCAATTTTCTTCTTTTGAACTACACGCAATATGTAATTACCTGCTTGAGTATTTCTGATCCTGGACCGCTGAAGACTGTATCCCAGTATGTTTGTCCACCAATTTCTCGAGCTCTGTCGCAATACAATTGTATTTGTCAATGATAAATGGCCGCGGTGCTTTTCATCTCTTGCAGTCAAAGGCACCGACGGCTGCATCCCCTCCGCGATTGAGAACTCTACCGGTGTAACTGTAGAGCTCTATATCCATTGTATATTTATAATTACAACACGGGACTAAATGATACGGTACTAATCAAGGCTGGGAATAAACGCGGATAATGCGGTTTAATATCGTTTGAAAAGAACCTTTCGGCGGGTAGTCGCATTCAGACATAATGAGTTTATTCAAGGTTTTAATCGAGTGAATCGTGGTAAGCAAACAGTACTCGAGAGGTGCCGGTGTGGAGTGGCCCCGCGGGGGCTCTAATAGTAATTCGTTTTCAATTTATGTACAGTGTGAATCAACAATAGGTATAGTCAAGTATATGTACAGTCACGAACCGGGTTTGTGGAACTATTTAGCTATATTAATTGGATATACCCTAGCGAAACTATTAACCAAGCTTAAACCCGGAATGGTTCATCAATCGCGATTCGTGATGGTACCTGGAGGGCTACCACGATCTACTAATGCGATTCAGTGTAGGACCTGATCTGAATCGCGATGGGTCAGTTCCACAGAAGAGCATTTCTTTTTTATTTTTACCATTTTCATAATTTTCAATTTCTGGGTAAATTTTGGGTTATTTCTACTCAGAATCACAAGCTCTTTTGATCTCAATGGGGGAAAAAATGTCCCATGGATTTGTTCCTGTTTTGTTAACATTTTCCATACACTTTGTATGGCGGTAACAAAGGAAGAAATCCGGAAAATGTATGGAAAATTTGGGATATTTTTTCCCTTTTGGGATCGAAAGAGCTCGTGATTCTGAGTAGAACTGACTCAAAATGTACCCATAAATTCAACATTTTGAAAATGGATACAATAAAAAGAAATGCTCAGAATAACTGTCCAAAACTGATAAGCTGAACCTAAACTGAATCACATTTAAGATAATCTTTATGAAAATGTTGGAAACAATACGAAAATGTTGTGTTTTGCTGGAAAGGAATTCTATCGGGACAAATACATACCTACATACCTAAATTACCTAAGCATCTTCAATTAGGAAAGACGAACATTTTCAGTTATAATCGAAGAATTTACAATAAGTGCTTACCCAACTCACGAGTCACGAATTTGACACATGTACAATAGTCTGATCTTCGTACTCGCGCTCTAAAAGACATTTGCGGTTATTGCCGACACAATAAATTCAGGTAATAGTAAAATTACGCCGTTTCTTACAATAATGACTGTAGACATTAACTCTCCAGTTAATGCATTTAAAATCAATGCAGGGATTGTTATAGCACAATGGCTGCCGGGAGGTGTGCCGGGATCGTCTCGATTCGGCACGCTCAGGCGCAGCCGTGACAATACCACAATGTGCGAGAGCATGCCGCGATTCAACGCGTTAGATAAAAGATTAACGACGGAGGCTGCATATTCCTATTTCCCGTATAAGCTCTTGGAAAACCAGAGTAAGACAACGTTGACATCCTCAAGTATTCTGAATGACGGAGTCTCCAGTAACACTGGTACCTTAAGCCTTCAGCTCGGTGGGCGATCAAAACGACAACCAGGACCACCTCGAGTGAGCGCCAGTCATTTGTTTCAATACACTTTCACTATACACGCTTTGATAGAATAGTTACGACAATATGGCGAAACGAACACGCATATTTTAATTGCAGTAATTGATTAGTGGGTGTGTAATGTTAGATATAAGCTGTCAAGTAGTTACCAATGTGGTCGCTATTTGGCTAATACAACCTGAAGATATTGAGCAATATAAATATATCGCCTACATATTGGGTAATGATAACCTAAATTATTATTCTGAAATCAAATCTTCATATTTAAACAAACGATATTTACCTAATCACCAAAGAATCTGTCATGCTATTCCTTTTATAGCAATATCTATTAGTAGAGGGTAGACATCGTGACATCGTACAGCTAGAGATCGTGATAGCGGAGTGCAGGGCTGTTAATTAAACGCCAATTCTTCAAGACATTATAATACGTATTATATTTGAATAATTAGTTAGTATTTGCCGTGTGGTGACGGCAGTAAGAATACATTTGTCACCACCCCAACTCCTCCTGCGGGTGTCGTAAGAGTCGACTGAGGGATTGAAGTGTCACTGACCATTATTTGATAAAAGATGATGATGGGCAGCAGCGTCATCATAGTGGACACATAACTGCGATCGCCAATCCGCTTGCCCAGCATGGCGATTATGGGCATTTACCTCCTAATGCGTCTATACGCGAAGTTAATAGGAGAGGCCTACGTCCAGCAGTGGACTATCATAGGCTGATGATGTTGAATAAAGATAGAACATGGACACTTTCACAGCGGCTCTATATGTAATGTCCCACTGCTGCTGATGAGGCACTGCACAAGCCTCCTCTCATATATGAGAGGGATTGGGTTATAGTCGCCACGCTGGCCCTAAGCGGGTTGGGAACTTCAGATACAGCTTTGAATTTCTTCGCGGATGTATGCAGGTTTCCTCACGATGTTTTCCTTCACCGAAAGCTTTTGATACGCTCGCCATATTTAGTTTGAGTTTCGGTAGCACGATCGTCTTTCACAATTATGTTCAGCGTCAATTTTATGTATTATATCACGTAATTTTTAATTATTTGTCGGCCTAGCTCCGGCGCAACCGAGTTCTTTGTACATTTATTATAAAAATATTTGCTCCTTATTCATGGTTTTTATCTACGTATTTAAGTATTTTTATTTTTTATTTTTATTTAAGAAGGTACAATAACATGATACAAACAGAATACATTCAAGAGAAAAAAGTATATGAAATAAAATACTGCCTACATCACAATAACAATTGTACACAACATACGTAATAATCATGCATAAAAAAAAAACATTTAATTTATGCTTATTGTTGAAGAGCCTCAGTTCCAACAATACGGCTGATAAATGTTGACAAAGACATGCTCAATATATCTGGCTCGCTACCTAAGTCAGTGTATAGACTACACATTCTGAAGATAGGAGCGTTACGGGTGACATTATTATTAGGGACTACCGGCAAAGCAAATAGCTTTTGGCTTCTCGTCGCCCGTATCTTGTATTGTGAAAGAATGTCCCGTGATATTTATTTTATACCTATTCAATATATAGATGGCAAGATCGATCAAAGAGAAGGTGATCCGGTTTCCATTAGTCACCTTCACCTCCTAGGCCATAATTTTCCCGACATTCCTCTTTAAAGGGCAAGACTCAAAAAAATCCTGGATTCAAGGCTCAACGCCATTATTCTCGTATAGTGCACGAAAATTTGTACACGAACAAAATACAAGAGCACAGTGCTATAGGGTGGTCATTTTTGAGACCGGTGCCCTATAAAAGGTAAAGCTCGTTCAACATCCCGACTTCAACAACTTCAAAACACATCCAAGCATTCAGAAACAATAACATGTTGTTCCTGATATGGAAATGTAAAGTTGAAGGTAGATTTACAGCCAGCATTAAAGTCTCACAATGGCGTGCGGTTGGCAGCAATGCGGGTGCGTTGCGCGGCTTTATGCGACCAATTACCCTTTACTGCCTCTTTTACTACCAGCGTATTTAGTAAACATTGTCCCATTCTACATAATACTTGCTTTTGCGATTGTTTCTTTGGTTTTTGAGCCCTAAGTACCGCATGCGAGACAAAGAAAGGACATTACTGACTGTAATGTGTTGGAGCTGGAAAGCATTTCCTATGCTTCAGTTTTCATTAATTGTCTTAAGAGCTGTGTGTCTATGTGCATAAGCTGCCGTGGCGTTATTAACGCACATTTAGGTACTTTCTATCCGGCTCACTCGCATTAATACACGAGTAGGTACGAGCGGGATGGAAAGAAGGTAAATGCGGGAGTAAAAATGAAGAAGTTGCTGAACAATCTCATAATTGCCTATAATTACTGAAAAATTTCATGAGACAAATCAATTCTCATACAAATTGCTATTGAGATAATTCTCTGTCAGTTTAAGGATAATTACATTAATTACGCTATGCTCCCAACAGTTTACAATAGCAAATTCGCGATTGGCCAGAAGAAAAACAATACCAAGAAGATTCCAAAAATTTATTCAAAATTTCCAAGACTTCTCTTCGGTGGATTGCTAATTGGTGCGTATACAAGAAAAAACTACTGACACATTTATCTGACGAAAATCATGACGTTTGGTACGTACCCTACGTTATGTGAAACGGTACATTCGATTTGACTAAATAATATGAAATAAAAGGACATAAGTACAATTTTAAGAAAGATGAAATGTGAATATATTATCATCATGAATTCCGTAGTAAGTTAAGTAGGTACCTACATTTACGGCCCCGTGTGATCCTCAGGGCAATGGAGGAAACGATAACCAGCGATGTTATATCCAAGTATAAACACTTTGTGAGTACACGTTTGTTATAAACACCGACACCCTTCTCACGCCAAGCTCATAATTAAACCTTAATAATAAACCCAGGAACAAAACCAACATGATAAGTTTTAGTAAATTACAGCTGTCAGATCGACAGCAAAACACCGTAAACCCTGTTTCTGGGTCGAGAAATATGAAAGTGAGTCAGCCCTGTAATTAGGATGCTCTTCTACCGCCGCCAAATGGTCTGCCGGCAATCAATTAAAACAATATTTGAAATAGTGCCCTAAAAAAGTTAAAAGGAAGTGCTCGAGCTATAAACATTCTGTATTATGTCCGATATGATTTGGCGTCCTTGTCACTCGTAAGGCGTCTCGCTCGCTTGCGCCGATGCGTCTACGCAGGCTGAAATCATTATTCCCACAGGACACCGAGTCATCGTCTCAAAGTAACCGGTATAAGTAATAAAGAGATATACATACTTACTACTTACTTTTTATTAATTAACGTATTTCAGTAAATAGTTGACATATATAGGTGTTCTTAAAATAGCAACATTTTAATAATAAAGGCTTAATAATTATCAATTTTATTTAATATTTTTAGGTCACAATTGTTCAATTACATTTATATTTTTATTTAAGCAAACTAATCTGTAATAACTAACAAAAGTATTGCCAAACTAAAACATAAATACTAAAATAAATATCAAACAGGTCCCTTTGGCATGGTACCTACCGATTACGCAGGAAATATCATGTCTCTACATTTGTGTATTATTCGATTTTAAGGGAAGATAATTTTCTTACCACAATTCTGGTTTTTTTATTTGTCGAAGTGAATTAACCATCAAATCAAAATATGTAATTGAGTTGCAAAATCATTTACAATTAGTTATTTTTCAATCATTGTAACCCCAAGATTAGATTAAGGGCGCGGATTGCACCAATCCGTCTGTCAAGAGTAAAGCCGTTCACTAAAATGTATTATACTGGAAGTTTCATACCAATTTGCTGTGTAGGTAATGTTGATCGACCTATCAAATGTGGTTCATGCAACACACACAAACTCTGGTTTTGAGAGACGAATGCCCGTCCAACCTCGGCAATAGGGACCTCGGGGGCCGGCACAAAGAAAACGCCCGGATGAGTTATGGCCCCGCGCGTTACCGTCAAAGCCTCCTTGTTTGAGAGTGCCGAAAGTAATTAACTTCAACTTAGTTGAGATTACGACTTTTAAATCTCCAAAAGTGATCATTTTTGGATAGTTGGTAAGTTACTCCAATCGTTGAGGAAGTGTTACCTTACCTATCATATCGGATGTATTTAAAACATACCTACAATAAAATTACTATTATGTAATTATTTGAAAATGTATCTTATAACTATGGTAACTAACAATTTTCATGTAAACTAATCACAAAACCTATGCGCTCTTGCTCCATCCACTCCATGATTTTGTAAGGCATGATCGTAGGAAACCCTAGGAAACCGGATCCTAAAGTCGTAGTAATTTTTCCAAAGAAAATACGAAGGTTATCGATACTTTTAGCGTACCTCTACATTCACATCTTAATAATATTTTTAGGGATACATTTCATTACGCATGTAAGTACCTATAACCAGAGCCACAAAGCTCATAAGGTAACATGGCTCAGTTAAGACGGTAATTCACACACACACACACATATCATCAGCCTATGAATAGTCCAGTGCTGGACGTAGGCCTCTCCTATTAACTATGCGTAAAGACTGGGCAAGCGGATTGGCGATCGCAGTAATGTGTCCACTATGATGACGCTACTGCCCATCATTAATCTTGTAGAACGGTCAATGACACTTCAATCCCTTAGTCGACTCTTACGACACCCGCAGGAGAAGTTGGGGTGGTGACATATGTATTCTTACTGCCGTCACCAACACGGCTTGTTTAAGATGGTAATTCATATTATTAAAATACACCGTACACCCGCTATTTACCTATCACTTAGACCGCATGTAAAAGGCACCATTCAAACGGCTAATCGAGTTTGTCGGCCGATGGTATCTCTGACCGTGCGTTAATAATACTAACGCCTCTGCGGCTATCGTGTGTTATGATGCTGCAAGATGACCTTCACTCATTTATAAGGGGCTAAGTGCTTAGATTAGGTAGGTGGCTTCAAGGGACTGAGGTTCTTCAAAAAAGGTATTAGGTTTTGAAGTCCATAATAGTTAATATTATGCATACAGTAACTGCTTTCCTCGGGCAGGGGCTTGATTTCTCGAAAGCTTGTATCTTGTAATAGAAGCGGACATCTTTATCTAATTAATAGTGTTAATAATCACCAAATTAAAAATTTAAAAAACCGACTTCAACCGATTTCTCAAAGATCCCCGATTTGTTTCCATCATTGGTTTCCTAAAATCCTACTTTCTGAATGCAAATTCTTGTAAATGAATGAAAATTACCAAAAGCGCCATACATGTACCTATAACATTTGAAGAGATCCCTCGATTTCTCCAGGATCCCATCATCAGACCCCAACTTGGTGCCAATGGGACCATCTCAGGGAAATACACGTTCGATCACAAAAAGAAATTTTAAAATCGGTTCACTATTCTCGGAGATATCAGGTAACATACAAACAACAAAAAAAAAAAAAAAATTCAGTCGAATTGAGAACCTCCTCCTTTTTTTGAAGTCGGTTAAAAAGAGACTTCCACTTGTATTACAAGTTACAAGCGTTAGAGAAACGGTCCCCAGGACGTTTACTAGTAGCCTTCGACGTAGTATAGAAAATGGTAGTAACTGTCAACTGCAGTAACCATGAGTTGGAAAGTAAAGTATACGTTAGGTTTTATGCATTCTATCGCCCTCGTACTGACTGAGTGGAGCAAGCGCGATGGCCTGCTTTACATATCGAGTAAAACTTAACGTTACCGATACTTGCAGCCATAATTCTATATTCCGGTATGGCTACGGCACAGGGTGTAACAAAAATGAATATACTGGTGATCCATTTTATGGACGTATTCAGAATCGTGCGAATGAGTAAGAGAATTTCTTTACATAGTAGACTTATCACAGTCTGCTTCCGACCACGGGTGTAACGTTAGGTTATAATTAAACGTAAGTTTACGCGATTAAGACCCGTTTGTCTTTAAAATATAGTTGTAGACGTTTGGTTTTAAAGACAAATTCGCTATATAAGAAAAAGACATGCAAAAATGCCTTTTCCTCGTTTTTTCTAAAGTCAATGTTTTCGGAGATAATCGCTCCAAAAGAAAAAAAATGTGGCCCCCCCTCTCATCTATCTTTTGATACGTAGGTCCAAAAAATATGAAAAAAATCATGATTGGTGGGCTTATAGAATACTTTAAAATAAAACTATTTCGAACATAATCGGCCGAGCCGTTTTTGGATAACTACAGAACCCTACACTAAGCATGGCCCGACATGCTCTTGGCCAGTTTTTTGTTTCCTTAACAAAATGTAAGCCCTTAAACGGTTTACCAATGTTACACTCTGTACTACTCTGTAGATAGTAACCTATATTTGCAATCTTTCACAGAAGCATGCAATCGCGTCCATTAATCAGGACAGTCCCATTGCTCAGTTTGTCCGGAAGCAATACTTCAGGTTCTGTTGTTTCACAAAGCCGTCCATTTGTTTCAATGAAATATAATACCTATTGTTTCGAGAGCCCAATAAATAATCGCGGGAAGCTATTTGGGCTTATCGTTGAATATTATTTTAACAATACAAAGATATCTGGGTTAGATAAAGTGGTAAATAACATAGGGTCACTACTCGCTCGCGCTAAATAAAATAACTTTGGTCACATGTTAATGATAGATCTTTAGTTAAGCGTGAAAGGAAACCTATTAGTGTATGCCAGGCCTATAATATTATGTAGATGTTACCAACGTTTACAAAGTCTTTTTTCTTAACCATGCTCCACCTGAAGCAGCATCAAACTCTCATTTCACACTGAGAACAGAAAATGTAATTGAGGTTATTTTTTTTCTAATGAAATAACATTGTCAAAAAATAAAACCAAAAATGTGATAAAATTTCCATAAAAACTAATGTTTGTAATTCGATAAGATAAAAAAACAACTGTGTTAAAAGTACTCATAAATAACCAACAGAAGAAAATATTTTTTTCATGTAGTTTTACTAGAAAATATCTTCCATACGAAGTATTTTCCTCTTTTAAATAAATCGAATACCTATCTAAAGGAAGTGGGTAAGTATATTGTGTTTAATTTCCAAGTTAATCCAGCACGTGACATAACACAAAACGCAAGAATAATAAAATTGAGTTGAGGCAAAGAGCGGTGTTATTTTTGCTGACGTTTTTATTATGCCCTTAGCGGAAAATTTGAAAGAATATTGAAATTTCAATTGTTTCCATTATTCTTTCAACTTTCCTGTTATTGTTGGGGTCGCGAAGGAAAATAATGGATAGATGGTGTTACTGCTTATTATTCATTGTACGGAGGGGCTCGGCGCAGTGATTTAGCTCATTTTTTAAAGTAACAAAACAAGTAGCGCCTCTGGAAATATTGAGTACCCTGAAAAGTTATTCTTACGACAGGGTAATACGTATACCTCTTTGGAATATAACATGTTTTCCTTAAAGTGGGTTATTGATTATGTCTGCGGTAGAAAGAAAATAGTCACGATCGTGGAGTCTTGTGACTTTTTCACAGACTGTCGAACGAATATGACTTGTACAGATAAGCTTAAGAAACATACAGAAGAACAGGTATCATTACTTACGTACAATTACATTTTCGGTTAAACAGAATGGACAGTCAAAAATGTCTGAACAGGAACTCATGACAATAGAGGCCTGATCAGATATTTGTGAGCACCCTGGACGGTCTGATGTATCTGAAGGTGACTGTACATAAAACTTTTTCCGTCTCTTGAAATATTGATTTTTTTGACCTGTGCTTAGTGAAATAGCCAGCGATATTTATTGACGGTATAATAGCTGAGTAGATGAAAGAACTCTGCTACCGAAGCGTCCGCTATTGCCTTACTATCCGCTCGAGCGAACACAGCCACTATTCCTATTCAATCAAATCAAAGGCTTTAATGAACCTAGCCATATTTTAAATCAAACATTCAATTCAAATCGAACCAAATCGATCTGCTACGCTCATAATCAAAAGTTCGTGATGCAACAAAAAACTAATTGACAACAATCAACAATGTTGCAACAAAAAACAATATTTTCTATCATTGTCATTAATAATGGTTAGAAAAAAGTCATTCACACCTTTGGAGCGCTAACATGACAAATGCGGCGGTGTGGCGGCACAAAGCTGCGCCCGCGCCGCGCCGCGGGGCGCTCTGCCTAAATATTAATTATCTACAACACAACGAACACCTTTTAAAAGATTATCGCGACTTGTAACCGTGTATACCATCTAGATAGCGCCGACTGCGCCTGTCTTTGGAGCGCGGGGTTAACATTAATAGCATTTGTTTTACGAGTACCTACTATTGGAACGTTGACTTGGGTGGGTGACAGAAGGCGGACGTAGTTTTCTGAATGGATTAGGTAAGTAAGCAACCACTGATTGCTATCTTCCCTTCAACGAAAAAGGTGGCCATTAACGTTTGGAACATGAATAACACGACTTAATGCTTTAGGTAGGTACTGATATTTATGAGCACCTGATATTGTACAAATGCTTATGATGGCGACTGTGCCGGGACTGCTGCCTTATCGCGAAGTACGAAATCTGCAAATTTTGGGGATTTGTCTTTGTCACTCTAATGAGGCCCTCGTTGGAGTGACAGAGACAGATCACCGAAATTCAGGAACTCGGTGATTCGGTGTTAGCAGGCTTGATGTCACTCTCACTAAGGACTAGGTTTTTGATCATTTTGATCGTCTTACCTTACTTATCCACGTTAGTTTTATTTAGTAACAAATTAACTTCATGAGAAGTACAGTCGGGTTCAAAATTGCATGGACAGTTTATTAATTAATTCATTCATAAATCGTCCATGCAATTCTGAACGCCACTGTACCTATAATAAAATTAAAACTAGAGACAATTTTCCATGACAATACGATTACAAAATAAATTTCGCTCGTTAGAACATAGGATCAAACATTTGTCTATGTTTGAATGACTTAGTAACTACAGCAATTTTCTGTTAAATGTGACCAAGCTACTTGCATACTCGTAGAAGTTGGAACCAGTAGCAGATTAACCTCAGCAGAAGTAGTATATGCTACAGGCACCGCGGACAGATGGCTCCGCGCTTCAATTCTAAAAATTCAAGTACTGGCAGTAAAAAAATTGGTCTAGTATCTGCCAAAAATTGACGAATATTTGCAAAATCAATTGACAAATATCACCAAAACAGAGGGGTTACCATGACGAACTAAAGCGGTTCAGTTTAGGTCGAGAGAAAGGGACAAAGCTATACGCGTCGTATATCACTATCCCTTTCCCTGAACCTAAACTGAATCGCATTAGTACGTCATGGTAACGCCAGAAATAAATTCAACGTCCGCAAAGACGGATAAACATGTCACTAGAAAAGGGCCATTTTCTTTCAAAGGTTTTTGAATACTTGTAACTAAAATAATATAAGAAACCAGGGGCCCGCTATAAAATGTGTTACGGGCCCTGTTTAATCCGGCTCTACGTAGAACCTTGCAACAAAACCCCACAGTCAGACGCATCCAATATAAATGGGTTCTAACAGAGCCGCAGGCAACGCCATATGCACTCCCGTCGAAATTTGTAACGGATAAACTGCTGTTATTCTTAATTAAAATCGAATATACAAATTAAGGTAATCCCACGTTTTATTTATTAGGCCTGTTTCACCACATTCGAATAAAATATATGTGCCAGATTTTTTTGGTTATGTAACGAAG
Organism: Thaumatotibia leucotreta; assembly: GCA_025490895.1. Classification (NCBI taxonomy): domain Eukaryota; kingdom Metazoa; phylum Arthropoda; class Insecta; order Lepidoptera; family Tortricidae; genus Thaumatotibia; species Thaumatotibia leucotreta. The sequence continues at coordinate 109,009 of JALPQI010000252.1, forward strand.
GTAGATAACTGAGCTCTCAGCCCACCAGATGGAAAGCAGGAACTGAGGCCCAAGGACATAGTGACCAAAAAATCGCTTATGCGCGGCCTACCCTGAGGACTTAGAAGGATTCTATGCCAGTAATTACACCGACTATTTTACCCCCAAACCGAAACACAGCAGTACAAACACTGAATCTTTAGCGGCAGGTTAACGGGTAAGACGGTGGTGGCTATCCGGGCGGACCCTGCACAAGGTCCTGTCACCTGATAAATGTTAGCCGTCCTTTTTTATGGAGAAAAGCATAGTGATAATTTTATCTGACGGATTGTGCAACAAACTGATGATCAATTTTAATAGTGCTTAGATTAACGTTACGGCTCGTTACGGCATCGGCAGCTGTATAAGTCTGTGTTTATAAGGTTTTAATAAAGTAGGTAAGAAATTGATTTGAATTTTCCCAATTTATTAGTCTCGAAAACCAAAATTCGTAGCTGTATAAGTATTTATAATACTAAATATTAGTTATTTCGTACGCCAGTAGAAAAGGAAAAAGTATACAAATATGGCTGACTTTCAATAGCATTTGTTTTTGGTAAAATTAGAACTATTTAAACACGATTCTAAAATAGTTTAAGGTAAATGTTAAATCTTATTCTTAAAGAACAATATTAATATTTTTAACGATGACACACTTGACTGTTTTCTTTTTAAATAAAATATTCTAAAAGTGACATTTTAAGACTGCTACTAGAAATAAACGATCCTATTGACCTTCGGAGATCCATCTTGCAGCAGACAAATTATATTTACATAATAACCCGTATTACAATAAAATACAAATCAAATATTATAAGTATACTGAACGCACAGTCGTACCGTCTTAAGCCATGGCCACTAGTCAAATAAATAACGTCTAACAACAAATAACAAATAATGTACCGGCTTTACTAACGCATCGCTGTCAGAAACCAAACAAACAAATATAATAAGAATACGTAACTAATAAAATAATTCAGATATAAGGATCAAAAGGGTGTGTTGGGATAACTCCGAATGTCAAAAATCGCCGGGCAATTTCGAAAGACACACTTAAGAATCTTAAGATGATGTAATAATCATGAGTGATCTTCCTGTGGTTTTCGGAATTACACTACTTACGGAATAATCTCAAGGCGCCCTACGTGTCTAGTTTGAGAGGCATATTTATAAGCCGACGATTCGATGGCCGATCAATCCGATCATTTTGCTTCACCATTCAGTTCTACTTAAAAAACTACTTTTCGTTATAAATAGGTATCTATTTTTTTATCTATTAGGAGGCAAACGCCCAAGAACACCCGTAACACCAGCTGGGTCACAATTTTCATAAAAGTCAGATTTTATTGCGATGATTTCCCTCAGCCAATGATAAACATGAAAATTACCCTAATATTAATGTTAATCAGAAAATTATTCGATTTAACCCCTCGTGTGTCGTGAATATTTTTTTCTAATAGTTTCTTCGTCACTGATCAGTGCTTAGACAATACGAAGGGTTAATGTCCTAGTAATTAATAATAATAGTAGGTATGTAGCGTCCAACCGTGGTGAAGCCAGATTCACTATGAAGTCTATTTTTGAAGCGGGCTCAGTGGTCTTACGACGAACTTCAAAAGCCGCAAATTTTGAGAATTTGACTCGGTCACTCTAATGACGCCTTCGTTGGAATGACAGAGACAAATCCTCGAAATATTTGCGTATTACGGGCATTTACGGAAAGGTTTGATTGTCAGTATGTGAATCATTGTCATATGATCCATGTACTGACAGCCAAGCCTTACTAAGTACTACTTGTAAGTGATGTCGTGTCGTCAGTATTTTATGCTATTAGTATTTTATATTTGCTAGTTGCAATATTTGCTAATTTTAGGCTAAGAAATTGTTACTAACTTTAATATGAACCTTAATTGTTGATCGAAATAAAATATTTTTGAATTACTAAGTTTGCGGTTGAAGGCTAGCTTAAATAATATCACGTTAGGTCGACTGAGACAAATGTAGATAATTACATTTTTAGGGTTCCATAGTAAACTGTACCCTATACCCTTATAGTTTCGCCATGTCCGTCTATCCATCTGTCCATCTGTCTCACCATTAGCTCAGTGACCGTACTAGAAATTTGCAATTTGGTACAAGTACTTATACAAATATTAATCACGCCGACAAAATGGTAGAATAAAATATATATAATTTTTTTTCGTATACCTTCCCTAGTCGTAAAGTGGGGATGATTTTTTTTCCTAGTTATCTACACAGGTACCTTGTAGTTGCATTTTGCTCAGTCGACCTTAAATTAATGTTGCACGCTTAGTCAAATTCCTTGTAAAACAAAATTTAGATTGGTTAGTATGGATTTAAAGGAGAAATCGGACGAACGCTACTTTAAAATAGGTAGAAGCCAAGTTTGTAATATAAACAACTCACATTTCCTCTCAAGATTTCTTTAATCACAACCACGTTATAACCGTTTACTTTTGTTAAGCGAAAACCAATTTTCATAGATCACGTTAAGAATAGAATTCGGTTGTCATACTATAAACGTAAAGTTTAATGGGAACATTAAAGGTGGGAAATCCGAAATGAGTGTTAAAGCCAGCAGATGGCGGCTCGACGTTGATACAAACTCAATTATTTACACTCAATAAAAAGGACATTATACGAGCATTAGAAAATAACCTGCCGGAGGCTCTTAAGGTCTTATTCTACTCTCCTGCCGAGCATAGGCGACTAGGCGAACCAGAATATCTATATGTGATGGTTGCGTTTTTATCGTTTATTGTTGTTGTAATTTTCAAGCTTATTTCATTAAAAATAAAAATTAAATATTTTTTTATTTTTCTATTAAAAGCCCCAAAACCTTAGGCAGATAAAATCGTAAATTGAGACACAAACACGTTAAAACGGGAACTTTCCGCGAAAATGTCCATTACGAAATGATGTTACACTACACTGAAAAATTTTTTTTCTCAAACTTGCAACGGAATGTTGATGTTATTTACTTTAAATTAAACCCGGAAATACTATGTATCCGGTGTCATATGCTAAGATGATATGTAAAGATTTCATGTATTTATTTCACACCTAGGACTGCAAACAAACTGTCTTTTGTTTTGAAACGTGAAATTGTGACACTATGTCCTGACTGTACTATTACCACAGTGACTTAGGTTGGCTATATTACGAGGAAACTGTGATATACCTATGTAAGAAATCCTTGCTATCAAAACAAAACTAAAAAGGTTGAAGTCGATACCAGAGTTCTGGTTAAATCAACAAAAAACATTGTACATTATACCAAACAACTGGTGTAATCAACCAAATTAATTTAGTAGAATGCCAACATAAAGTTTGGCAAATTCAAAAAAAAATTACCCCGAATTTAACGTTAAGAAATTAAATTATTAAATTTCCGGTTAGAATTACGCAAGATCTGATAAATCCAATTAGCATTTTTTCAGTGTAATTCTGCTGAAAAAGTAGGTAAAAGCGACATTTGGCCTTGTAATATTTCTCGACTTGGCTAACACTTTGATAATACCTATATTTTCGAGCTTTACGGATTTTATCAAAAATAGCTGCCATACAAGGAAAAGTCATTTCATAAAGGACATTCTCGTGGAATACACAATTTGCAGTGACCGAGATAGTTGCAAGCATGCTATTCAATTACGCTTATTTATTTCAGACCTAGAGACCACGTGCATAGGTACGTTGGACTCGACATCACTCGAAATCAATAGGAATACAATACCACGACAGGAAAAGTCATTTACGACATGAGAAATTACCTTTGACAATTGTTGTATCTTACCAAGCCGGCTACGTTCAAACAGTTTTTAATACTTACGTCTTTTAACGATTTAATGTGATAATATTATTGAAATTACCCAATTTCTCGAGTTAATAAAGCGGCATTGTGTGAGTGCCGATGCTTGTCGGCCTCCGTAACTTGTTAGACTCGTTTCGGGAAAACCAGCATAATTTTGATCTCTGATTACTGTGGTCTCTTACGGATATCTAGAGCAAGTTTATAATGGATTTCTCGTATATAAGGGTCAGTTATTGATGAGAATACGCTGCGCCAAACATGGAACTCGTGACGCGCCGAACCACCCTTCAACTGCTTGTAGTGTAAGTATGACCCAGCATGTAGCCATATTCTTACACTTTATGTTTAAATTGACATATATGACATTATGAACAACCTACGTGTATTAAAAACCAGCCGTCCTTAGTCGGCTTATCTAGTACATAAACTTATTACCGAAAAGAGCACATTTTCACTGATATAAACTGAAGGCCTAGTCTATATGCCATCGCCAGTCACTGAAGACGCATACAATATCGGTGAATCCATACGCAATAGCCAGGTATAGTTGAGCAATAGGTATAAAAGCAATCTAAGTAAAGTAATAGCAATAGGTAATGATAACCGCCTTCTTTGTATTTTGCCATCTGTAGCTAAATTAGCTAGCATTATATTATGTGCAAAAAATTTAATTTTATCTCAATAATTACACTACAAACATTTTATAATCGCTTGGATCATCAATTAGAGCTATATGATGTGGAAATAAGACTAATCTACTAATGACTCATGTTTACGTCTCAAATACCTATTCCAGGCAAAGCTCGCCCGAAGTTTATTTCCTTAATGTACCGTGTTTAATCAGAAATAGCATTTATAGCATCCTTGATCCCGCCATAGCAAATATAACAAATGTTGCTCGAAAAAACACAGGTAGACGCAAATATTTGTGAACTATTTGTAGAATTCACACTTAATAACGTTGATTTTTTCCAACGAATGTTTAGGAGGAGCGGCGGCTTCAAAGGAGCAATCATTAGGGCGATATGACTATGAGATGAGTGAGGTGCTATGATTGCTTCTTCTCTGGGAGACCGCAACAGGTGACAGCGACCTTCGGATAAAAAATGATAAGTAGGTAATCTAAAGTGGTTTGATTGTTCTTTTTTATGTTTTTTTTTTTGTGATGTCCATATCTGTTTCTTTCCGAATGTTCTGATGTTTAACAAGATTAGACACTTGTACCTATTGAATAACTATGAAAGTAAACTTTAAAATTTCAATCTAATACTGCGTAAATACTTACTGCGGCTATGTAAGTGCGTACATATTTATTTGTAACAATAAAAAACAGGTCTGAAAATGTTTGAATTTAAAAAAATATTTTATTCACAAATTATTGAATCGGCATGAAGCGTGTCATTTTAGTAAAAGCGCATCGACTGTGACGAAGTGCTGACAATGCATCCGTAATTGTGTCACAAAACAGTGTAGCTGCATGCATTGTGCATGAACATTATTCATATAATAATATTTTCCTACGCGGAATCAAATATAATTTAAATACATTACAATTCTTGAGTTTTTCATTGATTCAGGGTGTGATATCACATATAACACACAATTACTTTATACAGGGTGGCCCATTCAAATCAGTCAGTATGAGAAAGTCTGAAACAATAAGACATACGAAGATTTGTTCTTAGGATCCATGTCCCCGATTTTAATAAAAAGAAACACTGGATTCATACTAATTGTATACATACTACACTACTGGATTGAAAAAAAAACTGTACCTAACCAGCTAGGGAATCGAACCCGGTTGTTTTGAAAAAATAAACTTACCTACACTATTTTCTATTAAGATATCGTTTGTGTATGTCTTAAGCAGTAAAATAAATGTCTCTAAGAAACATGATGTGTAAAATGAATGGAATTCCTTGTTTTCGCACACTCTACTTTATTTTACTAGGTGTTCATTGTGTAACTCTTAAGAAAAAAAAGTTTTTTTTTCATATTTCTCAACGCAGTTGTCTTTATTATTAATATCGATGACATGGTTCCTAAGAACAGATCTCCGTATGTTTTATAGTTTCAGACTTTCCCATACTGACCGATTTGGATGGGCCACCTTGTACCTATATTATTTTCAGTAAAAATGGTACATTTTTTACTCACCAGTGCCAGAAATGATAAATTTTTTGTCAGGACGAAACTTCGGAGAACCATCTGTCCTGAAAAACGTCGTACGATATACGTGCGAAAAATAAAATCTTTAAGTTTATTCGCACTTGTGTTCTATTTTAACAAGAATTTCATTTACATTAACTCGTCTTATTGTTAACATTATCCTAAGAAGCAAGCACATGAGCTGTTAATGACAACAGATTAAACAATTAACTAAATTCTGTCTGTAGTACTTACAGACAGAATTTAGTTAATTGTTGACTGTACTAGTCATGTCTATAAGCGTACGTTTCGGAACCTATTACTAGGGGCAGGTATAAATTTGAATACCTACAGGAGTCAACATATTTATGTAGGCTTATTGATCGAATAGGAAGTTAAACATGTATAATTATATCTCATTGTAATACTACCTACCAATGCTCGGAGTTTCTCTGCGTGATCGAATCAGAAATGAGGAGATCCGTAGGCCAACTAAAGTTACTGACATATAGCCCTCCGGATTAGCAAGGTGAAGTGGCAATGGGCAGGCCACATTGCACACAGAGCAGATGGTCGATGGAGTCGAAAAGTGCTCGAGTGGAGTCCACGGCTAGGCTAACGCAGCGTCTGAGCGTCTTGTGGGTGGACACAAGATGGACAGAGACAGACGACCTTATGAAAGTCGCTGGGACACGCTGGATGCAGGTCACATCTAACCGGTGCATGTGGAGGTCCAGAGGGGAGGCCTATGTTCAGCAGTGGACGTCTTATGGCTGAGATGATGATGATGATGATGATATACTGTACCCGATATGGACTACTTAATTCCAGATCGCCTTTCATCCTATAAGAATGAAATAAGATTCTCATAGCATTCTTCTTAGAACTTACGTACGTAGCGACACCCGATTTTAGTGGCAATTTACCATACATTGTTGCTCAACCACACGTCGCCTTCATTGTCGGAAGCTAAGCGGTCTAATAATACATTTACGTACTATTAAGGCAATTTATGTAATTTGATACATGACTTGAAGCTTGATCCTTTAGGACAATAGGAACATATTTGGTATACAAAGCACGAGGATGCTTCAGTGCTGAAGCGTTAAGTTAATCTCTCTAAATTACATAGTAGGTGGGTAAGTGACGCTTCTGTCTTATTGTAGCGGGGCCACAGACTAACACTAGACGCCGCATTGTGAAGCCTTTATAGTCAATACTCAATCTTTGCACTTATAATGTGGTTTACACAGTAAGTTACAGAGACATTATAACTAGAAGTAGAAAGGGAGACTTATAATTACCTAAAGTAAATGGTATTCCTGAAATCTACGGCACAATTTAAGTGGCTACTAATTAAATATCGGAACTATGTTATGGTTATAGTATGTATTTTTGTGTTAATAATATTCTTAATGAATAATGATTTTAAGTTATTGCATAGTCGGCGAAATCTAAGAATGAACTTTTGACAGTTAGGTATAGATTAATTCTCATTAATATGACGAGACTCACCATTGTCTTGATAGACTTAACATCATATAAGGGTCATTTCTGAACTGCCAAATGTTCGTTCTTAGAAATCAACGACTATACGAATAACGTAATGTCAGCAATGCCACTTCTGTTTTTTTTCTGGCGACCGCGCATAGATGCAATTTTACTTTTAAATCGCTACGCTTTTAATAGCCCTACTCGTACTTAGTTACATAATTTTAATTTAAAAGTATAGTATCAGCCTCCGTAACCTGTCCGTGACTCTGCCTGTGACTAGTGCTTTACATTCCGTCCGAATTCGAATCCAGGCATTTGTATGTGTGCTATCACTAATCTATTCCTCATTGTGTCTATTTATTATGTGTTACGTCGCGTAGTACTTAGTACCACAATACAAACAATAAGCTATCGTGGGGCTAGGTCGATTCGTGTAAGAGTGTCCTATAATATAAATTTAAAACAGTCCATATTCAGCTTAAATATTTTTAATATACATGGAATAATGAATGTGGACGCTGGACGCAACTAAAACAAGCGGTCGCGCTCTCGTACTAATTGACTACAGTAGTTATATACCTATGTGCGAGTTCTAGTTGTGTTACATGCTCCATCTGAGGTGATCTGTGAGCGGGACCGATTGAATTTAATGGCCCTATTTGCGCAGACGCCGACAATTTAGCGCGACGTGGCTGGCCTACAGATGGATGAAGAGATAATACCGTAGCCGTAGCTGCCTATTATACTATTAGGATCATATGGCATTCTAGACGATCACAATACTGTTTAGTGGATAATGTTGTCATTGCAAATGAATACTGGCGCAAAATAACTCTATTCTGATAGTAGACAGACGTGTTAGCTTTTATATGCATCTGCGGCCCTACCACGAAGCTTAAAATCCGGAATTCTTTCTGTCACTCGGATGGCGCCTTATTTAGAGTAACAGAGACAATTTAAACCCTCGAAATTTATGAATTTCAAAGCTTACTGTAGTTGTCGTAGTAGACCAGTATGCTTAGCACATGATTGGCGCGACAGTATCTCGCCGCGAGATAGTCTATCCGTTCCTCTTTTGTTAATATAGCTAATGAAGGACGAGACATCTATCTCGCGGTGACATACTCGTACTGTCGCACCAATCATGTGCTAAGCCTGCAGAATTGTAACGTGGCTCTTCAATTCACTTTCAGAAATACCTTAATGATTTTCATATTGAATAATATTTTAGCAAGTATCTGTAAACTTACAAACAAGCTTTAATTGAGCTTACCGTGGGTTAGTCGGTTTGTGTAAGATTGTCCTAGGCAGGGACTGAAACCGATATTTTCTCCATGCAAAAAGAACGGTTCTTTTTTCGTGCTTCGGTGTATAAATTGTAAGTTAATGGAGTAATTTATAAATATGATATTGTAAATTACATAAAATATTGAGGACTACATAAAGAGTAATATAACAATTTGAAATATTGGGCTATTTCAAGGTTTTTGTATAATACCGTTTTCGTTCCCTGGTCCTAGGATCCTTACCTATTTATTTGCTTATCGGTGAAACGCTTGCCAATTTCTCTGCAATGCACTACAGAGAACGTAAATTCTCGCCTTTCAACCGAGACCGGAAAGTGGCAAGACTGGCAAGTACAAATCTGGCTTTCTAAAAGCTTTGCAAATACGAGGGCGTCCCGCGCCGGGCCATTAGACGCGAACAAGTGAGGGTAGTTAGCACCCCCGCATTAGTCGGGGACTATTTACTCCCGAGTGCGGTAATCCAAACACAAAAACTACAAATCACTGCGTTTTTACTTTATTGTGCAGCTTTGGGGTTGGAAATTGGCTTTTTGGCAAGTGTGCTTTGGAGTCGATCTGAAAATGGATATTAGTAGTACAGTGTATAAAATAAACGTCCCAGCGTTCGATGTCTTAGTTCCCAATAGATCCAGCCATTTTTATTATATAATTAGTATAATTACGCAAGGTTATGGCGATAGGTACAAGAGTATTTTAGTGATCAAGAGAAAAAATATTACTCAGGATGTATTTCACATCAGAGCAGAGTTTAAAAACATGAAGTACCTAAAGCGTATCTATTAGTCAATATATCTTAGGACTTTCTAATACGGAAATATGAATGAAAGTTATTTTCACGATAGAATTAATTTTGGAACAGATCATCAGTACTAAAAGTGATCGCATGACATAACGTAATATGCTACGTAATTAAGATTTAGTTAATTTGAAAATTAAATAAATGCATGCTCAAAGATTTACTCTTTGTTAAGTTTTAGAAATAGAGTCCGTCGAAAATTTGTATAGCCATCAATAGTAACGTTCAATTGCATCTACATAGTACTGCGACCTTTGTTCGTAGACATAGTAATATTAAGTAAGGTACTAATTTTCGACATAGACACTTGATGTCACAGTCACAATGTCTAATTTCGTCCAAATTGAACCTGTATTAGTTTGATATAAAGTGCTCATCAACTCATCATGTCGAATAAATACTAGTGCAACATCGAGCACTTATATCTTTACCTTACCTAAACATTTCAAAACGTTTGTCGAAAGCGCGAGAATCAATATCCGTAAGATTTATATAAAGTGCACAAACGCAGTCTCATTATTTATTAGGTATCTATTCTGTAGCCAAACTGCCGGTTGCAGGATCCCGGAACAGCTGACATGACATTGTAGCTTTCTTGTAGGTTATTTACCTGACATTAAGCGCATAACACCAGCCTTAACTCGATTTTGACGTCATCGCCGAAAGCCACTTTGGAATAGGGATGTCATGTTTTACTCATGTTTTATGATTCGGTATCGTTTTAGAATGTATATAAAGATCAATGTTGAAAAGACATATAGGGCAACAACGCATGTATGGTTGTCTTCTGGAGAAAATACATATGGCAGGCACTCTCATAAAAACTACTTACCTACCTATCTTTCTGTGTTCAGTAGCCGTACCATGACTTCGCAAGTATCGGCAACGTTAGGTTTTGTCGATACGTAAAGCAGGCCGTCGCGCTTGCTCCAATAGGTCAGAGCGATCGCGATAGGATGCATTATGTATCGAGTAAAAACAGGGCCGGATTCAAAGGTTGAGAGGCTTCGGGGCAACAAAGTAGTAGTGTAGTAGGCCCCCTGGCCCCCAATTATTTTCCAAATAAAGTAGACAATTTTTTTCAGTCAAGTTTTTCAATAAATATTTTTTTGTGGAAACAAGTATAGATTATTTTATTATTTAACAAACATATTAATATATTTTTTTTAGCGTCAACGAACGGAATCGTCCGAGAATTTTTCGCCGAAAAATCGTTGATGATTTTCATTGATCACTTTCAATACTCCAAAAATTATAGATTACTAGTGTTCACTAGTTGGAATTTGAAATTTTTTTTTTTCGAAATCTCCATTGTGGGGGCCCCTCTTTCGTGGAGGCCCCGGGGCTGTAGCCCCGGTTGCCCCCCCCCCCCCTCCTAAATCCAACCCTGAGTAAAAAGTAACGTATCCTTTACTTCCCAAGTCATGGTGCGGCTACTGGTTGCTGAACGCGACCCCAGATTCCTTCGCAAAATGTGTAAAAAAAACCGAGTAGTAGAATAGGTAGGTACCTACATAATTCTAATCTGGCTATTTTCACCTTCGATTCCGATTTCGGTGCCAGGAAAGATAATTATATTCCGGTTTTCCGGTTCAAACTATCCACATCCCTATTCTCGAAAAGCCTTTTCGCGTGCCGCGGGCGAACTGTCTGTCGTAGTCTATGAGAATTAGAATTGCGAGAGATTTATTGTTGGCGCTAGTAGTTAGCTTAAATAATAGGCACCTGGTTTGAGTTTTTTTTTTTACATAGGCTAATACATCCCACCTGTATTTTACCATGAGTTTGTCGCGAAAGCAATTGCAAGTGTACGCGTAACAAGCACCGATGAGATGTGCTAATACTACAGTGCTCGGCCGCTATGAAGTATATATCGCACTGCGTACGTTCACTTTAAGTGGCTCTACCTATTTTGAATCGAATCGATACGATAAAATGAGCACATTCAGCTAAGGTAGTCGGGACGCGTCGGATTAGGGCCGTCATCAGGAACTATGAGGAGTTATTTCAGGAAGACGTCTTTAACCGTTTATACAAGCCTAAAAAAGTGCAACCAGTGTAATCGTAGGAATTGCCGAATGTATGTTGCCATTGGATGTTGTGTGTGTAGTGACAACCCTAGCCTAGAAGTAAATAATCAAGACCAAGTGCGGGTAGTTCGCAAAACCCGTGCAGCTATAAGGTGTTGATACATTTTCATGCCAGTCTGCCTGCGACCTCGGGTGTAACGTCATGCCCGCAAAATCAGGATAATATTAAAAGTTAGTTCACGCGATTAAGTCCCGCTTGTCGTCTATGTATATAAGCAGATAACATTAAAATTATCAATATATCTACTTATTCGTATACAGTTTAAGAAGGTATGAAATTCAAATAAAAATGAAATGAAAATAATTTATTGGTTTTTGACTGATAATTGGTATGCAGATACAATTAAATACCTACCTATCTAAGTACTAAATTATTCCTAAATATTACAATAAAATCTTATACTTACTCGTACATACATACATTATAATAATAATGTAATAAGTGTCCCAACAGATAAAAAAAATAAATAAAAAAATAGATTAAGGGCCTGTTTCACCACCACCATACCATTCCCATATAACATAATAGGTATGTATTAGATGAGTGTTCGCTGTAACTACCACATGCATTAAGTAAACTAATTTATAATATGGTGTATTGCTAATAGGTACGTATAATAGATAAGATAAGCTAATAGATAATATGTCGATTATTTTTCATTATTTATTTTGTAACTCGATTTGATATAAAAGGAATAGGTAGGTATAATATTGCTGTTTTTGTCGCATATTGTGTCTTGTTTTTGTTTAAACCTAATAAAGGGACACCGCAGGACAGACTCAGCCTAGTGTCACGGTCACTGCGAATATTTTGAACAATGTGTTTTTCCGGAAATTATTTAAAATATTAGGCTTCTTTTTTTACATGCCTGGGAAAAAGGATGGGAATAATTAATATGAATTATATATTTATCCGCGGCATATGAAACAGGCCATAAACAAAACAACATTTGCCATGCTTCTCTTACAGGTTTACACATACAAATAAATCCGCTGTTGCAAAGCGCCGCAAGCTCTAGGAACACTCCCGCTCCGCTAATAGGGATCATCTCCCATCATTTCAACTCTCTCACCCAGCATCGATAAGTATCCACCTACCTACTTCTTTAATCATTGCAATTTCGAAACAAGCTCAAGCGTTGTCGGTGTCGAATAAATTTTGTATAATGTAAACGTGATAACAATTTAAATTCCTCTGTAAAGGGTCTCGAGCCGACAAAAACAACAAACAAACGGGGAGGCCCGCTATTGGTGCAGCGGCGTGGGGCGGCCCCGCCGGTTGGCCCCTCCTGCCTCGCGCGCCAGTCTCGCTCGCTCGCCCAGTCCTTATCTTCCACTCCGCTGCGGGAGACGTGTGACCAGTTTTCAGTTGACATTAATAAACAAAACAATAACGGGTTAGTGAAATGCCTCGACCCACACGCGAGTCCTACGGAGACCAGAAGCCGCCGTTCTCGTACATAGCTCTGACCGCGATGGCCATTTGGAGCTCCCCAGAGCGCATGCTGCCGCTTTCAGAGATCTACCGGTTCATCACGGATCGTTTTCCATACTACCGGCGCAACACGCAGCGCTGGCAGAACTCTCTGCGGCACAACCTGTCCTTCAACGATTGCTTCGTGAAGGTTCCACGCCGGCCGGACCGTCCAGGAAAGGGTGCTTACTGGACGCTGCATCCTCAGGCTTTTGATATGTTTGAGAACGGTTCGCTGTTGAGGAGACGCAAGCGTTTTAAGTTGCATAAGGGGGAGAAGGATAGTTTGAATGCAGAGTTGGCGGCGCTGGCTAGTTTTAATCGAGCGTTTCTGGCGCGGCAGGCGGGTGGGCCGCCGCAGAGTATGCCGAGTGGGGGGATGTTCGGGTCTGTGGGGATGTGTTCGAGGTTGAGTCCGGAGCCGGTTGAGGTGCCGGATACAGCGGCGTTGCTGCCAGCGGGCCCGCGGCCGCGGCGCGCGTTCACCATCGACGCGCTTCTGGAGCCGGAGCCCCGGCGCTCACCGACGCCGCCGCCGCCGCACTGCCCGCTGCCACTACCACCGCCGTACCTACTAGCGCAGCGCTACCACGCCGAACTCCTGGCCGGCCTCCAGCAGTCCTGTCTGCCCCCGTTGTGGACGTGGCGCGATACCAACCAATTTTCACATTACACGCTTAATTCATGAATGGTGAGTAGGTGATTTACGAATAAGAATGACTCTCACTAGACCGTGACTATTCCATGCTTGGCATGGGCCAAACCGTCCGACTCTGCGTTTTCTCTTAACGTCAGTATGGCGTCAGATCAAGGCAAATCAAAGCATAGGCACGGAACGTTCTAATGTGAGCCAACCTATATCTAATAACTAACAAATCACAAAAATCTAAATTAGGTCCTTAAAAAATCATTTAGGTAGAGCAGGAAACTAGGTATTCTAGGTACCAACCTACACACTAGGTACCTATCCACAGACAACAGCTTAAAACTATATCTAGGTACCTAATGTATCTAGAAACATAAGTGTTTATGTAGGTTGTACATACTATCCACATTTATACGAGGAACATATGTAATTAATACCCATTTACTTATCATTTGATTCCATTTCGTACCCTTTCGCAAGAACATAAACAGTTTATTTATTTTTTATATACTTAGTAGCAACCCCGACTACACTATTTCAGTTGTAATGGTACATAATATAATTCGGCGCATTATGTAGTCAGTACCCATCCGTTTTTATAAAACATTATAGCGCACACCGTAAGGCGTAAGATAAGGTGAAAACCAGCGTAGGTACTAGTAGGTATTCGACGGTACCTAGAATTATAATAATAATAAATCATTTATTTCGAGTAAGTTACACTCATATCATGGTTAAATAATATTTATCGACATTGTTACTAAATATGACAACGGAGATAACATATGTATACTATGATATGAGCCAGAAATCATCCGTAGATAAACTATAGCAAAATATTGGTAAACAACATCGTTAGATCATAATTATGTAGGTACCTACCTACAAACTAATTTGTCTCAGCTTTTCCACATAACTAACTACCTTATGGCGCTCCCACATTGGATGTAATTTCTGTTATATAACGTTATAAAACAAGGTGTAACAAGGACAATTTTATAGAACACCAGAATGTCAAAGAGGGAAAGATGATATTATATACAATTTTGTAACGCCGATGCACCATTACGTTCCGATTAATTTTTATTATACGTAAGTGCATGTGCTGGGCTGGGAGGAGCGCTTATGGTTCAGTCTACTAGGAATTATATTTTATTACACGCTTTTTTAAATACTTTAGCATAATTTTCTAGGCTGCCATGTTTTGCACTCAGTCGCATAATTTTCAAACGAGAGAATGTGCACACATTTTGAAAACATACAGAATAAATCTAGGATCAAACATATGACATTACACGTGGTCGCATAATTTGAAAGACTAAGTGCAGTTCCGTTTATAATTATTATTTTATATAATTATATATATGCCCGGTTCACATTATTCCAGTGTAGTGACACAGCGGTTTAGTCCAGTCGTGCTGGACTGGAGCATATCGTTTACATTACTCCAGTGTTTTAAGAGTAGCTGGATTGGAAACGCATCTTTGATAATGATCTAGCACTGGTTTGGAACTGGAATGACTGTCTATATTATTCCAGTGCCGCTGGATTGGGTGAGCTGGAATGAAAAGTTGACGGTATTTCCAGTCAATGGACTGGAATGCTTACTGGAATGGAAGCATTCCAGTGCATTCCAGTGTCTGTTCACATTATTCCAGTAGCATTCCAGTTCTGGATTGGATTGCTGGACTGGAATGCTACTGGAATAATGTGAACTGGGCATTAGTGTAAATCTTTGGGGGAGGCCTATGTTCAACAGTGGTTGTCTTCCGGCTGATGATATATTAGTGTGTCCATCATAGCTTAATCGACAGTTTATTACAATATTTTGTATAAAGCAGCAGATAAGGAATAATTAAAAAGATCTTAAAGTAAAATTAAAGCAAAAATTTATCCAACGACAGTTGTTATAATCAGAATTAGAATTTGTAGAGCACAAATGTAGAGCTTTAATTAAATATATTTTTGAAAACTTTAATGACATGGTGCTAACTATCGATCGGCGACTACTCAAAACATTGCTAATGTAACTAGACATTTTATTTCCGAGTACACTTCAAATGTTACAGTTTTTTCTTCAAAGCGTTCCGTATTTATTTCTATGGAATTATATGCTTTTTAACAGAGTTAAAAAAAGGAGGAGGTTCTAAATTCGACTGTTTTTTTTATATCTCCAAGAATCGTGAACCGATTTTAATTTTTTTTTGTGATCGAACTTGTATTAAGTAACCTCGAGCTGGTCCCGTTGGCACCAAGTTGGGGTCTGATAATGGGATCTTGGAGAAATCGAGGGATCTCTTCAAATATTATAGGTAGGTACATGTATGGCGCTTTTAGTGTATTTTTAGTGACCATGATTACAGAAACAAACCTTTACTTGTACGATTTACAACGAAATCGGCTATCAAAAACTTGAATATTGTTACGTGTGCACGGTCAACATTAAAATATTATTTAGAGTATGTGAAAATGACCAAATATTTTATTATAAAGGAATACGAGTTATACTCCGTACGCAACTACTCGTACTTTTCATATAGGCCTACGTCAGATCTTAATTCATCATCGTATACCTTTTTCATTTAAATTGCTAAAAGTTAATATTTATCTATAGGCATTTATTATGGCATCGGCAAATTAATACAAAAGAGTATTAAGGTACTTACAGGGTTTTTTGGAATATATATTTAACGACATTTGTAAAGAACTATGCGTCAAAATGGACTAAAATCCAACAGAGCTGGGAGTAGTGTTATTAAAAAGGTCTGCTTAATGCTTATGTACTTTATTTGATTCTATAGGTGCAAATTTGAATTCCATTCGATAATTTTATATACGTAAGGCATTCTAAGTAAATCACCGTCGTCCAGATACCATTTTATTTACTCTTACTAAAATACAAATATCTCAGTTTTACAATCAATTAAACATAGCGCCCATAGAAAGAAATGAAGTAAATGTAAATGCCTACTTAATGACACTACTTTCAATTCTGTTGGTTTTTGGTCCACTTTCCATACAAGGCTGCCCATGGTCCTTTATTGTTAATTAGTTGTAGTTTTCATTACACATCTGATATTTATGATTTATATACATAGTCATCTTATTAATTATACTTAAAAACACAAATCAAAATATTTCATAATTTGATTTGTTCCACAAAAATCATATTTCAACCATTTTGTTTAATACACATGGATAACTACTAAATTAAATTTTCTTTGTCTACAGGTAGAGCTACATATTTAATTAAAAAAGGATCTCAGGATAACTCTAGAATTAGACAAAACCTAGAGTCCGTGTCATATTGGAAATACATAAATAACTCAATCAAGGGACGTTCATTAGTGCGATGGAGCTAGAAATATACAGTATAATTAGACCGGGCAGGCTGATGACAATATTGGCTTTCAAGTCTAATGACAACAGACAGGATAACCATTATATGGTAAGTATCTATACTATACCTACCTACATAGTCTACATACACAAATAAATCCCACTGAACGTACGTACTATGTACTTAATTATTAATTATATAATTATGTGTATTACAAAAACAGGTTGTTTGAATACAATTGTTGCTTGAAATGTTTGTTTTATGTAATTATTTGTTCAACTCAAAGCCTCAAAAACCAAATAAGAAAAATTATCTAATATACCTCATGTGAGCCTATTTTTGATTTTATATTTAACTCATTTTCTTAAGAAAAAGTTAAACAAGTAGGTACCTACTTATAATGAGCTCGGAACGTATGAAAACCGAATATGTAGTTATTTTTTTATGTAATTTAGTAATCGAATATACCGTCACATAACGAATCCCATTCTTTCAATATTCGAATGGTTATATATAGTTAAAGTAGATTTATTCGTATTGTCATTAATTTGATAAACATTTTTAATCATGATTAGATGCAAAGCCTAGATGTATATAATTTTAACTGCGTAATTCATACAGCTTATTGTGTAATGTAAAGGAACACTAAAAAACAAATTCGCCATCTTAATTACGTTATTTCTTGATTTTATGATTCTCTAAATTAACCAAAGAAAATAATTTTGCCGAATACCACTTCAATCAACTTATCTCTGAATTTAATTTCGACGAAGGAGCAGTTACCAACTGTATCTAACGTTCCGTAGCCAAAGACATATCTTTCGCAAATCATCATATTCCAACATTAGATTTGAAGTAAAGATCTGAAATAAAGTTATAGTGAAAAAACATTTATAACAATCATGTTTTCCTCTTTCCAGGTTCCGCTTTATAATTATTGAAAATTCATGAGGACCGGACCTCGTGACGACCCTTCTTAATCTCCATTAGTACCAACGCTGTAATTTTGAAATTTACAGATCAGATTCGTAGTGCTCCAACCAATCAAGCAACACTAATTGCCCCAGGTCTATCCTGTTGGTCTACCGTATACATCGAAATTCATAAATTTCGATCATCTGTCATCTGTAAATGTCTGAAAATGACGTGATTACATACTTGTAAAAAGAGAGGTAGCCGCGAGACGGCCGCGAATTGCTGTCGCGCACTACATGCTAGTCCCTTGTTTCTGACAATAGGCATTGACGTGTCATACGGACACCAACATGACAAGATTGCAATCATGACAGCGACCGTGTAAATAAATTGACAGGCGTCACCATATGAAGGCTGTCACCATTGCAGAAATGTTATTTTATAATTGTTGCAAATTGACGCGGTTTTAATATCTAGATGCAATGCCAATTCGCGACAATCTGGATCGAGCATAAATATATACTCGCCGGTAACAAACGGTACAATAGAAATAAACCACCAAATAGAATATCATGCACTGGACTCACCTGTACTGCCAAACTCCAAGGAAATCCAATAAGACAGGGATTTTTTCACTCGATCGATCTAAACGGTGTTAACGGTGTGTGCGCGCGTCCCGTTCCCAAGCTTCACTACTTCCGCGCGTGGCGCTGTCGGGTTAGGGTCTTGTCCGGCGCATGCGCGCCGAGCAAACTCGGGCGATTCCATTGGCGGGATTTTGATATTGCACCGATTGAGTTACGTTTTGACATTGCATCGGGATGAAAACAGTATTGAATGTTATAGACGTTAGAAACGAAACATCCCGCCCACCAAAATACCAATGGGATTTTCCCGAAATAAGAACGGTTGAGAAAATGTTAACAAAACGATAAAAACTAAATTTACGATACTAAGCTTAAAACTAAAGGACCGTTAACGTGTATGTTTATTCGGATGGAAGGGGACATAGTTTGACCAGGGGCCTTTTGACTATGTGATCCCTAGCTGTTTTAACGGTAGCCACCCGAACTACTCCATCTGGCCCAGGATGCAAAACCATAACTCGTCCTAATGGCCAATGAAGAGGAGGTCGGTTGTCATCCTTAATAAGGACAATTGAATTTACGGTGAGCGGAGTCGAATCTTTGGTCCACTTTGGCCGCTGAGATAGCGCGTGCAAATATTCGTTTCTCCAGCGTTTCCAAAATTGTTGTTGGAATGCTTGGATAAGTTGCCACCGGTTGAGTCGATTGATTTTAACATCCGCGTAATCTGAATCTGGAACCGCAGTTGGAGGTTCAAGCGTTAAGAAGTGCCCGGGTGTTAAAACGTTTAAATCGTTAGGGTCGGAGCTTAATGGACACAAAGGTCTTGAATTTAAAATTGCTTCGATCTGAGTGAAGAGGGTGCTGAGCTCTTCGAACGTCAAGGTTTGATCACCAACGATGCGATATAAATGACTTTTCGCGGCTTTGATTTGGATTTCCCAAATCCCTCCAAAGTGTGGAGCGGAAGGGGGATTACGTTTAAACACGATTCGCTCTGCGTGCGATGCTTGTTCGATACATGACGCCAATTGTGAACTCGCGCCGACGAAGTTCGTACCACAATCCGAACGAATGACGTTACAACGACCGCGACGGGCAACAAAACGGCGCAACGCTGCTATGAAACCGTCAGTAGATAAGGTTGACACTACTTCCAGATGAACGGCTTTTGTACTGAGGCATACGAACAAGCATAAGTAAGCTTTATCGATTTTAGCGCCACGATGTGATCCCAGTTTGATTCGGAAAGGTCCACCGAAATCAACGCCTACCTCTGAGAACGGTTTAGCCTGATTTACGCGAAAGGCGGGAAGATCGCTCATAAACGGTTGTAGAGGCTGTGGATGCAAGCGATAGCATCGGATGCACTTTGAAAGTTGGTGTCGTATAGCTCGCCTTGCCGCAAGTATCCAAAATTGTTGTAAGATCAAGTAATGAGTCGTGTTAAGACCGGGATGAAGATTGATACGATGAGCTGACTCAATTACTGCGGTGGTAAGCACACATTTTCTGGGCAGTAGTGCGGGATGCTTGTGTTCGAATTCGAGCCCTGAGCGAGCGAGACGTCCGCCCACCCTGAGTATACCCTGGTCGTCCAAGAATGGGTTGAGTTTACGAAGACTGCGTGGTAGCTGTTTTCGCAACTTGAGCTTCGTTATGACATCGGAAAAGTGCCGGTTTTGAAAATGCTTGACGATCGTTAGTAACGCGCGATGCCGCTCTATGTCCGAGACAAAAACGCTGTCAGATCGTGGAACAGTAGAACGCGTGTGGTCACAAAACCTGTGAATATAGGCTAAGACGCGACAAATCTTATCTAACGACGAATGCCTCTCGAACAAGCGATCAATCATAGTCGATTGTTTGGTTGCTTCGGTTTGGTGTGTAACTAATGTTACTTTACGCTGTTCGGACAACACCACGTCATCGTTGTGGCGATTTGTTGAAATATCTCTTGGCCACTCAGAGGGCGCTTGGGACAACCACTCTGGGCCCGCCCACCATAGCTGATTGTTGAGCAATTCCTGTGGAAGTTGGCCACGAGAACATATATCTGCCGGATTTGTTCCCGAAGGAACATGTCGCCAGCAGGCGGTAGGAACGATGTCCTGAACATGGCTTACACGGTTAGCGACAAAAGTGACCCAGCGAGATGACGGGGCACGCAACCAAGCCAACGTAACGGTTGAATCGCACCAAAGGAAAGTTTCGGGCGTAGGAATGCGTAGAGTATCCTTCACAAATTTGATATGGTCAGCTAACAGGACCGCTGCGCATAACTCCAAGCGGGGTAAAGATTGTTTCTTCAAAGGAGCGACTCGTGCCTTCGCGCAGACGAGAAAGACGCGGACTGAGCCGTCCGATTCGGTTACGCGTAAGTAGCTCACAGCACCATACGCTAATTCGGAGCTATCACAAAATCCATGAAGCTGATACGACTGAGCACTTTCGATGACAAATTTGCGTGGAATCTTCAGATCCCTAATTTGAGGGAGCTGCTGGGAGAAGTTGCTCCATTGGGACACTAGTTCCGGTGGAGGAGTTTCATCCCACGAAGAACCGAGGATCCATAGTTTCTGGATCAAGGCTTTGGCATGGATTGTCAAAGGAGACAAGAAACCCAAAGGGTCAAAGATTCTAGCGACCTCACTTAGAATTGTTCGTTTGGTACACGGTTGATTTGAAGGTTGGACGTTAAAAACGAACGAATCTGAAGCAGGCTCCCACTTGAGGCCTAGAACTTTGATGGTCGTGTCTTCGGCTTCGGTAAAAGTGATGGCTTCCGAAAGACACGCGTTTGAGGGTAAGTCACTCAAAAGTTCGGGTCGATTACTCACCCATTTTCGCAGCTCAAATGAGCCGAGACTGAAGAGAGCGATAACCTGCGATTTAATATCGCGAGCATCCTCCAGCGAGGGACTTCCGGTAACGACATCATCGATATAGACATCAGAAGTTAAAACGGTCTTGGCTTTGGGGTAATTTGAACCCTCGTCGATAGCCAATTGCTGGACGGATCTGCAAGCGAGAAACGGAGCCGAGGAGACCCCGTACGTTACGGTATTTAGTACGTATTCCTGAATAGGCTCATCTGGGTGACCTCGCCAGAGAATACGCTGGTAATCGCGGTGATGGGGAGCTACGTTAATTTGACGGTACATTTGGCGCACGTCGGCCATGAAGACCACTTCGTGCTCACGATAGTGAAGAAGAATCTCCACGATGTTGGATTGTAATTTCGGCCCTATTAACAGCGTATCGTTAAGCGATTTGGAATTCGCGTCTTTAGCTGACGCGTCAAAGACGACACGAAGCTTCGTAGTTGCGCTTTCGGGCCTCAAAATACAATGATGTGGTATATAATACTTGCCCTGACCCATGGTTTTTGCAGGCACTAAGGACATGTGACCACTTTCGATGTAATCGGTCATGAAATCAACATATTGTTGTTTCAAGTCTGGATCACGAGACAGGCGCTTTTCGATAGCGTGGAAGCGTCGCAGTGCTATCTCTCGAGAGCCCTGGAACACTGGCTCAGCGTTGTCCTTGAAAGGAAGGCACACGAAATAACGGCCAGTCTCGTCACGGTAATGTTCGTTTGTGAAACTATTTTCACACAATTGTTCTTCTGGGGTCAATCGGGAAGATTGGGGAACGGTATCGATTTCCCAGAAACGTTGAACCATATGGTTTAAACTATCATCAACACTTGGAGACGACGGGACGCTGAGCAGACACGACGATGCCAGGCGAAACTTCCCGAGGATAAGCCAACCGAAGACAGAGTTCATGGCTCGCGGTTTATTCGTGCAGCGTTTCAAACGTTGATCAAGAAGTGACTCTACAAAGATGTCGGCAGCAAACAAGACATCGATTGGACCAGGAATGTCAAAACCAGGATCAGCTAACGGTAAAGTCTTGAACTCATCCCCTCCAGTCGTGTTAAGTTTTGCGATAGGTTGCTCTCCGCACAGTTTCGGTGAGACAAACATTTCCAGGCGGAAGTGCACTGTCTGATTAGAACCAACATCACACGTGACCTTACCCGTCACCGATGCAGGAGCGCCTCCCAGTACACATGGCCCATCACTAGTCGGTGTAGGCTGCAAGTTCAGCCGTTTAGCCGCGCGAGTTGTTAATAAATTATTTTGACTTCCAGTGTCAAATAATGCCCGGAATGTTTGAAACTCGCCAGATGCGTCACGAATCTGGACGAGTGCGGTTGCCAACAACACGGTCGTATTCGAGGGTGAACTCGGTGAAGGTAACGATTCTTTAGTCAATAAGACCACTGAACTTGATTGTTCACCTGAAGGCTCAGGGTTGTTAGCTACTTGGTCACGGTGCAGCAGAGTATGGTGTTTACGTTTGCATTTCTGACATGAAAATATCGATGTGCATTGACGAACCGAATGAGACGCATTGAGACAGTTGTAGCACCACCTCTTTTCAGAAGTGACAGCCATGCGCTCGTCAATGGATTTATCTAGAAATGCCTTACAGGCCGAGATGTGATGTTCATCACCACAAAAAGAACACTTTCGAATAATTTTCGGTGTTGCTGACGCTTTGGGAGGGTTGACCTCTTGTTTATTACTTTTCGCAACGGAGTTAACGGCAGGAACGAGAAGTGTGTGTGTGACATTATGCCTCTTCGTTTTTTGCAAAGTTGCTGGCGCCTCTTTATAAGTGTTAGCACTTTTAGGGGTAACGGTGGTGAAATGCGTGTCGCGTAATAACGCTTCGCTTTTCGAGTGTAAATACGCCCTAATTTGCTTATATTGCGGCATCTCAACATCGGTATGTTTTTCCTCAAACTCGCGGCGCAGCTTTGTATCTAACTTTGAAAGGATGTTATAACATAGGATGAAGTCCCAATGTTCGACTGGCAACTTTAATTGTTTTAAGATAGTCAAGTTTTCGTCAATCGTGTCGAGCGCGTGTCGAAAGTCATGAGCGTTATTTGTTTTGAAACTGACATCTAAAATGTCACGCCAGCACGTAAAAGCTAATTCGCGTTTGTCCTCATAGCGGGACTTAAGAGCGTCATATGCACTTAAATAATGCTCACTTGAGACCGGGAACGTTCTTATTAACGATAAGGCGTCACCACGTAGAACGGATACTAAATAGTGAAATTTCTCGATATTACTCAACGCGGTAGATTCGTGAATCAGCGCATTAAAAGTCGCGATAAACTCGGGCCATTCCTTAATGGCACCCGAAAAAGTAGGTAGCGTGATTTTCGGAAGACGCATGTTACTACTGTGCGAACCCGTTACTGAACTCCGTCTCGAAGAATCGGGTTGATGAGACGAACCCGGTTGTAATTTACGCTGTATCGACACGACCTTGAAATACGCTTCATCGAACCGTTCCTGAATCTCGTTCTCAGTATCGTCAACATCATCGCCTAAGAGATCCGAAATGATCAAATGAGATTCATGAAAACTGTCAGCGATATTTTTTATTTCCTGGCAATATGAGAGAAATAAATCGACCTGTGAGGTATCGGTATTGGCCAAGGTTCCTATTTCCAAAGCCTTGGTTATACGGTTTAAAGCGATAGTTCGTTTACGTCGCAAACTGGGCAAGTTGTTGACCGAATAAGTTTCCTCAGTACATTTCTTACCGACATTCGGTTTAGATTTACGCCTCGTTAGATACGACATTATTATTACGTAATTAAAACAATGGTCACATATACGTAAATACTAAACAAGAAGACAACGATGAACGCAGTTAAAAATGTTATCTGAGATAATACCTACGGCAACAAGCCGACTTCGATGTTCGTATAACGCGACAACTATTAAAATTCGTCACTTCGAGTACGATCAATTAAACTTTAATTTGAACAAACCTAAAAACACACAGAACGTAACGTGATTTTCGACATCGATATTAAAACCTTTTAAAATCTTTTCGGGATTTATTTTTTAAATAACCTATTAATGGCAAACTAACGTTAATGCATGAAATCTATTATTATTAATTTTGTCAACGGAAATTAATAAATCAAATAGACTTAATTATTCCCTCTTAAGACGACAATACGTTAAGTTAAAGTTCCAATTTTAAAGTTAAATGACAATTTTAAATCACGACTGAGCGATCGAAGTGAATAAGTTTATTAATACGAAGTACGGTGGTACGGTAGGTAACTAGAATACAATAGAAAAACCAGCGTTAGAGGCGCGTGCTAACTCTCGTAAGGCGGGGGTCTAGTTATACTGGCGATGTGATTCCACGAATTGCCTACTCGTCGAATATTGTAGGTTATAGTTTTATAAATTGAAACAATTGATATGAAATCTCTATGATTTGAATACTAAAACGTTGGATGAAATTGACAATTGGTGTAAAACTGTTAGGTATGTTAATACAAGATTCAGAATAAGCGAAAGTATTGTGCAATTTTTAAATTCTGTGAGCGGTGGGTAACGGAACAAAGTGGAATAAAGATCGATTTTAGCTTCGTAATTACGCGATATATTGACGTTGGTATTCGTTTACACGGTAAGGAAAGATACTAAACGAGTATAACGACAATGGTAGTTAAAATCACGAAGTAAAATTGGTAGTTGGTGAGCCGACTGTGTATATTACTATTAATTATTCTGTGGTATGACGATGACGATAAAATTCCCGTGATTTCGGCACCAAAAAGATGTTGCAAATTGACGCGGTTTTAATATCTAGATGCAATGCCAATTCGCGACAATCTGGATCGAGCATAAATATATACTCGCCGGTAACAAACGGTACAATAGAAATAAACCACCAAATAGAATATCATGCACTGGACTCACCTGTACTGCCAAACTCCAAGGAAATCCAATAAGACAGGGATTTTTTCACTCGATCGATCTAAACGGTGTTAACGGTGTGTGCGCGCGTCCCGTTCCCAAGCTTCACTACTTCCGCGCGTGGCGCTGTCGGGTTAGGGTCTTGTCCGGCGCATGCGCGCCGAGCAAACTCGGGCGATTCCATTGGCGGGATTTTGATATTGCACCGATTGAGTTACGTTTTGACATTGCATCGGGATGAAAACAGTATTGAATGTTATAGACGTTAGAAACGAAACAATAATCTTAAGGCACTGGTGTCACCGCGAGCTACTAAGCTATTAACTATCGGTTATAAACACGAACAAAAGATACCGGGAGATACCGGCGATGATAGCTGGGCGAGTATCGCTGTGTCTCTTTTATTTACACGGGAGTGCGTATCTTTTGTTGGTGTTTATGGCCAATAGTTTATAGCTTAGTAGCTTGCGGTGACGTAGGATGCCAATCGCCAATGCTCAGTCGCTAACGAAACGCAATTGTCTTTGTCGCATTAATATTAAAGAAGAGAGAAAAAAACTAGCTCGCTACTGAGCGTTAGCGATTGGTATATTGCCTACGCACTCAGGTTTATTGCAATGAATCGCCAATCGTAATGATTATATCTAATCTCGGCTGCCCCTCAGTTCGTTGCTAGGACTTAGGACTAACATCGAAAGTCGATCATTCTTTAGTGTGCTATATTTTCAGATACAGGAGGAGGTTATAACTAGCAATGTACAAGTTGCAGAAATGGAGAACATTCTCAAAATTGCGGGAATATACTCGGAAATTTCCGAGAATTTTCATGAGAATTTAAGAGTAAGTTCTCATTAAGAATGTTTCCATGAGAACTTATAAAAAAGTGTTATAAAGAATAATTATTGTATTTCACAATTGAGTCAACAAGGTATTTATATCTTAAAAAGCATGTACATAGGTACCTATGTACATGCTTTTTAAGATATATTATATGTAGTACATACGAGTACAACGATTTTGGCATGATTAGATTGCTTGAAAATTTTAAATTTATGAGAACATTCTCTGTAGAAGTTTCGCAACTTATGAACATTGCTAGTTATAACTATGTGGTTTTAACTTTTGAATTATCATGTCCCGCTAAATGAACTACTTATAATAAAAATTCCTAAAGTAGCGAGATTGTTTAACTGTGATATTCGTGCTAGAGTGTAGATAAATTATGAATTGTAAATACTGTACAGTTTATTTAGGTAAATGTATAATTGTTGTAATAATTTATTATAGAAAATGTAATCTCTGGCTAAGTAATCGAAAAATAATAATATAGAAATATTGTGTTTACTGTTTAACATTGGTTTGATTTTTACTTCCTTTTAAGGCACCTCTAAGATTATGGGTGTGCTTCTAAAACCTGAAACAATACAATTTAGTCATATAAAGGTTCCCATTATTTATCTTACAGTTACAATAATTATTCCTTCTTGAATTAATCAGTGATGATATAGACAGATATCGTAATAGCGATATGGCATAAAGTATGCTTAGCACATGATTGATATGTCAGTATGTCGCCGCGAAATAGATTTTCCATCTTTTACTAACTATATGAATAAAAGAGGGATGGATAGTCTATCTCGCAGCGACATACTGTCGCACTAATCCTGTGCTAAGCCTTTAGATTAATTGAACGCGCCATGTATTGGATTTGCGACAAGCACTCATGTTTGACAGCAACACGAAGTAAGTATTATCGTGGCTACCCGTCTCTTTTCGAATATATAGTGTAATGACGGGTTGCCGCAAGAACATTGAGAGTTTCTGTCAAACACAAGATTATGCTCGCCCTCCGAAAGGACATTAATGTCACCATGTGTTAGTTTTATAAAACTTAGAGAAGCAAATACGAGTTTCCCGTTTATGTGGCGACTTAGGAAAATGAGATTCTTATTTCTACTATATGTACCTATTAGTAAGGGTCACGGCCCATACAAAGTTAAGAAAAATTGTGCGCTGCGAGTTACAGTTTTGTAATTTTAACCAGAGCTAGAGGGTCTCAAAATAGTTGTTTTTAGATGTGGAGGGAAAACCAATTCCCCCCCTGAGCGCGGGGGGAGGGGGGTGAATGTGCATGCGGAAGGGTTACGATTAATTTTTTTTACTAATTAATAAGGCCTACTATGCGTTGTTTGGTATCATTTTCGTGTAAAAAAGACATGGAAAATCCATTTTTTATCATAAACATGACCAATTTCATATAAAAAAGTAGATTTTTTGGAGTAAAAGTAAAGATGTTACCGTTTTTATTTTAATTTAAGCGTCATATAAGTATTAAAAAACCAACTAATCAAATGTAAAAAAATACTGTAAGAAAGCATATTTATTGCAGTTTTTAAAAATATACACATTTTGTGGTCTTTCATACAAAATCACACTGAAAAAAAATTGTACCTGTCGCGTACCTCAAACAAAAACCTCCGCGTAACCTCCTGCTACCTCAAAAAAGAGACTTTTGTGCCGGCAACTGCTCGTAGATTATACATAGTCTTGTACTTATGTACCTACATATTGTTCATATTACAATTGTAAATATTTATTGATACGAAAGTAAATTGAATACTTTCTGATCTTCTTTTTTTAAATAACCTAAGATTATTAAGAATTTTATTTGGTTTGATTCTATTTTTAGATTTTATCTATTATTGTATACCGCCACCGCGTGTATATTATATATTTATTTTTTTAAACTTTATTGCACAATGTAAAAGAGTACAAATGGCGAACTTAACGCCTTAAGGCATTCTCTACCAGTCAACCATTGGGCTAAACAGAAAGCTTTGGTTTAGAGTTGGATTAAACTTTTATATGATATATCTGGTCTATCTGATCATACATATGATATATAGTATCTGATCATATGAATCGTAATGGGTAATCAGTTTTACAAGTGTTATTTAGGTAACGATCTCATTACCAAAGACGATAAAGGTAATTTTCACTAACCGGGACTAAACAACTAACCCAGTTCACCCACGTTAAAAGTTTATTTCATATGGAATTTGACAATCAATTGTTAAACGTTTACTTCATATCATCATCATTACCATATCAGCCGAAAGACGTCCACTGCTGTACATATGCCTCCCCCAAAAATTGCCACAATGACCGGTCTTGCGCCACTCGCATCCAGCGAACTCCGGCGGCCTTCACTATTCACCTTGTAGGGGGCCTACCCACGCTGCGCCTTCCACCTGCGAGGCCGCCACTTGAGAATCTTTCCGCCGCATCGGCCATCGGTTCTACGTGCAATGTGCTCCGCCCACTACCACTTTAGTTTAGTGATTTGGAGAGCTATGGAGCTATACTTTTGTTCTGCTGCGGATCGTCTCATTTCTAATGCGACCTCACAGAGAGACTCCCACCATAGCCCTCTCCATTGCCCTGTGGGTGACTTTGAGCTTTCTTATGAGACCCATTGTAAGTGACCACCTTTCAGTACCGTATGCCATCACTCTTTGTCTTTGATCAGTGTGTGTTGCCACACTGACGAAAAGATGTGTCGTAGCTTCTCAAACGCTGCCCAACCGAGTCGGATTCGATGATTGACCTCTTACTCAAAGTTGGACCTACCTAACTGGGTAGTTGGTCCTAGGTATATTACCTATAGTCGTCTACACCTTCGAGTTTTTCATAATCATAATCAAATCAGTCTCTGATTGTAACAGGAGTTCGTCTTATCCATGTTCATCCTAAGACCAACTCGCTCGGAGGCGCTACTGAGCGTGCCTGAGGATTCGTAATGACTCTTGAAAACATCTTAATAGGTAAATATGGCTCGGAAGTGAGATGGATCGGTAGTTCTTCAATAAGGCGTTGTCACCTTTTTTCAAGAACAGTACCACCACTCTTCTGTTCCATGCCTAAGGCGTTCTCCCTTCCGGAGTAGAACAACTTCTGAAGGGCCGTAAGGATTGGTTTACCACCTGCCTTCAGAAGCTCATCTGTAAACGCCCTGTTATTTTTGAGCTGTTCAAGAGCCATTCTAATATCACATAGGCTGATGTCCGGGATATCCTTTGTATAGTGCCCGGTCAGTCACTTACTTCATAAGAAATTTATCAATTATCAAATTCCGTGTAAAATAAACGTTTAACCCGGGTTGCTTGGCTAACCCAGGTTACGGCAATTTGCCCTAACAGACATTATGGAGCATTTTGTTTACGCGAAATTGCTAAATTCCCGCAGTAGAAATGTACTGTCAACAATAAGTCAAAGCTACGTCCCTTTTTTGTTCGAGGTACGCGACAGGTGTAATTTTTTTTAAGACTTATTTTTGCATGGAAAGTTTCAAAAAGTATATATTTTTAAAAACTACAATAAATATGCTTTCTTGTAATATTTTTTTTAATTTCATATGTTTATTTGGTAATACTTATATAACGCTTCAATCAAAATAAAAACGGTGATTATTTTACATTTATACCGATAATTCTTTTATTTTATATGAAACTCCTCATGTTTATTATCAAAAATGAATTCCCCGTGTCTGTTTTACACGAAAATGATACCAAACAATGCATAGTAGGCCTAAATATTAGGCGAAAAAATATTAAACATAACCCTTCCGTTTGCACATTCACACCCCTCCCCCCTCGTTCAGGGGGGGAACTGGTTTTCCCTCCACATCTAAAAATTGTTATTTTTACACCCTCTATATCTGGTAAAAATTACAAAACTGTAACTCACAGCGCACAATTTTTTTCATTTGGACCCCTACTATATATCCCTACTAAAATTATAAATGCAAAGTAAGTCTGTTTATCTGTTAAGCTTCCATGACTAGTAAAGAGACGATTTTCATGTTTGATACAGAAATAGTCCCGAGAAAGGACGTAGAATGTAGGATAGTTTACTAAGTGGAAAAATTGTAAGTTCCCCGAAATATAAACAGCTAGTTAGCTTTAATAAATTAAACAATGTGTGATTTTGAATAGTCCTTAGGTGATAATCGTCACACAAACCACCACCTGTTCACCAGCAGCTGGACTGTAATGAGCAATTAGGTAATATAATATCATGCTCATTAGTTAATTGAATTAGCGTTATTTTGCACAATATGAGACAGTTATTCCTATTTGTTTATACCGATGTCTAAAGAAATAGATTGACATTTTACAAGATTATTTTACATAAAAAACTTGATTTAAAGTCAGTCATATGTAATGCTTATCTTTCTCTCTATAGTTTCCATACATCTGTCAGATTCTGTGCCCGTGCCGTGTAAGTATGTATACATAATGCTAAAATTACGTATAAAAATATATTAAATTCACAATTTCCGTTCCATCTTAGGTACCATTAAATACGGCAGTAAGTTATCTAATTTATGAATCATATATATGTATGATTAACTCTTCCCGCGGGTGTCATAAGAGTCGACTAAGCGATGGAAGTGTCACTGACCATTTTTTAATAGAAGATTGATGATGGGCAGCAGCGTCATCAATGTCATAATAGTGCACACATTACTGCGATCGCCAACCCGTTTGCTCGGCGTGGCGATTATGGGCATTTACCTCCTAATGCGTACGCATAGTTAATAGGAGAGGCCTACTTCCAGCAGTGGACCAACACAGGCTGATAATCCTGATATATGACTAATTTGTGTTGGTACCTACGAGTAGGTAAGAAAATAACAAATACTTATGTTCAAATTTGTCCTCAAAACATAAAGGAAACATTTTTAAGCATGTGTAACTAAGTAATGCGATTTTAATTGCACTACCCATTATGTGCTTTATGAAAGTAACGGGAGATTACCGAATCCGTCACACCTACCCCTTTACCAATTTTATGTATGTTACCATACATGCTTTCATGTTCGTGATTTAAAATTAACTCTTTTTTAATGGTCCGTAGATGGCGTCGCCCAAAATGGTCTTTAAAGACCTGGTTTAATTTCACATGTCGCAACGATTTCTTGTATTTTATTATTAGGTACGGTACTACCTACCGAGCTACCTATACATGGAACAAACAAACAACAAAGTTTTTCATTTTGTATGGAAAGTTAGATTTTATCCGGCTACGACAGTACGGTTGGCGACAATAGTTACCTACTCATGATTTTTTTTCTTCCGCTTTTTCCTTACTGAATAATTTACCATCACTAGTCGTTAAACTCTAACTTTTCTGTGTTCCATGTGATTGGGTGTTTAAGAGTAAGTTTGGCTCCGCAAACCATATTAGTAGATCAATCAGTATCACGATTACGGCGTGGATAACTATATACATATACTTTTTCACTTCACGGCTCCTTTAAGCTTTTTGGTCGTAGCGGCTTCCATTCTGAGGCCGCGTAGTGACGGCAGTAAGAATACATTTGCCACCACCCCAACTCTTCCCGTGGGTATGGTAAGACTAAGGGATTCAAGTGTTACTGGCCATTAATTTATAGCAGATTAATGATAGACAGCAGCACATCATCATAGTGAACACACTACTGCGATCGCCAATGCGCTTGCCCAGCGTGGCGATTGTGGGTATTTACCTTCTAATGCATCCACATGCATAGTTAATAGGAGATGCCTATGTCCAGCAGTGGTCATGGGGAATGCATCATGTGTAATAATGTGGTTTTCGATCAGAACGTTGGAGATTCAAACCACAGCTGACATTAAAGAGCTTTCAATGAAGGAGGAGATGGTGAGGAAACCGGGTCTCAATCCTATCCTAACCCAATAGGGGTGGATAACACCGTCGCAACACCGAAAACTATGGAAGAGACAGACAAGGTGAGCTGACCTCTGATGATGGGATAAGGCTTAGGATTAGAAATAAAGAAGCATCCGAACAGATCCTAGCGCCTCGAACTAAATTAAGTTAGATAGCAGTTACCTACCTAAGATGATAACTACAGAACACCAGCTAGTACCTAACCTATTAGTGAATAGGCAGGATACAACGTAAAGAAGATGATTGCTGACTATAATATATAACAAATAGGTTTCATATCTAATAAAATTTAACTTTTTCATTTGAATTCAATCAAGTTAGGATTACAGGATGCTCAGGCCGTGTGGTGACGGCAGTAAGAATACATTTGTCACCACCCCAACTCCTCCCTGCGGGTGTCGTAAGAGTCGACTAAGGGATTAAAGTGTCACTGACCATTCTACAAGATTGATGATGGGCAGCAGCGTCATCATAGTGGACACATTACTGCGATCGCCAATCCGCTTGCCCGGCGTGGCGATAATGGGCATTTACCTCCTAATGCGTCTATACGCATAGTTAATAGGAGAGGCTTACGTCCAGCAGTGGACTAACATAGGCTGATGATGTGATGTGATGTGAAGTTAGGATCACATTGAAAACTTAAAAACAGTTCAAATATTTAGACGCTATTATAACGGCATAAAAATAGACTTGACAAAAAGTTAAATAATTCTAATTTACTTAGATAACTTGTTATACAGAGTGACAATTTTTATGAATGAGTCTTATTTATGAACTTTTGTTACCAACTGTTATGCATACAAACTCCGAGATTTTAGTAGGTGAAATATATGGAACTGATTTTCGTGGTTCGAGTGTCAGTCCCGTAATAAAATAGGTATATTACTTAGGTGGTTAATAAAAAACCTGTGGTTACCTATAACAAAAATCATCAAAACAGTAAATTTTGTGTCACCCCATGACATGTATTTGAATAAATAAACTGAAATATGATGATTTTGTTTTGTTAACGCCTGGTAACACTAACACCGGCGTTGACCAATCATGGTGACCGTCGGTGGCGAATCGGATGGCTAACAGCTGGACTACAGCGCCTACGTTGCGCGCATACTCCACCAAATGCATCGGTGCACCGAAATTACAGGATGCTTAGACAAGTTGCCAATCGCTAACGTTTAATCGTCAATCGTAAGCGAAAGGCAGTTAACCGTCTTTGTGGCACTAATATGAAAGAGTGACAGAGCTGGAAAACTACGATACGCTACTAAGCGTTAGCGATTGGCAACTTGGCTAAGCATCCAGATCTCTTCCCTTCAAACCATCGAAGCCTCCGCACGTGTCCTAGACTATATAAATAAATAATAAATACACATCTCTCACAAATCGACCTAGTCCCACGGATAAGCTCAATTAAGGCTTGTGAGGTGGGTACCAGGCGACGATATATATAATAGATAGATACATATAGGTAGATACTTAAATACATAAACAGCCATGACCGAGGAACAAATATTTGTGATAAATAAATACACAAATAATGGGATCATCAGAAGTTTATGTCATTATTTTCTCTTCCTAGTCGCGATTCTAAACAAAATGAATTCCACACAGCTGAAGTTTATAACATGCGTTTTTCTTCACAGTCATCAGTTCCACACAATCTTTTTTCTACCTAGTCGCGATTCTGCACAATATTATTACCATACAAAAGACATTTTTCGCACGAGTTTTTCTTCACAGTCATCAGTTCCACACAATCTTTTTTCTACCTAGTCGCGATTCTGCACAATATTATTACCACACAACAGACATTTTTCGCACGAGTTTTTCTTCGCAGTCATTAGTTACGCACAATGTTATTTCTACCTAGTCGCGATTCTGCACAATATTGTTGCCACACAACAGAAATTTTTCGCAAGTGTTTTTCTTCACATTCATCAGTTCCACACAATCTTGTCTCTACCTAGTCGCGATTCTGCACAATATTATTACCACGCAACTGAAATTTTTCACATACGTTTCATATGATTTTGGCCTATTTTTGACCCTTCCCTCCCCCATGGTGATATTTGGTGACATTTTCGGGGTACTAGCTATAATGCTGTTCAGCAGAGAGAGAGAACAAAAAATTACACGTGATTTGTCCGATGATCCCCGCTCCCCATGGTGATAATTAGTGATTTTTCTTCATCCCCCTTCCCCCTATACAGTATGACGTGATTAATGGACAAGCCCTAGGTGGGAACCTTTAAAGGTGCGACCGCACCAATGCTCAAAAACGGAAACGGTACGGAATCGCAGTGACGCATCATAGTATGCAGACCGATGCTCAAAAAAATACGCAGACGGTACACACAGCAGCAGAAAAAATATATAACTTACTTAAGTGAGTTATGCTGCCCTGGTACCGATTCGATTATATAATTTTCATTACCCACAACATTTCAAATATAGGTTCCAAAAGCTGTATTGCTAGCCTAAGATCATGCGCGCCTGGTACCATATCTTATATTTAGATAATGCATGCGAAGCCATAATGGCCACTTTGGTTTTGATCTCTATTCACTGCTATTAGGATTCAAAATCATCATCATCAGCCTATGATAGTCCACTGCTGGACGTAGGCCTCTCTTATTAACTATGCGTATAGACGCATTAGGAGGTAAATGCCCATAATCGCCACGCTGGGCAAGCGGATTGGCGATCGCAGTAATGTGTCCACTATGATGACGCTGCTGCCTATCAACAATCTTTTATTAAATAATGGTAAGTGACACTTCAATCCCTTAGTCGACTCTTACGACACCCGCAGGAGGAGTTGGGGTGGTGACAAATGTATTCTTACTGCCGATGCCTGATGTAGAATCGCGACTAAGTAGAGACAATATTGTCTGGAAATGATGAATGTGAAAAATGTATGTTGTGTGGTATTAATACTGTGCAGAATCGCGACTAGGTAGAGACAAGATTGTGTGGAACTGATGACTGTGAAGAAAAACACGTGCGAAAAATTTATATTGTGTGGCAACAATATTGTGCAGAATCGCGACTAGGTAGAAAAAAGATTGTGTGTAACTAATGACTGTGAAGAAAAACTCGTGCGAAAAATGTCTGTTATGTGGTAATAATATTGTGCAGAATCGCGACTAGGTAGAAAAACGATTGTGTGGAA
Source organism: Thaumatotibia leucotreta (assembly GCA_025490895.1). NCBI lineage: Eukaryota > Metazoa > Arthropoda > Insecta > Lepidoptera > Tortricidae > Thaumatotibia > Thaumatotibia leucotreta. The sequence goes on from JALPQI010000252.1 coordinate 144,378, forward strand.
CTGATGACTGTGAAGAAAAACTCGTGCGAAAAATATCTGCTGTGTGGTAATAATATTGTGCAGAATCGCAACTAGGTAGAAACAAGATTGTGTGGAACTGATGACTGTGAAGAAAAACGCATGTTATAAACTTCAGCTGTGTGGAATTAATTTTGCTTAGAATCACGACTAGGAAGAAAAAATAATGTCATAAACTTCGAATAATCCAAATAATGCCCTCACCGGCTGACAAATACAGACCCTAGAAATCTATTGTAACTTTACCAAGTATTAAAATGGTGAACTATCATAATTAGCTTTCCTTTAATGCCCAAACAGGTTAATCTTTAGAGAAAAAATACATTTCAAAATCTTTCCTAGAATACGGTCAACGAGTAGGAGTTTGCTAAATAAATACGTATTTAGGTGACCTATAGATACCCACAACACCTGTAACGTGTAGGATTTTACTTAAGTAGATATATTTCATATCTTTCAGTCTAGTCTTTCTTCAATAAACTAGATATGTAAGTGGAAACATAGTCACTTAGAAACGGATATGATTTATGACGAGAAGCAAGTACAACCAGTGTACAAAGTTTGTTATTAATAGTCGTTTTGAATCAGTATTTTATTCTTTAGGTAGGTTGAGAGTCAGAAAATATTGTTCGGGCATTTAGATGTCTAGGTAACATACAGAACTACGAAGATATTGTAATAAAATAGCTATGATCATAAATTCTATCATTGATTATACTTTAAAAATATATAAGTATTTAAAGCCGTTAATGCCTTTGCAATACAAAATTTATGCATGCAGTATTGCTCCCTATTAAAAATAAGATAAAGAATATTTTTACCAAAACAGTCTCTAGGGTTGGTACTGTCCCTTCATACCCGTAGACTTGGGACATCCGATGTATCCATTGGCATTCTTCATGTAGAGTGATTGATTACTCTTACTTTACATAGCAAAGGAATCTATCGCAAAAATCAAAGCTTTTGAGTGGATAATGGACATGGTGGTTGAACTGGTTTCAAAATTGCCAAAAAGTACAAGAAACTTATATACGCACATTTACATATGAAGCAGGTTGAACCTGCATGTAGTTGCAAAATGTTAAATAATTATATTGGCGCCGACTATACCGACATAAACTTTGAAATATTTACTGCTACTCCATGTAAGTAATTTCCTAAGACATTCAAGAACGGTGATAGTATTTCTTAATAATGAACGTGCTTCATATTTCATACACTAAAGTTTCATAGTTGAGTGTCTACGTCTAGCCTGGTATATTAATAGAACAAGTAATACGGGAAGCCATGCTTCCACCTTTAAATGAATTGAAGAACGTCTACGCAATATTACTTGTACTTGCCTTGCCTTCCAACAATAAGTTTAGTCAGGTAGTTACCTACCGAGGTAGGTATTGCTCAAGCACTTACCAGTAACCTATACAAATACGAAATTAGTTGTTTTATGTGCAAACACGTACATTGTAGCGTATAAACAAACAATTCGTCTAGGTATATAATGTATCATATTTTACGAGTACCTATAATATTAATATACCTATTGTATTGTATCCTGGCCATTTTTTTCCGCAACTCGACATCAATTTCTATTTTGCATGGTCCCAACGCTGGCCTAGTACTTGTTGGGGACTTCACATATACCCTTGAATTTCTTCGCAGGTGTACGCAGGTTTCCTCACGATGTTTTCCTTCACCTAATTAATTTTCTTAGTACATAGTATGTCAGTACCTATGTCACCATCGGCATTCTCAATTTTTTTTATTACGTAAGTGCAATTTTTATGGACTGTACTTAATATATTTTATACTGAAAAAATTAAGATATCTTTCAACATGAAACATCATTCCCCACCATGTTTATTGTTTCCAACATGTTTAAATACAAAGTAAATCAAAGAATTTTTCCGATGCCATTTTTTAAGCAGAGGCTCTACCGAGAACCACAAACGAACGAATTCATAAGTGCGAGAGAAAGGCAACAGGCCTTTCTCTCGCACTTATGAATTCGTACGTAAGTTTGACAGAGAGGCACACACTTCGTTCGGGGTTCGCGGTAGAGCCTCAGATACGTTTACAAAATCAAATATGAAATGTTATATTCGTCATTTTACTACCTACTACTAATTTGATTATAAGCGTTGTAAGAACATGATTCAGTATATTATATTAACTTGGGACAAGTAAGTCCAACAGTGGACTAACATAGGCTGATTATGATGATGAAATAAAAAAACATAATATACATTGTGTGTTTTAGTGTATTTGTCCTAAGTTATATAACTCTTTATTTACAAATCTGTACAATTTATATTCATTGATTAATCCCAAACCTATCACTTAACTAAGTTATATAATAATATATATTTTATTAGTAGACAATTTTGTGTATCAGTGTGAACAAGATATCTGCAAAATTGACTTTTATAAAAGAAAAATATTCATATATTTTGTCTGATCTTATGAACATTTTACTTGATTACTATGTCAATCTTTCTTATTTTGATGGAGGTCCTTAGATCTATCAATTTTCCTCCATTGTCAGTCGGCCGCAGACCGCGAACCCTGTAAATTTAATTAATATACGCGAGTTTATCCATTTTCATAGTTTTATTTCACGTGATCGCGGTAACCGAAGAAAATATTATGATTTCTATGTTTTATTTTTAATTAAGTATTGAATTTACGATTTATTAATGTTTAAAATTATATTTAAGTTTGTGTCTACGTTACGATTAACATGTTAAATCTATAGAACTAAACATATTTCCAATATTTCCAAATGTGTTATGTATTCCATATAGGTAAGTGAATATTACTGCCTTTTTTGAACCTTTTAGATCCAGGAATTTAATACACTTTTAAATATTTTTTTGTACATAAAGGGTAATAGATAGGAAATAATTTAAACTTCTTGCAGTAAGTAGTGGATACCAACATAACTATTAACGTCTAACATGACATGGCTGTGTCACACATACATTAACATAGCTAGAAAATTATAAATACGTAGGTATATGTTGCTATACCAAGTCTAAGTCTAACTGAATTAATCGTAGACTTGCTTATTTAATCAAATAATCAAGTAACGACTACCTAGTAGATTGGTTTGTATAGTCACTATAAGAACTGTCAACAATAAAATGTGTCAGTGCATATGGAAAGGTACCTTGTCACGGAGATTAAAATAGACTTTATTAAAGAACACATAAGGTCTATTTTAAGAGTCATGACCTTTTCATTCCCACAGACACAAATTTACCGTGAACAATGATTGCATTTGATTTGATCATCTGTTAAGGTGGATTTACACCAAACAAGCGAATGCTCATTCTATCCCCACTCGACGAAACGCATTCGCTACACAAAACGTAATTCATCGATTTCGTAGAGTGGGGGATATAATGAGAGCATTCGCTCGTTTGGTGTAAATCCACCTTTAGAGAGAAGGAAATGAGAGACTATGTAGTTTAATCACAAAAGGACACATCGACTATACAACGGTCAAGATTCACAAAATATTAAGTACCTAAATGCCACACTCAATAGGTACAGTCAAGTGCAAAAATATGTATACACTTTTGCACCTTATTTTTACGGCATAAGATAAAAAGTGTATACATATTTATGCCCTTGACTGTACCTAGGTCTTGTGCAACTGTAAACACGGCCCTTCGCATGATTTACCTGCATAATAGCTATTCAATAGCAACAAAGCTCAGTCCATAAAACGTTGGAGTCATACGTCAGCTATGTCGGCCCGACAAACGATATGTCACGGCACGTAGTACAATGCAAACAGTCGGCGTCTGTGTCGGCGTTTCTGATGCGTTGTGCGAGTGTCACAACAGTCGCGGGCGCCGCGAGCGCGGCGAATCGCGCGACAATACGCCGGACCGCCGCGATGAAAGCGGTGGCCACAAAGCGATTGTACACACCGGTCATTTGCGCACCTTCGAACCAATGGCTAGTGAAACTGTTTAGGTCATAAGATAATCTACGATAAAAATATTTAGGTCATTATCTAAGAAATTGGCGTTTTGTCTGTAGGGTTTTGAGGAAAGTCTTATCATATAATGAATATTGTTACTTATTTTGTAATGTCAAAATCAAACTAAATATTTTTTTCCAAAATTGCCACTGATGCGTGTTTTTTTATTTATCTCAATTGCATAAAACTAGGTACTAGCATAGAATACGTGTCCGAAACATATGATCCGGCAGCATATGGCAGGAGTTATTTTTAAGCCACATTTTTTAATATTACTTAAGAAAAAAAATGTTTGTGTGTTAAAACCTTTGTTACACAGTATGAGTATGTCTCTTGAAAACATCGATGTTACTACTTACATAATACAATTAGGGACCAACGAGGTAATGACCTATCTTTGAAAAAATAATCATCTATCGATGCAGTGTATTATCCAGATTTTTCACCTGAAAGTTGTAGCCTGTGATAGTTCTTTTCACTACATAGTTTAAGTAAAAAAACTATGTGAAATAATTGTAAACTGATGTATGACAAAACTTGTCAAGAGGACATAAAAGAGCATATCGACACACATTTCGGAAGTTCGGAACTTCGACTTACAATTACATTTGAAACTGATTTGTCAAAAATATAAAACTCCAAGTTTCATGATTGGTCCTATAAGTCATCACTAGGACTTTTCTTAAAGTTTTGAACCCCTAATTTTGACATTACACGTTCCCATAGGGCCTCTTTACATAAATAAATTAAAACTTACAGTTTGTAATTTGAATTCCGAACCTCTTTATAGTGCCGCACTTTCAATAAGTTCCTATTACTTATGCAGTTGCCAAATAGTTAATTCATGGCTGCATTCTAAGTGATAGATTCTAAGATACTATCTAGTGAACTTTTTTTGTTTTGTTTCTATTCGACTGAAATATTGCAATGCTTGCAAAAGAATGGAGCATAACTTGGAAGATCAATAATTAATAAATTATGGTGTAATGTGTAGGTAATGAAATTCACTCTTCAACCTAGATCACCCTAGGAATTCTCAATTTATGAGCTAATAATATATATTTTTAGATTAGTTGATCTTTATACCCATTTCGGAAACTCCCTGCAGTATGGTTTGTTGGCATTTTATTTTGATGACATAGCAGCCAAACCCCTAGACGAAGATGTGTATTGCAGAGATGTAGGTTTTTTTATTTTTATTCTAATAACATTACATCATCAGCCTATGAGTATATCAGTTCACTGCTGGACAACGGCCTCTCCTTAGCCTACGCGTATGGACGTATTAGGAGGTCTTAATCGCCACGCCTGGGCAAGCGGGTTCGCGATCGCAATACTGTATCCACTATGATGATTCTGACTGCTCATCATCAATCTTCGATAAATAAAAGGTAAAACACTTAAATTCCTTCAAAGTGCCCAGGCAGCAGTAAGCCATAATCACAAAAAAAAATCCTTAGCCGACTCTTACTCCGTCCACGGGAAGAGTTGGGGTGGTGCGACAAACATATATTATTATTAATTATGTTTATGAATCAGTTATTTTTTATTTAGTATTTCGCAAAATCAGAATAAGTATTGCAGTAAAGTTGTTAGCCTAAGAAATAGCTGCAGATTAAACGACATCGACAGTCAAGATTCAAGAGAAACAGTAGTTACCTACTGATATCCAGTTATTAGAATCTTAGCACTTTCATCAGCATATCACATTGGATAGTTATTAAGTGTACCTATATATCTACTGGTCAGGTAGGATTATTAATTGGTTCATTATTATTGCTCATTTTTACACCTTGATGCAATCACGACGCCATAACCGCCCGTAAGACGAGTAGTGCTCTCGTCTCCGACGGAATTGCAAATCCAACTCTATAATCTGTCAGTCTTTGTTAATCCACTCTTCATTAGACACCGTCTGATCTGCCGCTTTCAATTGAAACAATATTTTAATGCTTTGCCGCCACAAGAACAAAATAAAACGGTAGAACCATAAACATTCCACATTTATATTCGACCTCAGACGTTCGGTCGAATGCGGTATCTCGTTTTAGTGCATTTGCGTTGTCTCTTTCTCTCTGCGCCGAATCGTCTGCGAGAACCGTGCTCCTCAGGCCCATTTAAGATCCGAGAGGGAGATAAAAATTGTATGGCTCATAATGTTTTAACAGTCTCATCGTTTGAGCATCGAGCCGAAGCCCAATTTAATTTTCCTCTTCGGGTTAGTAATAATTGAGTCGATTTGTTCTACGAGCCGGGAGCCGCCGCTCCTCGTGAGCGATTTAATTAATTCATTCCACTCGTGCATCTGGTGCAATAATCATATTAGAAAGTTTATATTAGGTAGGTACCGTATTATCATTTATTAGACCATTCAAAAACATTTTAGGTACCCTAAAATTATTTTGATAGTATGTATTATATACATCGTAATCAAGAAATCCTTGTAGCTTTTCATCTATTCAAGCAATAAGTAATTTTTTTTTAACTTATTTTTTTTATTTATTTGGGGCATCAACAGCAGTACATAAGAAATTTACAAAACTGAGTGTAGAGTAAACAAAGGTATATTATGTCACGGATTGGCAAGTTATTGCTTGTTATATTATAAAATTTATAAAACAATAGCAATTTGCCATTAACCTACAATTGATTTTTAAATATCTATTAAATACTCAAGAGAATGTTTACTTAAGTACATTGATGTAGCAACTTACTACAATAATAGTTACTTGCTAGTAGTCATGCCTATGTATACAATCGTTCATAACATAAATACTTACGTATTTTATGGACATAGAGTCATAAAACACTTATTTGATGAGTTATTTTATGTAATACATAATGCATGCAATACATAATTAGATGCACACCTACAAGAGTTGTGAATGTAAAATTATCTAGATAATGAATAATTAGTTGTATTTAATTTGACGTATGTGTATGACATTATTTATGCAGTTTATTATTCTTTTTAGTGTTCTATACAGAGTAAAACGAAAATAGTGTTGATCCGTATCGACTACATACAATTATTTTTGTTTTTTTTTTAAGATAACTGAATTGACCCTTAAATAGACCACCATTATTTTTGTTACCTGTATGCAAGACTAAGGTTATTAGCCAAACCTACTTGTACATTTTATGTAGGTACAACAGACCATCTCCAGTGACGGTGGTCTAGTTAAGTAGTAGTTTGGGAGGTAAGTCAGTATTTATTTACTAGTAGAATAATTTTCACTATTTGTTTTATTACCGGCACTGAAAGGAGACTAAGGTTGGGAGATTACACAGTATATTATACTGCCCCACATATATTTATTTATTTATTTAATCTTTATTGCACAAAAGAAAACCTTAATGTACAAAAGGCGAACTTAATGCCAAAAGGCATTCTCTACCAGTCAACCTTAAGGCAAAGCAGAGAAGTTGTGGGCGGTGCTATACAAGATTACTTACTACTTACTATCAATGAAACTACCCTACGACACAAATATACTTACTAAAATAACATATGCATGCAATACGTAATATAATAGATAATATATACATTTCACGTAATAAGACGGTGTTGGCGGTGTTATAATTTGCAAGGCATTACAAGTAGGTAATGTTCTCACCTCATAAACATCGTTGAAAATTTTCCAGGTTTGGTATTTCTACAGCAACACCTTATTCTTTTAAACAGAGAATGAGTGTGTACAGGCAAATATTGTAAATTTTGCAATGTTATTATCTCACAAACTGATTGGTCACAGTCCGCGCTCAATAGCGCGCCGGCCCAGCTTCGCCATTCAAAGAAACATTTGTCGGCACACTGCAAAGACTCCTCAAGTATACAAATAAATAACTCGGGAACAACAAATATTTTAATAAGCACCTCTAAAGAATTTGTTCTACGCTTAGTTACATATGAGTGTGACACACATCGCGTCGCGTACCCACCTGCTTGCACGCTTGATTTTGACCACCTACGACGGATTTTAACCCACAATACTTAAGTTACAAGCGCGTTTTTCGTATGAAGAGTACGGCTTCTTTAAGAAGAATGCACGCAGACAGCATGTCCAATGTCGAAGTGTGGAGTCCACCGGTAAATGTCGGTTTTTGAAAACAAGTTTTATGGCGATACATGGAAGAATCGACGGAAAATTGGGAAAGGTAAGCGTGAAATCTTGGCAGATGTGAGATCGTCGTAAATCAGACGGGTGGCGGGTAGGCTCAGGGTATTAAATTAAAGTCTACATCTGGACAAACACTTCTGGTAAGCACGCGGATATATACCCTTTATGCTTCAGATAATGCAGTAAATTTCTGATAACATATAATTTATGGTCATAATACTCGTATTACAAACATAACACAAGCGTTGTAATATGCCAGAGTGTCAAAAGCTTAAAATAAAAATTAAATCATTTTATTATAAAAAAAAAACTATTTATTTCATATAATAAATTAGGTACATACAATATTTGCTACATACTTAACTACTAATCTTAAATATTAAATATTTTATTAGTTAAGGAGTCTCCGATAATAATAGAATATTTTATAATAATAATCTTACATTAATAATTATTTCGTATTACGTTGGTTTTTCCTGCGCTCTGGTTATAAATATGTGTTTTTAATTGTATTTTTCACTTGACTTAGTGTTCTTGTTTCTATTCAAGATAACACGTACCTACTCACATTCTTGTTCTAGTTGCTTGACTTTAGCTGAAGTTCTACTGCAGCTTAACAATTAACTATAATAGGTACTACCTACTGTATTTACTCTGTCTAAATTTCCAAAAAATCACAAGCTCTTAGCAAAAAAAGTTTTGAGATAAACGGTTTTATTTTAATTCGATATTATCGGCTCCTATGGTTGGCGCAAAAATATCTGGCAACTCGCATTCTGCTATCTTTTTCACCATTACCTGGTACTGGTGGTGCCAAACAGAGATAACATTAATCGCCACATAGTTTTGCGCCAAGTACAGTCGTCATTGTTTCTCCAGGGCTCCGGGAAATACAAATAGTGGGTCACGCGCAGACACGCGGGCGGCCGCGGTAGACGCGCGGGCACCGCCTGATTTATACCCGGCCCGATAACGATGGTAAATACTATAAGTAACTGAACTTTTACATCCGTCTGTAAGTGAAGCAAATATACGTACAATAAGTAATAATATTTGCAATTATCTTTCCTTAGTATTTAACCTACTTTTTAATACCTAGAGGTAACCTAAGCCCAGAATTCGCTTTTTAGCCTTCTTATGTATGATGGGAAAAGACTGCAAAAAATCACATAGATTTTTGTCTTGTAGAAGTAGATGACGTCTACGAATGTCTACGCCGCTACGCCCCTGCTACGACATGTCTACGAGGCATAAAATAACGGCAATATTTCATTTGTACTTACGTCGTGGACGTCACATTCAATGCTTAATGTTTCTACTTTACATGTAAATGGTAAACGAGTGGGTACTTGTGTGAGTAGTAATAATGATCATTAAGGTATTTTAAATTAAGTGGCTTAATTTTATAATAATTTAATGATTTTTGTTTTCACACTTTACCCAGAAATTTGGCAGTATTTTTTGTTTCTGTTTATGAAAAAGAACATTACGTCGAGCCGGCAACACATAATAGCTTCGCTTACTAATACTGCTCGCAAAATGGTTCGCTTTCATCTCGCTTACTTTTTCGCGTCTTTTTGGCCCCAAATCCATCAATTCTCGTGATGGATGGACCATTGGACGCTGGCAATCGAAATTCAAATTCGCTAAATCTTCCCACACGGCATCGAAAACAGGTCGGGTCGTTAACAGTGTACGCTCGCCGCGTTGTATTTGAGTTTTTTTGTTTGGAGGTATTCGCCTGGAGCGCGAGAGGTGAGGGGGTAGGTCCCTGCGGGGTGCGGTGTGGAAGGGGGGGACCGGCGCAGACGCACGGGCAACAGAGGCGTGATTACAGGGCCGCGGCTAATCACTCCGCAACACGGCCGAGTCGGTGCACGGTGCATGGAAAGTAACGAGACTGCCCGTAATAACCATAGGTTGCACTTACAATATGAGATAATTGCACTCTTGTTATATAACAGCAGCAAATTGATAACCTACAGCGGTACTATCTAGTCAATATTTAGTACAGCCGAGTAAAGTTAGGTTCAATTCAAAAATGTTAAACATTAATTACCTATGTAATGAATATGGACCATAATGAGTAACAAAATAACATGTATTACTAGATTTATAATAATTGTGTTTACTTAGGTAGATATGCGATAGGTATTGAACAAAATTACCGTAAATTTCTTCATACTTGTTAGTTTAAGTAGTAGGCAATTACGGAAAACGCTTTTAGTCGTATGTATAAGTCTAAAGAACTGAGTTACATAGTAGGTATACCTATTAAAACTAGACAGTATTTTCAGTCTTCTTCGTCATCTATTCACCTTAATAAATTAAATTACCTTAAAACATTTCCCCTATCTATTGCATTTACCTCAATTGACCTCAGTAGGTTTTCAGTAAAGTAGTTTGACAAGAATAATATTACCTACTGATACCGGGTCTTATCTGACACTTTAAATAAACTACAAACTAAAGCTATTATTACTGAGCCAGTGAGTGACATGTTTAGTTCAGTCAGAGCTTTCCACCTAGAGAGATCTGTAGGTATTCTCACCAAAAGTTTACTCTATTGCAGACAAAATTACCATAAAATGCTTTCTACAAATTATAAAAGCGACTTATGGTGATCTTATTCGAAAACTGTGAAAATATTAGTACGTACCCATACCTCTCATAAGTATTATTCCACAAAAAAGGTGTACATCTTAATGATTCCGAAAACTACTCAGGTATCAGTCTACTCTCCGTACTTTCGTGTTCCCGTCCACGGAGGGTCGGCTCATTGCTGTTAATAACAAACAAGGCAAAGTCTCACCGTTAACTACGCACGTTTCTCTGCATCTCGCGTTTTTTCATCGCCGACGATAACGCATGGAATATTATCACAGTGTTAGCATTAGCAGCACATTGACTCCAAGGAACTTTAAGTATCTTCACCTGAGAATGAACAGATGAAGGTTTCTTTCGATTTTAATAACAACGCATTTTAATGATAAAACTATTTAACTTAATAGTTAAGGTCAAAGTAGATTGAAATACTATACTTACACGATTCAATCACCGCACAGGAGACGCTCAAGAAATCCTTGGTTGACATACAGGTTCGTTTATTCCTTAACTGATCAAAATTTAAAAGCGAAAAGACAGTATTTATTTACTACAATAATTTAAAAGAAAATAGTTAATGCATACAGTGTGTTAACATGAGCCAGGCTTTTATTTGAACCGAGGATTGAGATGCAGATTCTTAGCCAAACCATGTGCATTATTTGTTTAAAAATCCTAATTTTAAAAGTAATTAACTTTCTAAGAAAAGTTAATTGAGAAGCAATGTACTTCAAAATAAATCGTTAATTGGCACTTGACAATGACAGATCGCAGCCACTCGCAACGTTTGACAACTAAGCAGTACACGCGTTACATTGATCGTTTGAACGAAATTAAAATAATTGTTCAGTTAATTTAAATATTTGTCAACTCTTAATACTCGAAAACGATTGCCAGTAATGCGTATTATTACCCATTTTCGTAAAAGCCTGGCTCATGGTAACACACTGTATACAGAAAAAAATCTGTAGTTCAATACAAACCCTGATAATAGACAGAAATGTGTGGAACAACATTTTTTTTTTGTCGAATCGGATGTCGGTCCCACGTTCTCATCGGTCAAAAGTTCTTCAATATGGCCTCAGAATTAACCCTCTAAAATTTGGCCGGCGAATAAAAAATCGATCTGTATTTCTTTATTAGTATCATAAACCTATGACTATGAAAAATACGTTTATATCCGCACATTAGTGAGAATTGGAGGATAAAATAAACCAAGAGATTATTGCCGTGTACATGATACATGCCTTATAGATAGGTTTAACTTTATCATATTACGATACATTATAAAATAGATACATATTTAGAACTCGACCAAAGTATCTAATTTATTTATTTATTATTATGATTTATATAAGTGGTAGGCCCCAGAATTATACATAAGTGCATAATGTTTATTGTGTGTCCTCAGATTTCAAACCATTTTCGAAGTTAATGTACTGCTTACGATATTTATTTCGTGATATGAAGCGCTGTCCCCCAGAGCTGTTCGCCGCGGCATAAACGCTGGGCTAAAGACAGAAAATTAGGTGCAATGATCGCTCCTCGCCGAGTGTGATTAATCTTCTCTAAATAATCCCCGACCATGTTTATCGTAGTACGTTCGCCAACATATATAGGAGCGGCCAGCGTGCTCACAAATATCTGAGCAAGCCCACATATACAAGGTGGCTAGGAGGTGGCGCATACAAGGTGCCTATGAGGAAACGGAATAATTTTAATCACACATTTCTGAGGCTAAAAGAAAGAAAAATAATTAAATACAGATGAAGGGTCCACGGAAAAAACATGTCCGGTGCTTAAAAAATTAGGGCAAAGTCACCTCATTCTATTAAAAATAAGGTGGTTTTTCCTTTTGTAATTTGAATTGACTAGACATGTTCTTTCCGTGGACCCTTCAGATAAGGAAATACAGACACAAAAATATTTTTTTTAATTTAAAAAGTGTATGTCATTCATAAAACTAGCACTCAAAATAAGTTTCAAGTTTTTTTCTAAAAACCTAATTTTGAAAGGTTTTTTTTTCACTTTTTTGATAGTGAGACTATTCTCCATAAAGGCATCAACGCCATTAAAAAGCCTTTTGTACTGAGTAACAATAAGAAAATATATATTTTTTCAATTGGTAATAATTAATAATTCTGAAGCTAGGCGAAATCTAAAAAAGTATATGACATTTAGTATAATGTTTTCATGCATGTACTGTTTCCGGTGTCACTTGTTAGTTTTAAGAATTGTCTTAAGTTTATTGTTATTATTTTTTGCTGGCCCTGAAAATCAGCGTCGTGGCAATCTAGCCATGACACATGCTGAGTGGCAAGAGTGTGTTTATAATTTCATCAATTTATTTGTAAGTGTAATTAAATCGCCAAATAAATAATATTCTATTATATTCTATTATTCTATTATATTCTATTCTACATTTTTGTTTTAATATAGGATCAGGAATATGCTGTTTAAATTTTTCCCCTTCCTCATGGGCACCGTGTATTGCCATTAGAATGCATGGGCTGCATGGCCGTGGCTGCTTCGATATACATCTTCATCATCATATCAGCCGAAAGACGTCCACTGCTGAACATAGGCCTCCCCCAAAGATTGCCACAATGACCGGTCCTGTGCCACCCGCATCCAGCGGACTCCTGCGACCTTCGCCAGGTCATGGGTTCACCTTGTGGGGGGTCTACCCACGCTACGCCTTCCGGTATACATATCTGAAGGTAACTCTAGGTTTGCCCATACTCGTAGGAACTAATGCTGTCAGGTGTGCTTTGCGGGCTAAGTGGGATTATGATTTGTTAAAAGGTTGTAGTTATGGTGGAACTTAATAGCTAACGGAACAGGGAAATTATATTTGTTGAATGTAATAAATGTTTTGGGTAAATCAGTAAGTACGAATACTAGTTGTTTGAGCAAACAATTGAGGATTGTGTTCACTGAAAAAAATGCTAAATCCATTACCAGATCTTGCGTAATTCTAACCGGAAATTAAGGTTGATTGGGTCCTATCACAATTTTTTATTTATTTCACCAAGCTTTTTATGTTGGCATCCTACTAAATTAATTTGGTTGATTACATCAGTTTTTTGTTGATTTCACCAGTTGTTTGGTATAATGTACATTTATACAATGTTCTTTGTTGATTTAACCAGAACTTTGGTATCGATTTCAACTTTTTTAATTTTGTAAATTTGATAGCAAGGATTTGTTACATATACCTATCAAAGTTTCCTCGTAATATAGCCAACCTAAGTCACTTTAGTAAATATTTTTTTCAGTGTTCTGGGTATTAATACACAAAGATCGGGACTCGAACCCAGAACGTCCAAACTATTCTTTATTCAAGTAAGTTTATTAATAAGCATTTTCGAATCGTCTGACTGTCCAGTTTCACAAGCAGAGTACCTAACTAAAGTCTAAGCTATTGAAGCCGCCAGTTATTATATCACAAGACTCTACGACAGTAGTTACAATTATTTAATTATACATATATAAAGGCATTTTACCATGGGGTGAGCTAATCATTAGTATAAATAACGATTGTTAATGTATTTTTACTGCATGTTACAATATTTAACATAAGTTTGATGTACCTACATAAAATTTAATTGATAGATAAATACATATTTATTATGTATATTCAACAATATCAATAACATTAATGCCATAATTGATTCCGTGTAACATATGGTAAATACATAGCTAATGGATAATCAATATTCCTAATTGGGTACCTAGAATATAATAGAATAATGTACAGTATATGTAGGATAAGATATTTTTACAGTTACGTAAAAAAACTTAACTTACCTTAGATCAAAAACAGTAGTGATACCTAAATGCTAAATAATAGTACATTACTACCGAGGCCGCGAAGTGACTGGTTGCCGGCGGAATATATGTAGGCCGGATAATATTCGGTTTCACTTCATGGCCGAGGTATGTATTAGTACATTACTATAGAGGACGGGAAACGAAGGATTACAGGCCAAGTAGATATATCTGGCCGAAGGAACTGAGGCCAGATAGGAATACGCGGCCTGTAACCCTGTTTCTCGCCGAGATTTGTATAGTGCTTTTCTCAAACTTGCCATGAAATAAAACGAACTGATTTCGCCGAACCATACTATTTCATTTGTAAATAAACCATAGTACAGTATCGTAAAACATTAAAAAAAAACATTCGCGCCAAACTTTTCTTTTAATCTGTTTGAGGTATCCTTTTAACTGGTGGTATAGACATTAGTTCTAAGGTTATTTTTTTTCTTTGGCTGAATGTCAAAACCTAGTGTCATAATTTGACGTTTCAAAACAAAAGACAGTTTGTTTGCAGTCCTAGGTGTGAAATAAATACATGAAATCTCTTTACATATCATCTTAGCATATGAAACCGGAAACATAGTATTTCCGGGTTCAATTTAAAGTAAGTGACATCAACATTCCGTAGCAAGTTTGAGAAAAATGCTTTTCTCAAACATGAAATGAAATAAAACAAAAAAAAAATATCTTCATTCTAAAAAATTATAAGTCAACTACATAACTGTCTTTGAAACACAACAAAAGTCAAATACTTTTTTTTATATTTTTAGTCCTTGTGGACAGGCGAAAGCACTAAGCTATACTGCCTTAAAAATCAAATACGACACCGACGCCTCATTTTTTTTTAAATGTGACATGTTTGAAATGTGCAAATTTTTACTTCCAAAAAGCGGTATTAGACGATGCGGTCTGTTGGGTCCAATTAATCGCATGTGGTGATCGGGGCCGACGGATCGCACCGTATAATACGGCTTTTTAATTATTATTTTGAGTAGTTATTGTACATATTTTAAATTATATAATTTAAATACCTAATTATAACTGCAACAATTAGCCAATAATTTTTTAAATACTAATATTACTTACAGATAATTATTGGCTAAAAGCCAAGATGCCAGGTCACAACCCTATGTCAAATGAAAATTAAAAAAGAGGCACTTGCCGGCCTAGGCCGGCAACGGGGTACTTCCCGGTCGCTTTTTAGGCACGTAACTACAACATTTCATTGCATGTTTGAGAAAATAGTTATTGTCATATTCTTATCGACGTGTTTTTGTTTGTCTTCCATTGTCTACGTGTTTTATTTCACTGTTGTTTTAAACCAACGATATTATGGGCTGGAGTCATCCTTCTAGATATAGCTTCTTTTTGACTTATAAAAAACCGACCAAGAGCATGTCGGACCATGCTTAATGTAGGGTGCGTAGTTATTCAAAAACGGCTGGGCTAGCGATGTAAATGTCGGATAAAAATATGTTTTTATATTTTATTCAGCCTATATGTTTTTATTATTATAATTTTTGTCAGCCTCCGTAGCCTAGTTGGTAGTGACCCTGCCTACGAAGATGGAGGTTCCGGGTTCGAATCCCGGCGAGGCATTATTTGTGAATTTATTTATCACAAATAGCAGTTCCTTGGTCATGGCTGTCTATATGTTCAAGTATCTATACAGGATGTTTTTTTTTCGACCGTTCAAATTCTACGTAGTGAATGTGTAGGTCATACTGACCAACTTTTACTATGGGGACAAAGTCGAAATCGCGAAAAAAAAATCAGCTGTTTCATACATTTCGACCGTCGTAATGCCGCCAATTTGTATGAAACAGCTGATTTTTTTTTCGCAATTTCGACTTTGTCCCCATAGTAAAAGTTGGTGAGTATAACCTACACATTCACTACGTAGAATTTGAACGGTCGAAAAAAAACACCCTGTATATATCTATCTATTATATATATGGTACCCACAACACAAGCCTTAATTGAGCTTACCGTGGGACTAGGTCGATTTGTGTAAGATGTCCCAAGATATTTATTTATTTATTTTACCACTTTGTCAGCGTGATTTATGTTATGTACCAAATTGCAAAAATATTTAGTACTAACAGCCAATGAGCTGCGGACAGACAGACGCAAGAAGAAAGTGGCGAAACTATAAAGGTTCATAGTTCACCACGGAACTCTAAAAATACGCATAAATCATCAATATGTAAGCGTGAGTAGGTAGACAGTGTGTAAATCTAATACGGGCGATCAATTAAACCAGGCACGAGATTTATTAGTGTAATCATGGATTACAAGGTTATTATAAAGTTACTCTTAATTTAGACTCCACAGATTTTTTTTTAAGATTATCGGAGCAGCAATGTAGGTACGAACATTTGTTATTTTTGATATGGCAGTTATGTCATCTGCTTTTGAAATTAGATGTCAACGAGTGCTTAACTCGCGTATGTAAAAAATATTTTTGCCTTAATTTTAAGTAAAAGTTATTTGAATGTACTTATTATGTCGTAAACTAACACCCGTTAAGAGCTTCGCCCGTGTTAGACTTACACACTGTATTATAATTGAGCCGGTTAATATTTTCACTTGCGACTATTACCTCATTTACATGTCTCGTGATAATGAACAATGTCTTAAGATCGATTAACTACGATCATTAACTGCTACTCAAATAACTCACTGACTAAAATTTAATCAATTTCTCCTTATCACAAAAAGAGCAATAATTAAAGCTATTATCTCACTTAATTTCTCGTTAATTGTGACGTTAATTTATTATTATTACACCTCACTAAGGACTTTTGTTTACACATATATAAAACACTGTTATATTTCTTCTATGTTCTCGCTAAACAATTTATTTACATAACTTTCTTTAATTAATTACAGTAGCTGCACCGCAATAGCCAACTTTTTAGTTTTTACTTACATGTACATACAATCAACCTGTTTGGACAGAGGGTATATAGTTACACATATATATTGACGGCCCCCGACCCCGCGGCAGACAAAAGAAACGATAACTAGATGTCGTGAAGGCTGACATAAGCGTAAACGGGCTTACAGCTGAAGATGCCCAGGATCACGCAAAGCGGAGGAAAGATAGGAAAGCGAATCCTGGCAAAGGTCGAGATAACGCTAGGTAGAAAAAGATTAGGTATACCAAATTTAAAAAACTGGCCAAGAATATTTCGGGCCATGCTCAGTGTGGTTATTCAAAAACGGCTGGGCCGATTATGTTCGAAATTGTTTTATTTTATAAGCCCACTATTAATGATTTTTTCATATTTTTTTGGCCACACGGGTCAAGAGTTAGAAGGAGGACAATTTTTTTTCTTCTGGAGCGATTATCTCCGAAAATACTGACTTTAGAAAAAACCTTTTTGAGACCCTTATTCCTTTTAAAAGACCTATTCAACCATATACCATACTATAGATGACAAATTTGGAGGTTTTTACTAAAACGTTCACGGATATTGCTCAGTTTGACTGGAAGATATCCCTTACAGGGATAAGTTCGCCCTTGTACCTTTTTGAATTGTTGTGTATTTTTACCTGTTTTATTTGTGTGCAATAAAGAATTTACATACATACATACATACATTTTACAGTTATTGCTCCTGCTGTAAGAAACACCCAGGGTGTGGGACACCAGTCTTCATGCGGTTAAGTAAGCTAGTAGGCCTACCTCGAACTTCGAAATTTCAGGCATCTGTCTTTGTCACTCTAATAACGACTTCGTTGGAGTGATAGAGACAAGTCATCGATATTTTCAGATTTCGAAGTAAGCAGTATGCCAACATTGCAGAATGCTTAGCCAAGTTGCCAATCGCTAGCGCTTAGTAGCGTATCGTAGTTTTCCCTCTCTGTCACTCTTTCATATCAGTACGACAAAGGCAGTTAGCTGCATTTCGCTTACGATTGATGATGAAGCGCTAGCGATTGGCAACTTGTCTAAGCACCCAGGCGCCTCGCGGTCGACCTTCCGCGCCATCACCGCGACAGCCGTCAGCCACGCTCGTCAAACTTCACAGCCGCAATATTAGAGCAAATTTAATTCAGCCCGCGACATTTCGCTCACAATGCGATTGCTTCTCATTACGGCTTCATTTTGTTATAACAACAATGCGGGCGCGTTTGCATTCATCCTCCGAGCTTGACAGCCTTTGTGCGGGAATCAATCTTGCGGCCGTAACATAATGACGCGAAATCAGTTCCAGTACGCAATAAAGAAGTCGCTAATGTTGTTTATTCCTTTTTCAACTGGGAAGAAGTTTGATAAAAATCCGGCAAGTGCGAGTTTAACTCGCGTACAATGGGTTCCATGTCATTTTCTATAGACCTACAATCATTAGACACTCTAAAACGATACAAAGAACATAAAGCTGTTTGCTACTTTACATGTTTATTTTATTCTGGATCTAATCTTTTTTGCACCAGCGTGTTACAGGAAATACGTCATCACTATGTAAATGCCCTGCTATCACGAGTCTTGAAACCTGATGAGTCTGATGACAAAAAGATAGACTGAAGAACAACGAAATCTCAGTAATAGGGTTCATTTACTCGGGTCCATATTGGCACTTATACAATTTTTTCTTCGAATATTTTTACTAATACCGTTTTTTACTCATAATCATCATTACTCCGAAAATTTTTTCTCATACTTTTTTTCTTACTAAAAATTATACTTCTACCTACAATGTTCATAACGATTTTTATTTCGAAATTTTATCCTCCTAAAGTCGTCAAGTAGATTAATCTATACTCATAAAGTTATTTGAAATAAATTGTTTATTTATAAACATTTTCCCATTAGGTTCACTCTGTTGTGGTATAATTATTTTATGAATAACATAAACTATGTAGTCATAATGGGCTTTGTGCAGAAACTGTTGTGACATACTCAACTTTAGCATATTTCTTTGTGGCAGATTTCGAGTTGTTCGAATATTATTCGAGCATAATTTCGATGCTCCTATTTATAATGAGGCATAATCTGGATGTGCATAAAAAGTATCGGCATAGTTTGTTTTAGCATAACAGAGAAGGAATAATTACAACCTCTCAATATAATCGAGGTAGTAGTAATATTCTATACGTTACTTACTGTGTTACTAATTTGACACTTAACAAAAACTGTAGGCTCATATTTTGGATGACAAAAACCGGCCCACATTAAATGTCTCGTACACGATACGAGACATTTTATGTTAAGATATTTCAAATTTTAAATTTTATTCGCTTGTTTGACCACAATTGCTATTGTGATTGTATTTTAGGGACATTCCTCTGATCAGAGAATCATATCGTACGTTACTTTTTGATATTGTATTCTGGTCATTCTCCGCAACGCGGGCCCAATACTTGTTAGAAACTTCTCATACATGCTCGCAGATGCATGCAAGTTCCCTCACGGTGTTTTCCTTCACCGTAAAGCACTTTGTGTGCAGTACTGGACAAAATGTTAGTTCACTTCACACCACGATTTTGATACGAAATTGACTATTTGAGCTATCATTTTTCCAGCATTTAAGTCGACAATTGTTTCTAACTAATAAAATTATGACTGATTATTGAGCTATTTCTTATTAATTACTTTCGAATCTACTTTCTTATAACCGTTACTTTCGAACGGTTGGGATTACTGAGGCAGCTGTGGCAGCTTTTGGTAGTCATGTCATCATCAAACGTAATATGACAACTGCACTTGCCTATGAATTATTATCGGATCCAATGTATAAAATTGTTCAGATTCTATGGGAAATTAATATCAACACTGAAAACTACTTACTGTGTCTAGGTTGCTAAAAAAAAAATAACCTCGAAGACTAAGGCGGGAGCAAAGCTCCCGCCTTAGTCTTCTAACCTAAACTGTCCGAGGCGGATCTGCCCAGGAAGGTTTTGTTCGCTCGCTTCGCTCGCTCACTGCAGAAATTTTCACCCTTACAGCAAATTCTGCCTGACGAAAAAGGCAAGTTTCGAACACGTGGCTACATGCCCAAAAAAAAATGCAAATCTAATTTCTGTCTTATAACACTCGGCGTAATTAATGATATGCCAAGATAGTTTCGGACAAAATAATATTAGAAATATTGTTATTTAAGCCAAGTGATGTTTCTGTCTCATTAAGTTGATGCCAAAATAGATTATACCAAGTCTGTTATGTCCTAAGCGTATCGGACAAAAAAGTTTAGAGGGAACCCGTTTAGTACAGTACCTACTCTGCCACAACCTGATTTGTGCAGGTAGCTAGTTTACAGTAATAGTACGATTTATATTTAATTAAACAAAAATAATTCATACATAAAACTAGTACAGATAAAAATAAATACCTATAACATTAGAATATATAGCATAAAATAAGTATAGTGAAAAATTATATAAACATAAAAGTTAGTACTAAAAATATGTATGAAAAACAATATTATGAACATAAATAATTCTATGTGATGATAATTATGAACAAAGATTATTCTAAATACCGATCATTATGAACTTAAATTGTATAAGAAAAATTTTCGGAGTTCCAATAATCTAAGTTGCAATTTTATAAATACTTTGGCGCACCCCATTTACTCTTGGGTAGTGATGGATCGTTCCCGGTAATTTCTTAATATTACTATGGGGAATGTTTCCATTTGGGAATATTCCCTATACTGTGTTGAGTAAGTTACCGGGAACGACCCATCACTACTCTTGGGTAAGAACGGAATCCTAAGAAGCAACCGTTTTCATAGATTAATGCGAATATGAAAAGTAAAATCTCACCCGCAACTGTTATGCGGTTTAACTTAGTGGATTGCATCATCCGTTAAAGCATTCGCACTTATTACTGAAGCTTCAAAAATTACTTTCTCGTGAACATGAAGCAAAAACGCTAATAAGTTCAAAGTAGATTTTAATGGAAGTGTTTTAACGGGCGGCGCGTTGGGTTTTTTGTCGCAACCCTTCATCCGACACTTGGGAGCTAATTCTGAGCAAATAGTCGCAGGCGCCGGGTTGAACACACAGTAATGTGTAAATAAAGACAGGGTGCGATCTCCGCCGACACCCAGCCATCTAGGAACTCGTTTATTTGCTATCCGAACGACCAGAAAAACCTGCTCAGCGGGTCTTTCTGAATTACGTTTGACTTGCACTATTATCCGTGCCCATCTGCCTGGCGTATGGTGTCAATTAGCAACTAGGCTGTTATTTTTACAAACGAGAATGTTATGACAACATTCATATCATTAACATTTAAAAATCGGCCGAGAACATATCGGGCGATGCTCAATTGTTATTTGTTGTTAGTTGTTCGGCCGTTATTATACAAAACGAAAACGGGTAAAATCTTCCATAGTCATAACCGTTTTAATTTCGAATAAAAAATATAGTACGTAATATAATTGGTATCACATTTGGGCGGCATGGTTCATAGTTTCATATTTACATACGATAAGATACATAGATGTCTATGTAAATGAACATTCACAGGTTTCGTTATCGAATAGGAATCCTAATACATTTATTAATGTAGACCCATAAAATTACATCAACTTTTAGTACATTCTGAGTATAACCTGATTAGAACCAATGTCTTATTTTGGTTAGTAAATTGCAATTAATTTGTATGATTGATGGCTATACTTCCTGGCAACTCTAACATTAGCCGTAATTTGTAAAGAATTGATCAATCAGCCCAATTGAGGTCGAACGCATATTGCATTCACAATTACCTAAAACTGGCATTAAAACACGTAAACAATGAATCATTTTTTGCTCAAAACCAATCACAAACGGAATCACTCCACAATCGTATTAGTTCGGAATTCAACAATAACAAACAAAAATGAATTAACAATGGTTCCCTACGTGTCAAGTCCCACACACTCGGCATTACAAACATCCACAAAAAAGAGGTTGCGTCCTAAACGCACGCAACAAAAAGTGGCTCATACAAAACGGTACCGGCGGCTTCATCAAAGCGAGAACAGTCATTTTACACCATCATCCCGTCGGTCTGCTTTACGTGACCTAATGACAACTGCCCGGCATATTTCACGTATGTGTCGGCAAATGTCACTAGCTAAACTAGACTCTATATTTGCTGCTAATAGGTATCTTAATAGAATCAACTAGCTTTGCCGCAAATTATTGCAGTATTGATACTTGCAAAAAAAACGCATTCGCTGCCAAGAGGCGTGGTCTAGGAACAAACTTTTATGAAAGTGACGGCAGTGAATATGTTAAGAACACTGCATTTTTTGACCAAGCGAAAACGTAAAACTCATTCACATCGGTTTAGTAGGTATAAGACTAAAGGTAGTACAATAAACTAAGAGTCGTTTCTTATTATCTTTTTACAAGACAAAAGCCGTGGCTTTGGTTACTTATGCGGCTATTACCAATAACTTATAAGCGGCGTCATTCAAAACAATACCCTTTACACAGAGTTCGTCATTTTACTCGTTTCCTTTAAATGTTTTATTCCACAGTATTGTCCAAGGTGGCAATTAAAATTTAATTTGTCATAAATATACCATAAAATATTAAACAAAAGGTAAGTACATACAGCGTTTTGTTGACGGAAGTGTTTGAGAAGGAATAACGCTTGATCGAGCATGTCATCTCGACTCCATTGTTTTAATGGTAAAGTACCGGTTATTAGCTAACAGTGTTTTTGAATAATAGCGTAGGAGTAGATGCGGGATGAAGGCACCTTGGCATTATCAAAAGGCAATGGGATTAGTTGTCTTATTATCTTCTATGTTGTCACTTAAGTGTCTAAGATCTACTTACACAATACTAGCTTAGGCCACTACCAGGGGCCTATTTCTCGTACCTTATTAGACTAGTAATATTAGTCCATGGGCTAATATTTTTTACAAGTTTACAAATTTACGTTTCTCGAAGCCACTCTAATAAAATATTAGTTATTAGTTACCAACTAATAAATATTAGCTAATATTATTAGACCTACTTTGGTTTTGGTTTCTCGAATACAAAGAAAAATAACTACACTTGTAAAATACACTCATAAAGCTATTAGTCGCCGAAGCTTGGTAAAAAATATTAGTCTAAGCTATTAGCGTGTTACTTATCGCAGTTAACTAAAGAAAATTATAAAATTTGGGTAGATTCGGATGAGAAATAATTAAAATTGTTAATTCCCCCCCTTTTTACGTTTATCTATTTAGGTTAACGTGTCCGAAAACCGTCCAAATAAAATATCTCTGGCTTCCAATATATTCCTCAAAACCATCAACTTCATATCCATTTTCATTTTTTTTTCCATTGTATTCAATGATTTAATTCATTCAATTATAATAAACAACATGACAAAATACTATAATACTAATCTAAACTTAACTGAAGAACCTTAAAGCTAAACTAATAAGCACCAATCAATCAAATAACCCACCCCGTAACATACCCGATGCAAAGGTGCCTAACAAACTAGCGGCATTTCCGCGCTAATTTCCATTTTTAATAAATTTAAATATTTTATTTTAACTAAACAAACAATTTGCTTTTTACCGCCAATGTTTATTTTTTTTAATATGTAATAAAGCATGGGTAATACCCCAATCAGCCAAGCTGGACTAATATTTTTTATTAGTGTACCAATATTAGTTACCAGTCTAATAATTATTTTCGAGAAACAGAAAATATTAGGACTTGTAAAATTTTCACTAGTAACTAATAACTAATATACTTGTAAACTAATAGTTACGAGAAATAGGCCCCAGGGGCCTATTTCTCGTACCTTATTAGACTAGTAATATTAGTCCATGGGCTAATATTTTTTACAAGTTTACAAATTTGCGTTTCTCGAAGCCACTCTAATAAAATATTAGTTATTAGTTACCAACTAATCAATATTAGCTAATATTATTAGACCTAATTTGGTTTTGGTTTCTCGAATACAAAGAAAAATATCTACACTTGTAAAATACACTCATAAAGCTATTAGTCGCCAAAGCTTGGTAAAAAATATTAGTCCAAACTATTAGCTTGTTACTTTTACAGTTAACTAAAGAAAATTATAAAATGTGGACGAATTCGGACGAGAAATCATTTAAATTGTTAATTCCATCCATTTTTACGTTAATCTATTTAGGTTAACGTATCCGAAAAGCTTCCAAATAAAATATCTCTGGCTTCCAATATATTCTTCAAAACCATCAACTTCATATCCATTCTTAATAAATTTAGATATTTGATTGAAACAAAAATTTGCTCTTTACCGCCAATGTTTTTTTTTAAATATGTAATTAAGCCACGGGTAATACCCCAATCAGCCAAGCTGGACTAATATTTTTTATTAGTTTACCAATATTAGTTACTAGTCTAATAATTATTTTCGAGAAACAGAAAATATTAGGACTTGTAAAATTTTCACTAGTAACTAATAACTAATATACTTGTAAACTTATTAGACTAGTAATATTAGTCCATGGGCTAATATTTTTTACAAGTTTACAAATTTGCGTTTCTCGAAGCCACTCTAATAAAATATTAGTTATTAGTAACCAACTAATAAATATTAGCTAATATTATTAGACTTAATTTGGTTTTGGTTTCTCGAATACAAAGAAAAATAACTACACTTGTAAAATACACTCATAAAGTTATTAGTCGCCAAAGCTTGGTAAAAAATATTAGTCCAAACTATTAGCGTGTTCCTAATCATAGTTACTAAAGAAAATTATAAAATGTGGACGGATTCGGATGAGAAATAATGAAAATTGTTAATTCCTTCCATTTTTACGTTTATCTATTTAGGTTTACGTGTCCGAAGAGCTTCCAAATAAAATATCTCTGGCTTCCAATATACAGGGTGTTTGGTTAGCGGTGTCGGAGCTTTTTAGGGCTTAAACTACAATCAATTTTATCGATAAATTACAATACAATTTTTTTTTTTGTGCCAACGATAATTAAATGGCGGCCATTTTAAAATTTCAAACAGACGAATACGGGCGCACGTGATATTTCTGGAATTATACGTTTGTTATCGGTCCTATCCCTGCAAAAAAAATCTCGTTAGAGAGCTCATTAGATAAGCAAACTAATTAAGCTAATCATTTGACTCAACTATTTGAACGACAAGGCAAAATATTTTTTTTTAATTTAAAATAGTAAAAAATTCACCTTAATTTTTCAATTAATTTAATTTTGTATGAAAACTAGGTCGTTAAGATAGGTTTTTGGTAAACAAATAACACCATAATTACAGTTATACCTTAAGTACTTTAGGAATTACAGGTGCTCAAACATACACCAAAACAACTGCATTTAGCGTTCCCGATGCAAAATCCATAAACAAATGAATGTCAGCAGTGTACTGACTAGTGAAGTGGCCGCCTTCCATCCATCCAGTGCATGTTTGAGCACTTGTAATTCCTAAAGTACTTAAGGTATAACTGTAATTATGGTGTTGCGTTTTAGCTAACATTCTGTACTAACAAATGCCAACACCAAAAACTTATCTTAACGACCTAGTTTTCATGCAAAATTAAATTAATTGAAAAATTAAGGTGAATTTTTTACTATTTTTAATTAAAAAATTTTTTTTTGCCTTGTTTTTCAAATAGTTGAGTCAAATGATTAGCTTAATTAGTTGGCTTATCTAATGAGCTCTTTAAAGAGTTTTTTTTTGCAGGGATAGGACCGATAACAAACGTGTAATTCCAGAAATATCACGTGCGCCCGTATTCGTTTGTGTGAAATTTCAAAATGGCCGCCATTTAATTATCGTTCGCACAAAAAAAAAATTATGGTAATTTATTGATAAAATTGATTGTAGTTTAAGCCATTAAAAGCTCCGACACCGCTAACCAAACACCCTGTATTCCTCAAAACCATCAACTTCAATATCCATTATTAATAAAGTTAAATATTTTATTTTAACTAAACAAATAATTTGCTTTTTACCGCCAATGTTTAAATTTGTTTTTAAATATGTAATAAGGCATGGGTACGTAATACCCCAATCAGCCAAGCTGGACTAATATTTTTTATTAGTTTACCAATATTAGTTACCAGTCTAATAATTATTTTCGAGAAACAAAAAATATTAGGACTTGTAAAATTTTCACTAGTAACTAATAACTAATATACCTACTTGTAAACTAATAGTTACGAGAAATAGGCCCCGTTCAGCACTTTCAGCAGTAGTGTCAAAAATATGTGTTGGTTCACCTTAGATTTTGTAGTTACATATATGGGCCTACGTATAAAAATGTAAAGTGAACCATTATTATTATTAACATGACAACAATGATTGACACTTAAATGTGTAGTACATGTATAACCGTACATAGACGGACACGGCACGGACCGTCACATTTATTTTGCCTTATAAAATTTATTTTTCCATTACAACTAGACAATGAAAAACTGAGTAGGTACAGTGGCGTTCAGAATTGCATGGACAATTTATGAATGAATTCATTCATAAGCTGTCCATGCATTTTCGAATCCCACTATACATAGTTGTGTACTCAAATCCTAACAAAATTGATTCGACTTTGCAACAGTCGGATAGAGCAGATTAAATAGAGTACATTGACTTTTTGTTGCCTAGTAAAGTTATTTTATATTCCATTTATTTTGTCAGCCTCTGTAGCCTAGTTGGTAGTGACCCTGCCTACGAAGCTGGAGGTTCCGGGTTCGAATCCCGGCGAGGGCATTCTTTGTGTATTTATTTATCACAAAGTTTGTTCCTTGGTCATGGCTGTGTATGTATCTAAGTATCTATACGTAGGTATCTATCTATTATATATATCGTCGCCTGGTACCCACAACACAAGCCTTAATTGAGCTTACCGTGGGACTAGGTTGATTTGTGTAAGATGTCCCAAGATATTTATTTATTTTATTTATTTTTATTTATGATAGCTTTAACAATATTCACAGAAATATACCTACTCAAAAAGTGCAGACGATTTAATAACATTTATCTACAAAAACAAGCAGGACTTACAAAATATTGATAATGATTATTGCCACCGATTCACTATGAAGGTACTTATCTAAAGGTGCATTCAAACCAAAAGAGCATTCGCTATTCTAACCCCCTACTGTACGAAATTCGATCGTTACACAAAACGTGATTCGTTGATTTCGTAGAGTGTTGGATAGAATAGCGAATGCTCGTTTGGTCTGACTGCACCATAACGCAACAGAATAACGCTTACCTTTACCCCGTAACCTTTCCTCGCATCCTATCAAAACGTTGCAAGCTTTTCCTCAAATCTAAGCACCCGTCAAATTCTATTAAGCTCGCTCAAGTCTATTATAGTCATGTAAGTCAAGTGGAGTGCCGCAGGGGGCGGTCCCCGCGACACAATCGCCGGAACACGCGGCGGGACGTCGCCCATTCACTGACGATTGTCGATGCGTCTGCGCCGAACAGTCTCCGAGAGAATCACGGTACTGAGGGCCTAGCGCGAACTTCCATAATTGTAAATTTAAGCATCACTCCGATAGCGCCTTCGTTAGAGTGACAGGGACAGATGCTCGATTTTCTGATTTTGTAATTTACGGTAGGCATGCTGTCGAAGTTTGACTGCTTGCCAGGTACAGATACCTACAGATTAGTGCATTGGAAAGGAGAGTATTTCCTTTCGGCTTTTCACCGGTAATGTTCAAAGTCATATTGCTGTCAAAATGAACTTCAAAGCTGAAGGTGATTGAGACAGAAAAATAAATTCGAATGTTTCCGTGAAAATACGAAGGTAATAAATAGATTGTTCGATTACATCTGTACTAAGAAGGAATCGATGATAAGTTTTATAAGTGACAGAACCCACGAGCTATTAACGTATGTGTGGTCCGACACGCGGTTGTTTATTTTTATATTCTTTCAATATTTTTCATTCATCAAACGCTTTTTTTTTAAGTTTACCTAAGTAGATGACCGTTAATTATTACTACTTGTACGTTAATTATACCGAAACCACTTGTGACTGCTATGATATTCTCTTATTCACACATTCGATGCTGCGTTCGTCAACGAGCTCGATGTCGTGACAGCCTTGTCTAAAATCCTAGCTGTTTTATTTGACATTAGGAATCGAGGCTGTGAGCGAGGTTGTGGGCGAGTTCGTCGCTGTTTTTTCGTTAGAGAATACGAAGTTCGTACAGTCGAAGACAAAATAAGGGGTATGCAAAAACGTTCAAAAATATGTCCCAGTGCACTCTAATTCTGTGTAATAAGAACGTCGTAACATATTTATGAACGGATTCTTTCGATACTTATTTTTGCACTTGACTGTACATTAAACGTCAAACTCTCGACGCAGTGTAGTTCCAGCTCACGCCGCATTCGTCGCCGAGCACTAGTGTCATTTAAAGTACATTAATACCATTTTTAGACTCGACGCTGCCGCAGCGCTGTCACAGCGCTGACAGCAAGGCGGTTTCCTTAGTGAATAACACTGCTGATATCTTTTTCGACCCTCATCATTGCCTTTTCCCCATTTAATTTTACAGAGTTTGACACTTTGCATAATAGAATATCGTGAAAAAATTGGCGGTAGGAGGTGCCGATGCCATCACTTGATATTTTGTTAACTGTTACAAATAGGTACAGGTTTTGGTTCAAAAACATGTTGTGTTTCAAATCACTTGTACATTTTCTACTAGATATATTATTATTTTTACATGGCATAATTTATTCATTTTATTTTACTTTTTTACTATTCGTTCCGCAGTTGACATTTAATTTATTTATTTAATTTTCACATGTATTGTATTTATTTATAAAATGAATATTTCATGTTATTTGTGATGTTAGACTAACACTACGTTAAAATCTTAAAATTGTTTGTTTTGTGTTTGTAATTACTAATTAATGCAATATGCACATTGGTCTGAAATAAATTTAATCATTCATTCATTCATTCATTTTTTTTTTCCTGTAATGTAGTATTAGGTGAAAACAATTAAAATAATTACCCATCATTCACTTAAAGATTTCCTTTCGTTAAACAACCTAACTACAAAAGGTACCATTCTAACGTGTAGGTAATTAGTTTAAAAACATAATTTCTTACGTTTCTTAAGTCGTACTACCAGTTTTATTTACATTCATACCACCATATCCTCACCTGTCTAGGCACTAAATTCGAAAATGCAGGCGTGTGAATAAATAGCTAAATGAATTTTCAATTACAGCCTAGCGGCCCAGCAGTGCAATCATACATTAATCGTTTAACTGTGGTTTACGCTCAACACCGCTTCACTCACTTCCCAACTACAAATTTCATCAGCATAAACGTGATTACATTGCCCACTAGTCATTTAGATTCGAGCGCTTAAACTATACGTATGAATTACCTACAGGCACGTAACAATTATAAAAGAGCTTGAAATCATTTTTAACTGAAAAGACTTGAGCACACTCGACTTCATTTGTCATTTAACTGAACTATCTCAATTTTATGTTTTAGCAAAGCAAAAGTAACGTTTTATATTCAGAATAAAAATAGTAGGTATGTAGGCACCTAGTTAGCCAAAACGGCTCTTACCATAATTTTGTGGTTATTGTGAATATTTTTTACTAAAAATACGGACTAAATGTATTTTTTTCCTATTCTAGGTAAAATCTGTTACATAAGTTTAGCGTTAAAAAAATTGCTTGTCTAAAATATAAATCTTTAAACACGAAAATCAAAAATGAATCTTATAACATTTAAGAGTCCGGTAGAGATATCAAAGAGAAAATCGTTGATAATTAATTAACGCATTGTATAAACTGCAATTGTAAAGATAATATAAATAATTGGAATTACAAAAACTTAAGTATCCAAAAACACGATTATAAGAAATCTAGTTTTGTGAGGAAGTTGATTCATATACTGTATGATTTTCAATATAACATTTCAGGCCATATAACTAAACTAAATTTATAATTTTTATATGAAACACGATTTAAGTTTATTTTTGCATTAATATTTTTCTAATATATACTACTATAGTAGTACTTACTCTGATTTATCTGGTCAACTTTGGTCTTCAATTTGCTCTAGCATTTTTTTTTATAAGTATATAAGTATATGTAAACTGAAAAAAAGTGGTCCACTTATTCCTTACATGACTCATTTTCCAACGCAATTTAAATACTTATAATATAATTTTTTTCATCATGTTTTAATATATATTTTCTCAAACTTGCTACGGAATGTTGATGTTACTTACTTTAAATTGAACCCGGAAATACTATGTTTCCGGTTTCATATGCTAAGATGATATGTAAAGAGATTTCATGTATTTATTTCACACCTAGGACTGCAAACAAACTGTCTTTTGTTTTGAAACGTCAAATTATGACACTAGGTTTTGACATTCAGCCAAAGAAAAAAAAATAACCTTAGAACTAATGTCTATACCACCAGTTAAAAGGATACCTCAAACAGATTAAAAAAAAAGTTTGGCGCGAATGTTTTTTTTTTAATGTTTTACGATACTGTACTATGGTTTATTTACAAATGAAATAGTATGGTTCGGCGAAATCAGTTCGTTTTATTTCATGGCAAGTTTGAGAAAAGCACTATACAAATCTCGGCGAGAAACAGGGTTACAGGCCGCGAGATCTGCGGCCCTACCGCGAAAAACGGAATTCGTAAATTTCGAGGATTTGTCTTTCTCACTCTAATGACGCCTTCGTTTGAGTGACAGAGAAAA
This sequence comes from Thaumatotibia leucotreta, assembly GCA_025490895.1. NCBI lineage: Eukaryota > Metazoa > Arthropoda > Insecta > Lepidoptera > Tortricidae > Thaumatotibia > Thaumatotibia leucotreta. The sequence goes on from JALPQI010000252.1 coordinate 175,605, forward strand.
ATCCTCGAAATTTACGAATTTCGATTTTCGCGGTAGTAGGCCAGATATATCTACTTGGCCTGTAACCCTTTGTTTCCCGTCCTCTATAGTAATGTACCTACCATTGTCAAAACTATTTTATTGTAATACCAATAGTTCATATTATCTTATCAATTGCTATATAAGAATGGTCCGGATGAAAAGGAGCAGTGTATGATATGGTATCTTTTCGAACTTATCGGTTTTGATTATGCAGTACCTACTTATGTTTTAGTAATCCTCATACACTTTAGTTTAAAATAAGAATACAATCATATTAAATCAAACAAGCTTGTGTGTATTTAGGCGTTCTTTACAGCAACATACTTTTGACTTTTTGAACAACGTTATTTGCCAATTTTCATTTGGTATACACTTTGGTACTATTAGAACCCTATTATTTTTTTATAAGCTGTTTTGTGTCTTAGAGAATATGATCTAATATAAAACAGTTCCATTAGTTAACTGGTTCTTACCCAAGGCAGTCTGAAGTACCACTACTTCAAGCTCTGAAAGTACTTTTGTAGGGGAGTTCATTTTTTAAATTAGTAAAATAATTACAAATTAGTAAATACCTCTCAGCACCATCAAATTTAAAGTAAATTAAACAAGGGCTGTTTCGTAATAAGACTGTTCAAAGATGTATAAAATTACTCGTTAAATATTCAGAAAAATGTATTGTTAAATGTAAAAATCAGGTAAATACTGCCAGAACACCGTGCTCAAAATACTAAAGGTACGTTGGAACAAAGAACCCTAAATCTTCCACATGATGATTTGATTTGATTGAATATGAATGTATTTTTGTTTATAAGGATTACAAAAAAATAAGTTTTGTTTTGAAAAAACAAACGACCAGTAAAAAAATATACCATATCATACGCTGCTACTTTTATACCGAACCACTCTTTATATTCGTTAATTCATTATTAACGATTTTCACTTTTAAATCTATGCCGGCGTCTTAATAGATTTGTAAATAAATATATCTTGTAATATAAATGGTCTCCACAAAACAAAGCAGATATCACTGTAAAAATAATTAGTAGTTAGGGTGTTGGGAAACACATAAAAACAGCAAATCGAGGGACGAATAGACACAATGTGTTAGATATTAATTTCAAAATTATAGACCCGGCCTATGTGTGCCAAGGTGTTTCGGCAAAAACGGCACCAGAAGTGCCAAGAGAGGCCAATTTTGTTACATCCCATCCGTGTAATTGGCCCTATCAAACAGCTGCCTTTACAAATATTTATTAAGTGAGTAAGAGTAGATTTGGTTTGACAAAAAACCGGTGTGATTGTAGGTAATGAGCTAACAAAAGAAGCGGCGCGGTTATAATGACAGGTTGAAAGAATAAAAATTATAGTTGTAAGTACCTAGATTATACATAAAAACTGGCCTAGTACAAGGCAAACGAACGCTCCGATGGTTCCGTACTATTATATTTTTCTTAGCTCCAAGTTACACTTAACCAGTTAAAAGGATTATCGGTAAAGAATTAAGGTGGGTTGACACCAATCGAGCGAGTGCTCATTCTATTCCCACTCTACGAAATTCATTCGATACACAAAACGTAATTCGTCGAAATTCGTTGATTTCGTAGAGTGGGGCATAGAATGAGCATTCGCTCGTTTGGTGTAAACCCATCTTTACTTATTCATCACTGGCAATCTGAACTAGTAAAAACTAGCGCAAATATTGAATTTCACTAAAGGCGCTTAAACTTTCTTGCTTTTTTTATTTGAATCTACTAAATACCTAAATCTAAATAAAGACTGAAGAGCATAGCGGATCAGCATTGCGATACAGGGAGGAAATGCCACCAGCTCCTCGGTGCAATGACATAAGGGCCAATCTTAGATAAAGGTAGGTTAGGCTAGTTAGATTTAATATATGTATATAAATTACCGTGGGACGCGGGACTAGGCCGTTTTATGTTAAGTTGTCCCATGATACTACTTAGTACTTACCACCAGGTGGGCTGAGAGCTCAGTTGTCTACCTTCGTCACATAAAAAATAACCTACATTACTTGCATAGTAACGTTAGTAACTTACGTCATTTTATGTAACCATGGAAAATTATTGAAATAGCGTATCAAAAAAAAAGCATATTGTTCGACGGCAGCTGTACTTGGGCATATTTAAATAGTACTTTGTTCTGTTGAGCCTTGATGTCGATGAGAAAGACAGGGTACCTATTTTATTTTAGACTATTATAGACCTATATGTGTATAGTATATACATATGTATACATATATTATATAACTATTTTATTATTATTTTGCAAGTAAACCATTTATGAAAATAAAAGCATTTTACTTTTAGGTTTAGGCTGAATTTATAAATGAATGTTGTAAATAAATGACATTAATTTTATTTTTAAGAACTTAGAATATAAGATAACACCGACTTGTTTTGTAAGGTTACTCTAGTTTTTCCGATAGCCTTAAATGTCATTAATACCACAATATAGTAAGTAGGTACAGGTATAGTTCGAGAAATCAGGTGGAGTGGAGCCATTTTGTTGTGCCAACATAAAATATATATATATATATATATATATATATATATATATGTATAAATTAAATGTTTATTTTTACTATAATGTAGGTAGAAAGTTACCAATTTATATTTCACGAACTATATGTTATAATTTTTTTCTGCACTTCATTTCACAGTTAGTCAAATATTAGAAATGAATTTAATTAAAACTTTAAATACTTAGCTGATACCCTGTTTAATAGTTTATAAATAATTATTCAATAAATCATAAAAAAATAACTACTTCACCAATCTCTGTTAATTGCAATCCCACCAAACTAATTATGTATAATAATGTTCATCTATTACTCTTGTTGTAAAGTTTCTATCAAGATTCTACAATGGGAAGACGAGTCGTTTCCAGTCCCAGGCATGCCTAAAACTAATGTTCTTTTTTTTTTTTTTATACCACGCCGGTGGCAAACAAGCATACGGCCCGCCTGATGGAAAGCAGTCACCGTAGCCTATGGGCGCCTGCAACCTCAGGGTGTCACATGCGCGTTGCCGACCCAATAAAAATAACGTTGGCACAACAAATAAGTGGCTCCACTCCACCTGATCGTAAGTGAAAAGTAGAGCCCAAATCGCGGCGGCAACGAACAGGAGACAATTAGTAACCTGTTAGTTGCCACCGCCTTGCTGGCCCGCTCTTCTCCAAACTATTGTTTTTTTTTAACCAAATAATAACTATTTTTTTACTCAAAATAATTTCAGTTACGGAAAGAAATTAATTGACTTCAAAACATTGTTTTCAAGTGTATATTTTCGAATTGATCGGGTAATAATTCCACTGTACACGATTGTCACTGTTCACAGTTAAGTAATAAAATCTCTTATATTTTTATTATTTTTATCGCTTACCGTAACTTTAGGCGAATTGGAACTTCAATACCTCGTTTTGATTTAACACGACCCAACTCGTCTGTGCATCTCGAATTGAATCGTTTATTATAACTAGAAATGTATGACAATGTAAACACAGTTAGACACACTTTGCACTTATCTGTGAAATATATCTCCGAATACTCAAAATTAGTCAATATTATTATATTATACTAAGAATCCAAAAGTAGGCCATGTTTTCCAAAACATTTTTTGTCACGTACCTCTATGTCATGGCTGGATAGGTATCCAACCAGACAGAAAGTATATAAAGTCATGGGGGTATTGGCATAATCGAATAAGTCGGTCAACAAACCCCATGTATTTGAAAATGTACCTATGCTAAATTTCAAAAACCTTATAAAAAAACTTGTTGCAAAATATGCCACCACATTATACCTATAGTTGTTTGTCGTAAGTACAACACTTAATGAAAACTTATTTTTACTCTTTTGTATTTACGTTAATTCGGTATAACAACTGCTGTGGCACGCCGCATACTTACATACTAATGAATGACGCAAAACTCAAACATAATTGTTGGTCCCCAGCTGTACAAATATCGTTATTATACTATTTGTTATTGTAATTGTCTGTGTGGAAATTCCCACAAGGAGCCATGTTAATTACTTGTCAATCAAAAACACTTACATGGGTGTTATTTAACTCAGCATTATTATATTGAAAGTTTAAAGATTTATGTATTTGTGATCGTAACATCATGTTTAATTTTATTGCCTGTATAAACCGCGGTTTTTTTTATTTTATTTTATTTTTACATATTTGGAGACCCAACGGCTAAAATAACAATAATAAAATTTAATCTGGAAACAGGAACCCAATTATAGGGACTCACAGATATATTTTTAGACTCACACTCACAGATAGGTATAGATTTTATGAATTTAATATTACTATTAGACTTAGCATAGCAGTCCAGCGCGGCAATGGTCCTTCTGGGCACTCTACCTCCCCAGCAAGACCTGGAGCATTTTTATTTATAATGTATCTTTACTGTGTTCATACTTTTTGTTGTATTAGTTAAACCGATGTGAATACATAAATAAAATAGGTGAATAAGATTGATTACCTATGGTAAAGGAAATTGATTCAGGCACCTATTAAATGTCGTACATAGTCATCGTAATAAAATAATGGGAAATATTATTTCTTTATTTTAGAAATCATTTTGAATCTTGATCATCTTGTTGAAGAGTATTTCATTAACAAGTAGGTACTATTTATGCGAATGATGAATATGTGTATCATAATCTTGCTGGTTACATTTTCCATTAGTTTTATGGTGTAAGTGGGTCATTCTTTAAAAATATGTCTGCGGTCTTATTCATCTGTCCTATACAAAATGTATGAAAAAGACAGAGGACTCAACGCAACCGCAGACATATTTTCCAAGAATTACCCAAGTACAGTAGCCCTACGATGAGCTGCCGCGGCGTTATAAACGCGCGTTTATATTCTGTTCGGCTCCCTCGCGCCAATACGCCAGTAGGTACGAGCGGGATGCGTCAACTCATGGTAAGTACGGCTACAGTTACCTTACAGTACTGTTCTACTACTTTCATATTTAAGATACCTACATTTGTGCAATTGATTGCAGTTTTTAAGGCTCTTTATTATTTGAAAATGATAATGACCAATTGATTTCATTTCATTAATAGAAACTAAATTAACAGTTTTCTAACAACAATTGACTAAATTGTTTTTGTAAGCTTAATTGCTTAACAAATCGAATGAAATCAATTCTCGGTTTGATTTCAAATCTTTTATTTTACTGTCAAGAGTCAACGATGCTTGACTTGAAGCAGTTGAAGGTGACGGGGCGCTCTCCACTAAAGAATTATCTGGTTATTAAACCTTTAGTTCCAGTACCGAGGAAGAAGGTATGTCTAACAAGAGGGTGGATGACTCGGCACCAGCTCCGGCCAATATCGCTCGTTATTAGTCGACAAAACGCGCGTTTCGCCGCGTTACGCGTGACACGGACCACCGAACTAGAACCTTTTTTACGGAAACGCTTTTTATCCCTTCGGCCCGCCCCCCACGACGATTTACTGAAATCATCCACATTCTTTACCCAGAATTGGTATTGGCTACAAAAATATCATGAAAATGAAACAAAATTTGTACTAATAAGAAAATTTCCATTTAATATTCCTATACATGTTTTTTAACAATTTAAACAATATTTACAGATATAATACTTAACAATCTAACTGTTTCATATAAAACAGGTAAACAATAAAGTTATTTCTTTAATTAACTAAAATAAATAACAATCTTACGGAATGTAACATTACGGTTTCTTTCAGACATGATAAACGAAGAAATATTTACAACAACATTCAACCTCATCTGTGTAAAAAACACTACATACTGAACTTTTATTTTTCGTTGTAAATGTAGTTTACCATTATAGCGGAGTATTTCATGAAAGGTGGCAAATTTAGTTTTACGTTACGTGACCGCCAGAGTCACCAAATCTACCTACCTAGATATTAAATAAATAGGTGTTTCTTAATACTAATTTATACATTTACTAATTATTCACCTAGGTTTCTATATGTGAGATCACCAAAATATAAAAGGATATTTTAAATCGGATAATTCTTTTAGCCACGGGCGGAGCGGCGGTCATTGTAATTTAGGCCTCACTACTGCACTGCCCTTCATGCGTTTGCGTTCTTTTTATTACGAGACTTATGAGGATAATTAACAGATATATTTGTGAATAAATATATCATTTAAATGCCACCAAATGTAACTTATTTGGTAAAAATACTTAAATAGATACAATGAGTTCTAATGACGATGAGAATGAGACATGATAAACTTATTATAAGTAATGTTCCTACTTATATGTTCTTCAGTTTTATTGTTCAACGATGAGCACTTTGAAATCTGCACAGACTATATTTAAGTACTTACAATCTAGCATTGCACGAAATGTGGCAGGTCGGGTGAGCGGTATGTCACGCGACGGGCAGCAGCGGCGGCGGGAGATAGCAGGGGCGCAGCGCGTGCGCCGCCGCCTGCAGGAGCTCCGCGTGGTAGCGCTGCGCCGCGAGCAGGTACGGCGGCATCGCCAGCTCCAGCCGCGGCATCGCCAGCGGCGGCGGCTGCGGCGACTGCGCTGGCTCCGGCTCCAGCAACGCGTCTATCGTGAACGCCCTGCGCGGCCTTTGCGGCGGCAGCATCGTCACTGTTGCCACTTCAGGCAATTCCGCTGGCTCTGGACTGCGTTGTGGACAAAGAGGAGGAGTGTATAAACTCGCGCTTGGCATAGCTGGCGGCGGCGGCGGTGCTCCCGCTTGCCGGGCCAAGAATGCGCGATTAAAACTAGCCAGCGCGGCTAGCTCCGCGTTAAGGTTGTCTTTCTCTCCTTTCTGCAACTTAAAGCGCTTGCGCCTTCTTAGCAGCGAACCGTTCTCGAACATGTCGAAAGCTTGAGGGTGCAACGTCCAGTAGGCGCCCTTTCCCGGACGGTCCGGCCGACGCGGGACCTTCACGAAGCAGTCGTTGAAGGACAGGTTGTGCCGCAGCGAGTTCTGCCAGCGCTGCGTGTTGCGCCGGTAGTATGGAAAACGATCCGTGATGAACCGGTAGATCTCAGAGAGCGGCAGCATGCGCTCTGGTGAACTCCATATCGCCATCGCCGTCAAAGAGATATAGGAGTATGGCGGTTTTTGATCTCCATACGATTCCCGGGAAGGTCGCGGCATTGTCACTACCACAGACTAGGAACAGTTCGGAATTTTTCAAAATGTGAGGATAACAAAAACACAAATGTGTGTTCACGTCACTTCGTAGCGAGGTGTGTGGAGGAACTGAGGCGCGGAGAGCCCGGGCGCCCCGGTCCGCTCTCGGCCCGCCCGCTGCCGCGGCGCCTCGGAGCGCCCTCATTGGTCCATCCATCGACCAATCAAAAGCCCCCAGTTTCAGGTATGATGTCGGCTTTCGCTCCACTAACAAGGAATTTAAATTGATATTATGTTTATATTGCCTCCAAATATCTTTTGTGATGACACCGCTTTTTATTTAGCGTATGTAAATTACGATGATACAGAAAAAGAGATTTGAATTATACACCAATCCGACGATGAATGAGCAAATTAAAATTTTGAGTAGGTATTATAATATCTACCAGAAGATTAAACGGTGCCGTTGGATGTAATCGAATCATTGAATTGAATAAAGGGATACTGAAATACAGCTATGCTCTATTATTTAGTAGATAGGTACCTATGTAGTGAAAATATTTTTAGCTGGCTTATGTTATTGGGTATCGTAAAACGAGGTGAGTAGGATTGCAAGGACGGGAGAGGGAAGAGCAGTAGAAACAGTAGTTTGTGTAGCAAGGTGGTCATATCTACTGCTACATAGAGAAATATTTTCTTAATTATTCAATCTAGTGTCATTTTTTTTTTAATTTTAAATTGGCTTACTGATGGCCGCAGACTAGCCAAGGGCAGAGACGTGGCCTGCGATGGAGTGAGTTTACCCGGAAGTAACCTATTCACCCTCGTTTGTTGTAATGTTTATAAATATAAAAAAAATATCAATTAAAGTTATCTTATCACCCCATTGTATTTGGGATGTATTTGGGAACTTTCCAAATACATGAATCATATGTAGAGGTACGATTTTGTGAATATTGTCAAAATTATGTTACAATTTTTTATATAAAAAAATTAACCCTCGTTTTGTAAAAACCCCACCCCAATTTACGGTAGGTAGTAGAGAGAGAGTTGATTTTTGGCAATTAATTAAATTACAAATTCTCCTTGAGAGAATTTGTAATTTAATTAGTACTAACGTGCTTAAATCTAAATACTTAATACAAATCCTCATTTATTTACTTACCTGAAATAGCAGCAACGGCCGGCTTTGATTTTATATTTTGAAATGACTCTGCCCTACCGCTTACAAAAAAAAATCTAGACTGGTCCTTTAAAATTCTAAATTTTCTCAGTTACAACCCAAAATTATTGCCTACAACACATTCAGAGTACGCAATATGCATGAGATAAATTAAACATGTCTCTACAAAACAGTTACAGCACTATTAGGCTGCATTACCACCAGAGATGTGCGAGGATGTGTTTCCATACAAATGACACCTCGCTCGAGTCATTAATAGGTGTCATTTGTATGGAAACACATCCTCGCACATCTCTGATGGAAACGCAGCCTTGAAGAGTAGGTAAATCACAGAAAATTTGTGGGGATTCAAATATATGTACCAAATAATGTACGATTATTTAATTTTATATTTTCTTTATTTAAAAGGCACAATAAGATTATTTACCTTATGTTATTTGGTACCCAACAATACTCAAAAAACTACGAACGCCGTTTTACCCTGTTCTGCACCACTTCACCCCAAATTAATTTAATAAAATTACCGTTATATGCAACACAACTAAAAGTAAGAAACGGTAAAGACAATCATTTATTTTTCTCTTTACAAAAAGATGTCGATATAATACCTACAACTGGAGAAACCGGAGGCGCCTATTTCACAAAATCTCAGCCACCCAACTTGATCGGTAAAAACCGTACGTAATCGGAGATCAATTTTATACTGGATAGTTTAAAAATAAGAACTCGATACGCTTAATAAATAATAGCTTTAAAAGCGAATTCCAGTTTTTATTCATAATATTGATGTAACAAAGGTACCTCTCAAATTTTCACTAGGTACAGATGCATCAACTAAAGTTAAAAAACGAATTATAAAATTAATCACCACATAAAAAGATTTTCAACTCATGTCCTGGTGATCCATTTGAGGGCACAATGCACATTCTCTTTCATAGATATACTGATTAGGAAAACCTAAGCGACAAAATCATATTAGTATTTTTATTCGTAAAATTGGTATGAGGTCAGTTAGTCCGATAGGCCAGCCCTACATACAAACGCAAAAAGGTTTTTTTTTCAAAATCTGAGCCGACAGGGTGTTTCTTTATTCACCGGCCAAATTTTAAAGGGTTAATTCTGACATCCTATTCGAGGAAAAAAATTTTTTTCCGTATATTTCCGCCTACTAATATCTCAGGGTTTGTATGGACCATCAAATTTTAACCGAATAGAATGTCGGTTCCAAGGTAAAAGTTCACCAATACGACCTCAGTAGGTATTAACCTCCTAAAGTTTGACCGGTAGTTAAAAACTCATCCTGTATGTTCTTTATAACACCTACTGAAGGTCGGGGTATAAAAGGAATCACCACGATTTCTTTTACATTCTGTACGCTTATAGCACACTGAGAATGATATCAAATCAAGGTCGTTTTTCTAGATCGGAATGCGCCTGCGGCAACGCTAACGGAGTAAACAAAATGTCGGTTTTACGCACTAATAGAGCTGCGACAGTTTGTCACAGTAGTTTTTGCCGAAGTTCGTTTACCCTACCGCCATTCACGAATTCGAGAAACGGTATCCGGTAAAAAATAACGAATCGTGACCGATAAGTTAATCTACTCTAATTTTATTTTTGCTTGACACTACGATTAACTTTGTAGGTTATTACGTTGAAAGGTAGGTAGTAATCTATCTAAAGGTAAGACACAAGCTAGCCCCTATAGTTGCCGATTTCTAAGATTGATCTTTTGACAGGTTAGAAATGAGCCTTATATTTATGACGTTAAGGCTATCGGAAAAATCATCCCTCACCCTCATATTAATAAGGATTAATCTATAACTGTCAAAAGTTAATTCTTAGATATCGGCAACTATTTAACCATATGGTGACAGTAAAGTTGCGACAATTGTAAAATTACAGTTTCTCCCAATGCAGGTGTGGTTATTTGCCACCGACATCAAATATATAGCAAGAACTTTAAGGTATCAATATCAACAATAAAGTACCTACTTTTTGCGAAGCAAAATTGCAATTGTCACAAAAAACACGACAATTGTAGCGCAATTCCAAACACAGGTGGACCTCGTGACAAGAATGAACGAAAATTGTCCTATAGCCTTGTGACAATTGTCACAACTTTCATATAGTAAAAATAAGTTCATTAACTATTGTAATAATGTTTTTGTTTTGGTGGCAAACAAGCACATGGACCATCCAATAGGAAGCGGTAGCCGTATCCTATGGAGGCCGGTAACATCAGTAACAAAGACATTTTACAATTTCCGCTTGTCACCATTGGTGAAATAACAATTTCGCCCGAACGAACCATGCCTCCATACAAACCAAAGCATTTATTAAATAAAATTAAGCATAAGGGCAAATTCAAATTCAAGTAAAAAGGAATTTTATAATAAATTAATTAGTTTCCTAATCAGAATAGAGAGAGAGAGTTTTAATAAAAACGTCCCACTTTGTAGCTTACCAGAAAGACGAAATTTGTTTGTACCATTATAGGAATTAAATGTCTAAAAGCGCTTATGGCAAGCGAAAATGTGGAGGTACATTCAGACCAAACGAGCATTCGCTATTATATCCCCCACTCTACGAAATTCTTTCATTACACAAAAAGTGATTAGTCGAAATTCGTTGATGTCGTAGAGTGGGGGATATAATAGAATAGCGAATGCTCGTTTGGTCTGAACAGAATGCACCTAGGGACGTCTTTACAAAAACGCTGGCAAATATACTCATCACTCAATAGGTCCATCATTTTCGTTATTGTATTCGTTATGTGTAGTTAAGTAGGAAAAGAAAAAACCCGGCCAAGTGTGAGTCAACTCTCGCACGAACGATTCCGTACCATTATCAATTTATCATAAAAACGGCAAAAAACGAGTACAAAATCATGTTTGTTTACATGGGAGCTCCCTTAAATATCCGTTGTATTCTACTTTTTATTACTTGTTGTTGTAGCGGCTACAGAAATATAGCATCTGTGAAAATTTCAACTGTTTAGATAAACACTTTTTACGAACTATAGTCTGGTGACAGACGGACAGACAGACAGCGGAGCCTTCATAATAGGGTCCCGTTTAACTCGTTTTACCCTTTGGGTGTGGACCAGTTTTACCCTTAAAAAAAGGACATGACTGTAAAAATACCTTGATACCTTTATACAGGGTGTAAGTCTAATACGGGCGAAGCTCTTAACGGGTGTTAGTTTACGGCATAATAAGTACATTCAAATAACTCTTACTTAAAATTAGAGCAACAATTTTTTTCATACAAAATAATTCGGCGCGCAATGTAGAGCAACATACGCGAGTTAAACACTCGTTGACAGCTAATTTCAAAAGCAGATGACATAACTGCCATATCAACAATAACAAATGTTCGTACCTACATTGCTGCTCCGATAATCTTAAAAAAATTATGTGGGGTCATAATTAAGAGTAACTTTAAAAAAACCTTGCAATCCATGATTACACTAATGAATCCCATGCCTGGTATAATTGATCGCCCGTATTAGATTTACACACTGTATAATCGATTTTATAAATAATACACAACATTATATAAAGAACAATTCATTACATTTTATAACCAGAGATCGGATTTTTGTGCGACATCTTATACTAAATATCATCAAAATGACGTAAGTCACTAAGAATGTCGCAAATCCATCCGATCTCTGTATTATAACGCAGGTGTTACTAATTTAGCACTTAATTAATTATGTTGGAATCAGTTCTTCAGTGACAGGTGGTCAATCAGTGAGGTCCTAATTGATGTCAAATTGCCAATGTTTTTATTAAAAAGAGCATACCTTTAAGTAGAGGAATAATTGTAATAATTAATTGAAATATAAATTTATAAATCACTTAAGTACTTTAATGACGTATGAATCATTATCACGAAATTGTCATTTGATACACAGGTGGTCGATCAGTGGGAAAGTTACGATTTTGAAACCAATGTGACATGCGACCAACAACTATCTCCAGTTCCGATATGAAAGTAAATAAATATACAGGGAGATTTATATTCACCGGCAAAATTTTAGGGGGTTAATTCTGAGTTCATGAAGAAGGAGGTATTGATGAAGTCTTACTATGGGACCGACATCCGATTCGAGAAAATACTCTGATGTTCCATAGAAACTCTGAGATATTAGTAGGCGGTAATGTATGGAGCATCAGATTTTTTTTCTCGAGTCTGATGTCGGTCCAACAGTAAAAGTTTATCAATATGGCCTCAAGATTATCCCTCTGAAATTTGGCCAGTGAATAAAAAATCATTCTGTATAAATTAAAATACTATTTTTCTTATTAATGATCTAAATTGGTATTATCATACTATTGCATTAAATAAGAATTATTAAAGTAATTGTGAACATACCAATCAAATTATAACTAAATAAATCGAATATTTATAATTTAAGGATTATTAATTAATAAAAATAAGAGTGCCTATTTCAATTTAAAAAGTGTTTTTAGAAAATAGGCATATTATTTTTAAACTATCGTTTAGAAAATTTTAATGTGACTAAGATTTTCTTAGCATTATTTTTAATGGGTAAATAATACTTAAGATAGGTGATGATAAAGATATCTGACAATTCTGACATAAAAAGCATCTGGTATAAAACGATTGCAATTTGTAATTAGCTAAGCAGTCACATGGTAAGGTATTAATAATATTGGAATTAGCACCTGAGAAACAGATGGTCAAATAAGTGTAGAAAGTAGAACAAAATTTTATCGGACTCATACGCAAATATTTTGTTAAATAGTTGATGGCTTTGATTAATATTTAATATCATACCTTTCTGTTCAAGCAAATTTAATCATCATGGTTATTTTTTCTTTCCGTTAGACAATTTAAGCGACTTATTAATTAGGTTCGAAGAGTACATATTTACAGCGAAAAGCGCCCCAACTCTAACACAAATTTAATATGCACAGTTTGTAAACGTATGTTCAATCCAAAGTCAACCTTTTTAAGTCGTAACAATAGAGCATTATCTATTTTTTGTGGTCTACAATTAAATGTGTAAACGCTGCATTAAGCAAGATGCAAGCACTAAATACATACAACTGCAGGCCAATACCAGCCGCAAAACTATCTGGCGACTGAAGGCGTCTTGCTATCTACGTTACACTTGTTAGTTCCAGGTCAGAGTGAAAGAGATAGCAGTATGCCCTCAGTCGCCAAATAGTTTTGCGGCAAGTATAGCCATATAAGTTGGCCCCCTACTTTTAAAGTTAGGAAAACTTTCTTCTTCTACTAGGATCGAACGAACCCGAAATTTTCACTATACAATGTCCAAAAAAAATAAAAATTTGGGAGAAATCTTTAAATAAAATGGCTCATTAACTGAATAATTACTACTTACTTCTTATAATGAGACAAACAAATGAAACTAATAATATTGAACCAACTTACTCACGTAATTAATTTAAGTCGATGATTGCTCGACATGTTATCGTGTTAAGTACGTCGCTGGACAGAGGGTGGGTCATTATTCAAAAATTTCGATTTTCTGGAGGGTACAGTTACAAAACGGTGCCATTTGATGTTTGATTATTTTTATTATATTTTTAATTTAAGTTTTGGTGTCTCCGGATTTGAGTAAAACTATTCCTAAAATGAATGGGCCTTAAAAAAAGTTATTATTTTCGACATTTTGTTCGACTCTTTTGGCTCCGTAACTTTAGAAAAGCTATTTCCAGTTACACAATACTCAAACAGCTCATGATGCAACAAAAAGTAAAAACATAGATATCAACTGTAATCAGTACAAAATGTACTGAAGTTTCTATGAAATCTTTCAAATAGATCCGAAGGCAGAAACTTAATTGCGATAGCGAAATCATTTTGCACACTCTTTGTCGACCTAATTACGGAACGATTTACAACTGTGCCCAGTAAAAAACAAATACTTTTTTTCTTCATACATTAGTGACCCACCCTACTGGACAGTGTAGGTGGATCCTTATTAAAAGTGATGTAGTGATTGTTGTGACCCGCATTATGACAATAGTGAGATTGAGGGTAGACCTTTCCTTGCATTGCTCCCGCCACTGCCGCCCGCGGCTAGCACGATACAGGATACCCGTTCTAGGCAGGGGCCTATTTCTTGCTTGCTTGTAACTTGTGATACAAGCGGAAGTCATTTTCAAATTAAGAGTGTTAAAAAGTGACTTCCACATGCATTACAAGTAACAAGCTTTTGAGAAACGGGCCCCAGGACGCAGGGCCACAGTACAAGTCGGGTTTTGTTTGGCCGAGGTGCCCTTTATTGTTTCTTCTTAGTCACGGATTATTTAAAAATGGCAACAATTATTAAATATTTTCTAATATGAAAAAGAATGATGAGCATTTTCGACATACTTTGGTGCAAAAAAATTGGAGAAGAGATTTCGGAAGGTACAGTCGAAGACACTTATCTGTCCTGAGACTTTGAATGCAGGGTGATCAGATAACTCTGTTTTGGAGTGTACATTTCTGAAGTTTATTAGTCTTCTTCCACTCTTATATTCTGTCCCAAAAAACGAAATAAACTGTGAGACGACGAGCATTATAATTGGAAATAAATTTATATCGATACGAATATCTCGGTCATTTTCTTACGGGAAAGTATTAAACGACCTAAAGTGCTGTGATTTTTTTTAAATCTTGAGCTTTCTGGTTTGGTGTAAAGGTGTTGTTTTGGCTGATGCTTTTATGTTATAGGTTGTGTTTGGGTTGATTGGTGTCCGTGCATAGTCCGATGGTGCGAATTCGTCACGGGTGCTTATCGAGGAGGCAGCCGATAAAGGCGGCTTGTCGATATTTTATTATTACAGGGAGGCACGGGGTAATCATAAACTGAACGCTCTGCTTTCGACGAGGGCCGAGCTCGAGACTCATTAAACGCCATATTGATCTTTTAATATGTGCACGCTTTACTAGCGAATATGTGATGGCCGCTTGATTCATTAAACCTAACATGCCCATGCTTGTAAATTTAATACGGTACATATTTATAGAGGACTGATCATCATAAAAAAGTAAAACTCCGATAAAGAACAAGACGTGCGATTTTCTATACATTGTTACTGATTTAATTTATTTTTAAAATTGTACATAACTACGAACTATTGACATACAATTTCACATGGATTAATTTGTTATTAAGAAATGAAAATTATTAGATGGTTATTTTTTATAGTAAGCACAGTGTAAGGGGAATCAGCAATGAAACGGACGCGTTATGGTCCGGACACTATTTGATCTCTTTAAAAAATCTGAACGAACATATTCTTAAATGTGACTGAATAGGGGGACTGAACGTGACTGAATAAGGAGAATCCGCAATGAAACCGTTTCATTACGCTACCCTCGCTCATCCCATATTGGTGATATTAATTTAATTGGCAGCGTGGCATTTGATTCCATGATTAAATGGTTAATGTTAACTTCACTGGGCTTTTCTGTCAGGCAACTCTAGGTATCTACTGTTAAGTACACTGAACCAATTGGAACTCTAGGCCCCTCAAAAACTAAATAAAATGACGAGTACACGCTGTAACACATATATATCGCCCAGTGTAAGAGCATCATAAAATATTCTACGCATCTGAAAAATTGGGTCATAGGCTTTAATGGATCCCTAATTTTATTATCTAAAGAGTAACATAAATATATTATTTGTTTCAACAGTGCACTATGAAACAATTTTTTTTCACACTAATAATTGTTTTCTTTCCTAAGTAAGTAATATTCAAAAAGAAACTTTGATAACAACTCTTGCTTGTATGCTGCCGGTTCATATGTTCAGAATAGGTATACATTTATGATAGTACCCATGAAATTATACAAAATACGCCTTAGAAGTGTCTTACTGGCAAAACTTGGCTTATTTTGATTATGACACAACGCCAATTATCTAATAGTATTGAATTGCTGTTTGTGAGTTTACGTGCCCCTAGCAAGGAGAACGAGGGTGAATAAGTATCAGAGCCTTTCAACCGCCTAATTTTGGTGGCATCATTTTTGCCGAAGTTTCTATTCGTTACGATGTGCTACTTTGTCATATGAAGGAGGCACGGTACCTTATACAAATGACGAAGTATAATATTGACACATTTAGAAACTTCGGCAAAATTGATGCCACCAAAATTAGGCGGTTGAAACGCTCAGATATTCACCCACGAACAAGAAAACAATGACGAAGCTTTTACCATTTTTGAGAGAGCGGTGACAGCACTTCGCTATTAACTACTTATTGGCCAAGATTATTAATTCCATCACCGTCCGGGTGACTTAAAAAAGCTCTCAGAGTGCGTTAGCCATTACTTGCATATTTTTTGTTGGAAGTAGATCGCATTTTTTCGCGCCCTCTCCAAGCCAGAGGGTGATTTATGACAAAAGTTATAAGCGGCATTTTTAATATCAACGAGCCTTTTAAAGTGAACCTTTGAAGATGCCGCTGAGGAGATAACCTAATTAACAAACGTTTATATATCACTGGCGAGTGGGCGAGCGCAAATACGAGATTTTATTTATTAACCGGACTCGGAAAAGTGGTTAATGGTTATGTATGTGCCGGGCGCGCTTAATTGCTTCTTATCTGGGATCTTGCAATCGACGAGATCACAACTTCAGTATAAACAGCAGGAGATATGGCGAACCAATTGCCTGTTCATTACATACTTTATTGCATATGTTTGATTTTAACTTATTACCAGTATCACTTCAAAAAATATTATCGTGATATAAAAGTTATTTTAATGTATTTGTCGAATATATTTCAATAAAAAAGTAACCGTTAAGATTTAATTCTCCAATGTATTCGTTATTATTTTTTCGCCAGAAAAAACTATGATAAATCCATGCTAGCGTAGAATGTTATATTCACATACCTAACCTTCTAAATACGGCCATGGCAATGTATAAGATGATCCTCGTGTAAGATGTCCCGAGATAAAAAAAAATAGTAGGTACTTACTTATATTAGGTAAGTAGGTATACGAAAATGTATTCTGCCCTAGAGTAATAGTTATTTGTTTTACTAGGGAGCAAAGTGATTGTTTAACTCTCGTGCAAATATTGAAACCCGAGCAAGCGAAAGAATCCATAATTTTAACCACGAGCGCAGCGAATGGTTCATAAAATGGAATCTTGAGCGATGCGAGGGTTTTAAGGCACGAGAGTTGAACAAGCTTTGCTGCCGAGTGAAACACAACATTTTTCACCACACTAAAGCGAGGACACATGCGAAATAAAACTCAAACAACAAATTAGAAGGTATTTATTTGCAAGTCCTCAATTTCCAAAAAATAAACAAATCAACAAATAATAAAACAATAACCTCAAATATTTATCTTGGCGTGGCAATGCTTAAAAATTCAGGATAATTCCAAAATGAGGCTCATGTAGTTATTGGCGATTTTTCTGTGATTTTCGGATTTATCCCACTTTCGCACCTCGCAATTACCCGAAAACTTGAAAATTAAGAGTGAAAGAAAACAAAACACGACTGAACTCGTTAAGATTTTAAAAGAAAAAAATATTCGGATGCGTTCTGAAATTTGCATAGTGGCAACACTTTTATTTTCCTATTGTTTTTATTTGTCGTATGTTTAGAACTTTTAATTAAAAGCCTTTTACAACAAAATGTGGTATTTAAATTGGATTTTAGCATATTGAATATAATATTATGAAAGGTTCATGTGTATGAATCTGTTTGAAACGTTTGAAACTATTGAGTTTTCGAACGTACTGTCTAGTTCAAACGTCAAAAAGCTTATTGCGCTCTCAGGCCGTATAAGTTATTGCTTTAGTCTACCCAGAAGATTAAAAAAAAATTACTTTAACCTCTAGAGATTAAAACACAGTTTTGCGCTCTGAAATTGAAGGACAAACAGCGTGTTTACGAGCAGTGTGGTGAAATAGTTATTTGTTATACAAGGGTGCAAAGTTGTATTTTACCCGCGAGTATGAAATTGAAACACGAGCAAGCGAAAGGATTCTATAGTTGAACCACGAGCGAAGCGAGTGGTTCTAAAATAGAATCCTGAGCGCAGCGAGTGTTTTAACATACGAGAAGTAAAATACATTTGCACCCGTGTGTAACACAAAACTTTTCCCCTCACTATAGCGAGGAAACTGAAAAAAAGGTAATTATTTGTTCACATTACAATCATCATCGGGTTAGTGATAATAATTTTCCAAATGCAGCATGTTATTTAATGCAAGATTTTGTCGCAGTAAACTTAGCACGAAAAAGTAAACGCAGCACGATCTTAACACATTCCTGTAGTTGCACACCAACGCCAATGCATTATTAAATCATTCTCATTCATTCTTTTTACAAAATTATAACAGAACACTCTGAAAGTTGTTTAGTTTACTATTTTTATGCGTGTTCGAGTCGGTAAATAAAGATTATAACCTATAATATTCATTGACAATATTGACGTTGACATTTTCTGCGTTTTGTGATTGCATCTAGTCATCTTATCATCATTCACTAAAACAATTGTTACTTATGGAATTTTAGGATTTATGTGTTAAAATCATCATATTATACATATAAAGGTTTGTATTTTACACTAAATTCTCAAACAAATTATTTAATTATCATTAATATGGAACGATTTCCATGAGCATTTTACGTTTTGTTATCTGTTAAACGTTGTCATTACTTTGCCACACAAGTGAATAATATGCGTTTTTACACGTTCGTATTAAAGGATAAACGAGCACTTTACGAGCTAGTGAGGGGAAAAGTATTTTAAGTACCAAGAAGTATGGCGATTTTGTGTAAATTTTAGAAGAGGTTTATTTATCAAATATATTTTAGTTACAAATCAATATTTAAATCATAATCATTATTATATCAATCGAAAGGCGTCCACTGCTGAACATAGGCATATGCGACAAGCCAATTAAAATTAAAATAAAGTATCTCAACATACCTTAAACAAGTATGCCCTTGTGGCATTGTGCCGATGATACGGCGGTATTTCCTGGCTGTATCGTATCTATGAACATGTCAGTTATGGCCAAACGTTCACATAGGGTTACCACTAATATATACCTATGCTGAAGGTTTTCAGTACCCATAGGTATATATTACCATAATTACCATATTTTCCAAGCCAAACTTTCTCAAAATAAGACAATGGGTCGAACGACTCACGTACCTATAGTAATAACGTCTCGTTATTTGTGGCCTCAAACCAGCCGACCTATTACGAACGAACCGCTTTTCGAACTTCGTTATCCTTAGCAAAGTAGGCCTTATTCTCTATAAGTTAAATATTATATTACTTTAAATATGTGTATCAATGTTTATTATAGTTAGTTAGCGGGCCGACGTTAAAGAGAATCCGATTATTGTTATTGAATTACATATCAAGTAGTCGTGACTGTAGAGAGAGACGCCTTCGTAGCGAAAGCTTTTTGCAAAGCTATCTACATTTAGCTGTGGCCATAATTATTTTATGTGAAATATTGTTCATATAAACTGTATAATAACCCATTTTAAAGTTAAATTTTACACAGGAACAAGGTTAATTAAGTTTCAAATATCTTGGCATGCCTTGTAATTAAAAATAGATTTTAAAATAAGCCATAGCAAATATGTAACAATTATAAATATCGTGCCACAGATAATTTTTTTGCGTTTATTCTAATACAAAAAATCGAAGTTTAAGTGTACGGTATATCTGCAATTCGTTCTAACGAAATCGAGTGTCCATGATGTAAAAAATGGTCATGTTATTTATCGCTTATCGTATACGATTGCAGTATGGCTTCTTCTTGGCTAGGGTCAGTGCAGATTAGACAAAGCTACTGGTAGTGGTGGTCCAGAGGTGATTGTAAAATTACGACTCCCATTGCTGACCAATTACTATAGGGTGTCTCTTCTTAGTCTTCGCCTCATTTCCGGGGAACGTGCCTTATAAATGTAGGTATCCATACTAAATACCAGGGCGCACATGCTTTCTCTACTACGCCGCATTCGAACACGTATAACCTAAAAACAAAACTTTAAATTTATCTTTCCTAACTCATAACATTCGCATAAATTTCACTAAAGCACGGAAGCTTAAAAAGACATAGTAGCATAGCACACGTAAGTAATAGAAAGCAAGCATCGATGTTTATGTTAGTTTTCATCAAAGCGCCTGAGCAAACGAAGTCACGTCAGCTATGCGAAATCACGATAACGCTCCACTACCGAACCTGTACCAAAAGAAGCTCTCCAAAACAGTCCCTTCAATTATATACATCATCCATTGAATGGGTTCCATTGAATAATATCAGAACTCTCGAATGTCAGCAAGCGATGGACTTCGCACAATCCAAAAACTAGCTGAATAAAACACGTGTTTAGTTACGGAAACGGAAGCGCCAGGTTGTACTGGTAATGAATTTGCGAGGGCGGGCGCCGCCTTAGGAAAATAAATTGCGCTGTAGTTTCCTTGTTTTGCTTTAAAAGCTTTAGTTTGACTTGAACAACTTGTGGGTTAGTGGGTAAAAACCCTCGATAGTCAGGTGGACTGGCTTTTGTTTTATTGTGTTTATTTTGTTCGGGATATATTTTACATACACTTATGTGTATAATTGTTTTATTTATATTTGCGATATTGAACGCTATGAAATGTTTGGCTTTATATAAGTTATCTGTTTGTTAGTTCAATGGTATACAATACAGCTTTCAAATGTTCTCACACCTATTTATAATTCGTTTAAATATTAACGTTAATAAATCGATCTTTAAAAAAGACGTCAATTTCATGTAAGTACTAAACAACTTTAAAACTAGCCAATAACTGTGTAATAAATACATAATATTTACTACACTTACACACACTACTTACTAAATTATGCAACACAGTAACAACTCTAATAAAGCATCGACAATACCAAACATGTATTTTTCACGTAATAATAACTTATAATTTTACCATCGAACTTGTACATATTTAGAGTAGGTAACTTCAAACAATACAATATTTATATCTAAATATCAATCGATCAGAATGGACTAGCAATTGCCTCGTAATAAAATAATTAAATATTCATAAGAGTCGAACAATAATTTGTTCAACCTTCCTGTCAACACTGACAGTAGAAATTCTGAAAAGGCCATTTATTAATAGAAACAAATTACAGACTTTATAAAATAAGTGAACACAATCTATGTATTACTTTGCATGTTGAATCTTTGCTGTGTTACATAATATACTCTAACAGCAAACCCTTGTGGCCTACCAATGATTTTTTTTTTTAACTTATGTAGGTAGGAAATATCAGTTGATATTCACTAGTGCTTTACGGTGAAGGAAAACATCGTGAAGAAACCTGCATACACCTGCGAAGAAATTCAAGGGTGTATGTGAAGTCCCCAACAAGTACTGGGCCAGCGTTGGGACCACGCAAAATAGGCACGTTTGATGTCGAGTTGCGGAAAACTTGCCCGCATACAACAACAGCAACAACAACCTCTAACAACGAAACTATTACGAATGGAACCAACAATAACAGAGTTGATAAAGGGAAATGGAAAAATACACTGCCTCGAGCAAAAATAAAAGCCTGACATGACTGACCTTGCTACTTTACTCTAGTACAATCGCCATCAGAAGTATCGAAGCGGCCAGAGTACTTATAAACATCTGAACAGGCGTCAATTGTCATGGCGTTAGAGTGCTTGATCAGATAGTTTTGAGCACCGTGGCCGCTCTTATATATCTGATGGTGACTGTACAATGTTTATAAATCTTATCACTTCGGTACCCACTTATCTTGATCTCTTCGTGTAGGTATACAGTGTGTAGATATAATAAGGACAATAAATAAAATCAGGCATAGGATATACATATTAGTGTAATCACTACATAGTATAAAATAAAGTAATCTTTTCTGTCCATATGTCCCTTTGTACGCTTAAATCTTTAAAACTACGCAACGGATTCTGATGTTTTTTTTTAATAGGTAGAGTAATTCAAGAGGAAGGTTTTTATGTAGTTTTTATTTAGTATAGTACCCGTGCGCAGCCGGGGCGAGTCGCTAGTCTTGAATAAAGGGTTGTTTTTATGTTACATTAAATGATGTCTTTACAACTATGAGTTGTTGTCAGTTATAGGCATACCAATAATAATATACGTAGAAAATACCTCAACTAATGTAATTCAAAATATAAATGTATAATTATTAATAAGAATATTAATGTAAAGCATCACTGTTCAGGGTTCATGTTGCTTATACTATACTTATGTTATTGTTCATGAATGCAAATAAATATGGACACGGACATGCGCGGTGTTTTGATATTTGCTATAATATAACACAGATTTTAGAAACCAAGAGATAACGACCTGGAAAATAATGAATATTGTTCGTGGTTTCTTTGCTGGTAGATAAAAGTTAAATAATGTTTAATACTACTTTTATTGGGTATATAGTATATATTATTAATTAATGTATGTATAATATATGTATTCATATAAATATTATGTATATGTGTATTTTAGTATTCTTAGTATTTTATTTGTTTTTGAGACTATGCTTTGTTTTCATTACCTTAATTTTATTAATGTTTTGTTAATGCACCGCCTACAATCTTTCTGCTTTGCCTCAAGGTTGACTGGTAGAGAATGCCGTATGGCATTAAGTTCGCCTTTTGTACTATAAGTTTTTCTTTTGTGCAATAAAGATTAAATAAATAAATAAATAAAATATTAGGAATAAATACATATTTTATTGTTTTATACATTTAATAATAATATCAAACCAATACATTAAAAATACAAAAAATACAACTTAGAACTAACAAAAATTACTAAATAAATTAATTAATTTTGAAGATTTACTCAGCAGAAATATAGCTGTAAACATGGCTTTGACAGGTAAAACATAGGTACTGCAAAATCCGCTTTTGAAAGTAGTTGTTTTAGTTGTAGTTGTAGTGAGTTTTTTTTATAATCGAGTGTCCTGCATTAGATATTTTGCGGGTCGAATTATTTTATATGAATATTTTTTAAATGGTAATTCTGTGCAAAAGCCATTCGAATATCTTATGCAGAACACCGTTAGCTGATTCGTCCGTTTTTAATATACACCGTGTATATCTACAACGCTAATTTAATTTATAACCGCTACTTCGACAGACAAAGCTGATACCGATTCAAATCAAAGCCAAAAGCACAACAAAGGTAACCGTTACCCGGCAATTGCACGAAATTCAATTTGTGCCCGCGAGTAGAGTGACCACAAAAACACTCTCCAAACAGCGGTGAATAACAATTATTGTGTTGATTACGGCTTCGCGGGTCTAATAATTCACTCTAGGCCCTAAACTCTGTAATTACGCGGATGGAAGCGTCGGCTCACCGTTTGAGATAAAAATCGGGGTACGGATCCTACGAGCTCATGGTTACCATACGCTGCATTAAAAAGGCATATGTTCATATGAGCTGAAAATACGTTTGCCCTTTTAGTTTAGTTCTGTAGGTACTACTGAACGCTTCTTGGAGCATATATAATTAGTATAATTACCATCCCTCCGAACTCTACAAAACACACTTTTATTACAGTCTTCAATGACGCCGAATGTTTGTCTGATTAAATTTTGTTTTAATATTTCAACAGGCACAGAATAATTGAATATAAAAACTTCCGATAGATGAAGAACTCGTAAACATGTAGCATGTAGGTACTAATCTTATGATAAATATATTAAAATGCTTAAATGCCCTATGCTTAAATTTTCTCACTTATTTACATACGTTGTCGAATTTAAAGCTACAGACTAACAAAAAGCACTTGTCTGTTCTGAGCATCGAGAACGCTAAGATACGAGGACAATTTTTCAGCCGATCTTGTTCTGTCAGGCACATAGTGTAAGTACGAGTACTACAACGTTAACTAAATATTTGATACTTGATACTCCGTAACACAGATATTTAGTGTGAAGCTCTACATACAGGGTATACGAGTAAGTAATTTAGATATCTTTTGCTTAAAAAATTATCCGTACAAAATAATTTGACGCGCAATGTAGAGCAACATACTCAACTCAAGTTAAACGGTCGTTGACAGCTAATTTCAAAAGCAGATGACATAACTGCCATATCAAATTTAACAAATAGGTATTCGTAACTACATCGCTGCTCCGAAAATCTTTTAAATATATAGTAGTTATAATTAAGTGTAACTTTAAAAAATCTCATAATCCATGATTACACTAATTAATCCCATGCCTGGTTTAATTTGTCGCCCGTATTAGATTTTGCACACGGTATTGTAAAGATTAAGATGTGCAAAAAAGTGCATCTCACTTGGCCTAGTAAGTATTGCAATGGGTAGGCCACATTGCATGCAGAGCAGATGGTTGATGGGGTCGAAAAGTGCTCGACTGGAGAGCACGGCAAGGCAAACGCAGCGTAGGACGTCCACCCACAAGATGGACAGACGACCTTATGAAGGTCGCCGAGACACGCTGGATGCAGGTCGCATCTAACCTGTAGGTACATGTGGAGGTTCAGAGGGGTGGCTTATGTTCGGCAGTGGACGTCTTATGGCTGAGATGATGATGATGAAGTATTAAAGAGATGGTAGGGGATCGAAGAAAGTGGCATGATTTGTGCCTATACATACAACAAGAAATTTTGAAATAAGCGAAAAAAAACAGAGCAATATGACGAACACGATTACCTACTCGTTTTTAAAAAAACATTACACTCAACATCATATCGTCTCAAAGACGAACCAAGCTTCGATAAAACCAAGCGTAATTGATGTCAAAAAGCTACTTCTATCTGCCGGTAAATCTATCGGTTAGTGTTACGGGGCTTCTAGAGGCCTATCGCAAACCACGTTCGACGTGTGGTCTCTGTCCCACTTGTAAATTTGTACGTAAGTGTAACACGTGTACACGTCCAACGCGGTTCTCGGTAGGCACAGCAGCCGTACCATGCGTCGGAAAGTTAAGGATACGTTAAGGTTTTACTCGAAACTCGTTTTTTGTAAACTTTAACTAAAATAAACGCAATGATATCTAAATCGAAAACATGCATTATTCCCTCAACTTTATTGTAATTAACAGATAAATGATGAATTTTTAACATTCCTGGAAAACCCTCTAAAGTTAGCCAAGAGTAAAGCTTTTCAATTTAATCAATATTGTTGTATCCAATCGTGAAAATATCGTTGTAACTGATCCTTAATTTACTGTCAGTTCTATTTTCGTTAAATCTGTATAAGGGCGAAATTACCTTGATTTTGCTCCTCAAAAACAGTAAAGAAGAGGTGTATTATTACTTTATGACTCATATATTTACTTAAAACGGTATATTCAGATGCATATTAATACATATACAGCATAGGAACATTAAATTAACAAAAAACAAAATTGCCCAAAAGTTACCATTTTCCGTGGAACGCTCCTGGAGCGAGCGCGATGGCCCGCTTTACGTATCGAGAAAAACCTAACGTTACCGATACTTGCAAAGTCATGGTACGGCTACTTTTATCTGGCTAGTTCATTTCAGAGAAGCTCGACTGGCGGCGCCGTAATGACAGGCCTACGATCCGCGATTGCCCTAATTTCACGCGCGGCTCTTGCCCAAACATTCCAATTAGAATAATGACCATATTATAGCACGCGTGTGTCTATTTGGACGGCGTGCTATAATAGAACTACAGAGCTACCTTGTTCTATTATGAGAGGTACCAATGGAATGGTTTAGCTATAGTACTCGTATCATCATCATCATCATCAGTCTATGATAGTCCACTGTTGGACGTAGGCCTCTCCTATTAACTATGCGGTGCTATGCGTATAGACGCATTAGGAGGTAAATGCCCATAATCGCCACGCTGGGCAAGCGGATTGGCTATAGTACTCGTATAGTCAGACTCATTTATTAAATAGTTACAGAATGTTGACGAAATTTAAGATAATTACACATTTAGGTATTTGAGTAGGTACATAATAAATAATAAAATAAATATTATGTTCAAGTTTAAAGATGTTACACAATTTGACCTAGTCCCACGGTAAGCTCAATGAAGGTTTGTGATGTGGGTACCAAGCGACGATATTATATAATAGATAGATACTTAAAGAGATACTTATATACATAGACATCCACGAACAAAGAACAAATATTTGTGATAAATAAATACACAAATAATGCCCTCGCCGGGATTTGAAACCGAAACCTCCAGCTTCAGGCAACATCAGTATCAACTAGGCTACGGAGGCTGACTAAAATACAATCAAATACTTAAATCAATATACGTAATACATATAAATACATAAAAATATAAATGAAAAAGCATCATACCGTGATAAAATAAACATAGCGTGTGTGCAGCTACTATTGCTGTCATAATATTCTCCTTCAAGAAAACCGTATAAAAGTAACATTTTTACTTACATAAAACTGTAACGACGTTTAAAGCGATTTATATGCGATAATTCCGCCGCATAAAACATTTCATTATAAGCGAGGTCCCATTATTCAAAGATATTTATTCATGTCGAATGATTGCCTTTCTTTTGTGGATCGACAATGGCGTTCGGGGCTTATTCCATTTGCGCGGCTCGTTCATTGTGCACGCGAGTGTTTTGTTTCTTGTTGCCGCCTCACACCATTCTATTCTCCAATGAAATGGAGACAAGATTGATGAGTTTAGACACGACCTATGACATGCACTACCGAATGTACGTGTTACCTATTCTAGGGTTGCTAGGTGTCCGGCTTTAGCCGAACATATCCGTTTACGGGCCTATCCGGCCAAATACGTACCAAAGTATTTGACATTTTCACCGGTTTTTGGGAATCTAATCAGTACCATGGATGTGATGTCGTACACGAAATAGCAGGCCTAGCCTCTTTATCAACATTTTAAGTATTTGCTTTTTAAAGTTGCTAATCATGATCATTATTAACCAAAAAGGTAGTATTAGAAATTAAAATGAACTGACACTTGAATGAATTCTACTCTTGTCCTTATTTTCTCCTTAGCTTGCAATGGCAAACTGTATATTTTCAGAATATTTTATACCTACGCCACCTACCGTAACTATGAATATACCTACGCGAGTTTATCCGTTTTCATCGTTTTATTTCATGTACATTTTCAGATTAAAATTCGATTTTAAGAAAAAGTGCCGTGGCATGTTCTTTTCCTGTTCCCTTCATGTATCACTATCCGGATTTTTGATCTTAAAGCATGGCAACCCTAACCGTAGCCGAAGCGTTTGTTTGGAATGCGCATTATTTCACCCTTTATAATGTGTGGTAATTATCCGCTGGTAGCGAACGCGGCTGTATTTATGTAGAAGATATCGGCTCGTTTTTCTCTAATGTTTGGGCGCGCTCGTCCGACTAATAGGATTTTTTGTTGATCGAGTTTGTTGCTCTGATGGTATGGCATTGCTAGAATAGCCATATTAATTTGACGTTAATTTATCCTTAGCTTGATAGCTGTTATGAATATGAACATCACTTTGCTAGATTGTATCGACATATTGGATGAAACCATAGCCGCTTTCCTCCATTAATGCAGATTAAACTGTTTAATAAATCGTTTTCTACCAACATTTTATTTTAACGGTGACTCCTACACAATCTTCTTTTATAGTAGCTCCGCTACCGACCACTTAAAAATGAATAGTACTAGCTGACAAGACCATAATCTCAGAATAACATGTTTTCAATGATAACAACAAAATAATTAACCATATTAAATTAGACGATTACCATTTTAAACCAATTTAATTTAAATTGCTAAGAATATATTAACCCTTTTAGTACCTATGTATAATATGGGACTAGGTACGTAATAATCCAACAAGCTTATGACGTCTTACCCATTCTAACTACGCAATTACACATACACAATTTGGTCAACAAACCGTACCAAAGTTATTATCCAGAACGGTATATGACTTAACATAATTGGAGGCACTTTATCAGCGACATCTCAGATTTAATTACATTGTTTGTATAAATTAATTAAAACAGCCAACTAAAATGTTTCTCAAGAACTGTAAAAGCCTACAAAGGTATATAATATCTTCAAAGTGCTTTTCCCACATAACATGTATTCAGCTTTAACAATAGCCGATTACCGAAATATTCACGTCTATTTTGCTTAGTTTATCTTTAGCGTTTTTCATTCAAACGGCCGGATATAATTATTTCATAATAACTAGTTTTAATCTGCAACAATTATGAGTACATGCTTAAATATTTATAAATACACATTTAACAATTACTTTAATTATTGTTACAATTTACCTATATACTTGTATTTGTGTATCATACATTTTGGCTGCAGCCCCGGTTGCAGATCACATTAAATACCTACTTACAAGTAAACCCAGCATCTTAGTTAGGTAAGCGCTAGGTACCTATGATCAAAATATACGACTTCTGTAATGTAGTTATTTTTATTTATGAAGAATATGAAGCGAGATTTTAAAGTCAAAAAGTTAATTTGTTCAGTATGATTACATTATTAGCACAACCTCTGTATACAAATATACCACCGCGTGTATTAGGTAAAGGCATAAAAATCTGATTTTCATATGCTTTAGCCTTATTATATACCTACTTACTCGTTCCTAATAATTAAGCGTGATATAATTCAGATGATCGAATATAGAATTTTGTTCAAAAATTTATTACTTTGTTACGAGTAGGTAATTAACATGTATGAATACAAGATCATAATATCGTTTCATATTCTAACTGAAAGCTACTTGTCGTTATAATATTATGCGCTTATATCGGGTTACATGACCGGTAGATATGTCCCTTACTCGAGATAAATACAGTTTGTACATAACAACTAAGTAGTAATATCAGGTACTTTAGATAAACATCTGATGTAGATACATATATGTTAGACGTCAGAGAAACATGACATCCAACACAATAAATACATTTAGATCCCTTATCTTATCAATCTGCAAATGTTTAAAGATCGTTCCGGGAAGATACAGTACGCGCGGTAGGTCATTTAGACATTTTAGACGGTAGATTCCGGATCTAATAGCATTAATTACACTGTGACGTGCAACGGAGCGGAGCGGTGTAGCCTCCAGCCTTTTCACAAAAACATTTTCTACCCAACTGTAAGATCCCTAGTATAATCTGACCCTTTGATTTGGATCATCACATCAACCGGAGCTGAGTGTATTTTCAGATCTAAGGATACATATAATAGCCATGTGTAGCGACGACGAGATTGGCCTCGTAACATAAGGAGGGCAGAGAAAAACGCCCAAAACTAGAGGTTTCGTTCTGGACCGTTTCCTCCTCTAAAATTAAACCAATACTTAATATTTTCTTCGGTTACCGCGAGGATCACTCATGGAATAAAACTATGAAAACGGATTACTTCATTCCGACGTTTCGAACACTTGACAGGGTTTGTGGTCTGCGAGCGACTCCCGCTATCATAGTTTTATTTCATAAACCAATACTAACAAATTATTGTGAAACTCCTATCCTAAATGGTGATTTCTCATATAATTTTATGAGTTGTCACAGCCATGTAACTTAACGTTAGGTACCTAAACTAAATTTTCCATATTTTTATCTTTGAACAAAAAGCTCAACGTGGTGGCTACTTAATTTACATATAGTACAAGACTTAAGCATCCCAACTAGTCGGAGTCTTGTCGGAGTACTTTGAGTTTTGTGCTTATTGCTATCATAGTGAACGAATAGGCCTAGATTTTTGACTTTCCTTTAGGCAAGTTTCGAAGGTCTTTAGCGCTTAAATAAACTACCATATTCAGTAAATCAGTCCGGCACACATTATATTGACGATGTTAATCTGTGCCAAAATAGTAATGCTCTAGCTAGAGTACAAAATCACGGGGGAAACGGTAGAGAGCATTAGGGTGTGTGGGTAGACCACACCTAAGACTCGCAGTTCGTCAGTTACACCGTGAAGATGACAATAGTGCCAAAATATCGATTGCTCAGTAATTTCAATTTATATGGTAAATATCCCTTTATAAGTCATACTAGTGTAAATGACATGTTACCTTAAAAACTTATACTTACCGTTAACGAACTTTGGTAAAACTGCTTTTCACCTCAGCAGCTCGAAAAGACTTCTTTTGATTCGCGAAATCAGTGAGCAAAGTGCGATTTTGCTCACTGAGTGAATGTTGTTTTCCATGACGTTTAGACTTCAACTTTTTCTTTTGTTTCTTTCACTTGTTAGTAAAAAGACAGAGATGAAAAATGTTACGTTATAAATTGTCATAATATGCATTTTTTTTTTCGTTCATGGCATCCTAGCGTATTCAGCCAGTTGTATTAGACGACGCGTTTTATCGGACCCGATTCCTTGTATCCGAACGGCATATGGCCCCTACCACCAAGCATACATAACATTGGCGTCCGTCATTCCACCTCTCTATCGCTCTTATATATAAGTGTGACAGAGAGAAAGACAGCCGTTTTAAAACGGACGGATATCGTGGTACTAGGCGAGTCAGAATCGCGTTCAGAAATTCGACACGAGTTCATTTCTAAATAATTATAACTGTTTTATAAAATTTTATGAGCTTTCATTTTTTTAGTAGTTATAATTATGTACTTTCTGTTACAAACATAATGGTAAAACAAAAACAAAAAATAACGGGATGGCACGTATAAATGTTTAATAACATATTTTCCTTTTCTCCGTGCTGAGGTGAAAAGTTGTATGTACAACTTGAGAGCAAAGTTATTTGAATCTCGTGTCTTTCGAGTCTCTCGCAACGCTCAAGATTCTATTACAGAATCACTCGCTACGCTCGTGATTCTATAAAAGAATCTTTCGCTTGCTCAAGACTCAAAACTGACACTCGCATCAAATACGTACTTTGCTCTCATGTTATACAAATAACTATTGTACGGCTCTTTATAATCAGAGGTTACTCTTAATCTGGTTGCTTTCGTAGCCTCTCTAGTGAAGCGTCCAGGACGCGGGACACGCTCTTCCAATAAATCAATTTAATCTAATTTAATTTGGGCCGAGCTTCCTCGGAACGTTTTCGTAAAGTCACGCGATGCTATTACATGCAATTACGAGGCGATCGACTTATTTTTCAGTGTTGCTTTAGAATATTTGCGGCTTCAGAAATATCCTACAGTATTGGTAATATAAGTTTCAAGAAAAACGAATTTTGAAATGCTTTGAAGTATGTAGCACAGCAGGTATATACAGGGTGGCCCATTCGAATCGGTCAGTATGGAAAAGTCTGAAACTATAAGACATACGAATATTTGTTCTTAGGAACTATGTCACCGATTTTGAT
The DNA here is from genome assembly GCA_025490895.1 of Thaumatotibia leucotreta. Taxonomy (NCBI): domain Eukaryota; kingdom Metazoa; phylum Arthropoda; class Insecta; order Lepidoptera; family Tortricidae; genus Thaumatotibia; species Thaumatotibia leucotreta. The sequence goes on from JALPQI010000252.1 coordinate 207,267, forward strand.
AAAAAGAAAAACTGCATTCATACGTTTGAAAAAAAAACTGTACCCAGCTAGGGAATCGAACCCGGTTGTTTTGAAAAAAAAAACTTACACTATTTTTATTTAGATATCGTTTGTGTAGGTCTTAAGCTGTAAATGTCTCTAAGAAACATGATCTCTAAAATGAAAGGAATTCATTGTTTTCATATACTTAAATTTATTTTAATAGGTGTTTGTTGTGTAAATCTTAAGAATTTTTTTTTTATATTTATCAACGTAGTTTTCATTATTTTTAAAATCGATGACATGGTTCCTAAGAACAAATATTCGTATGTCTTATAGTTTCAGACTTTCCCATACTGACCGATTTGAATGGGCCACCCGGTATATATCATTCGTCAGTACAAAACAAAAAAATAAACGCACCTAAAAATTGCCGTATTTCATAATCACGCACTTTTAAAACACAATCTTGGTAGGTACATATTATCATCAACTTAAAGCTTAAACTTTGAGTTCAAATAGGTTGGTTTGAGTTCAATACTGTTTTTCTTCATATGCTATAAATTTAAGGGAAGCTTATTTAGGTCAAATATAATAAATTTCCCTAAGAAACTAGTATTTTAACTCTTACTGTTATTGAGTTATTAAAAAAATAAGTTTAATCACTGAACATGTGTATTGCAACCTTTATTACATTCTAATGTTACTTATTTTGCCATGTGCCGTCAGTCACGTGAGATTAACTTTTATTTTATTCTTAAAGTTCTCTCACACTTACCATTTCATTTATTATGTATGAAAACAAAAATCTTTTTTATCGAATTTTCCAAAAGCCGATATACCAAACAACTTCTATTAATGTCCCAAGTAACCTGTCTAATTTAACGCAAATCTAAACGAACACCCTGTATATTATCTATAATTCTATTAATTCTATCTTTTAATTATTAACGTAAACATATACCTGCGAACGTGTTTCACTATATGCGTCATAAACGTCAAAGTGCTATGGAAAGTCGGCCATATTTGTTTTACTTTTTTAATTTCTACTGACTATTAAACTCCATAATTCAAGCATTAGTTTTACCTTCTCGATACCTCTCCTTCTTTTATGTGGATAAATTCAAATTCACAATTATACCTACATAAGTAGTAGTTTCGATATCATGGGAAGTTTCAATCAATCCATATGTTTTACATTATAGCTGGTGACATGGACATGAGATGAAGCCATATCCTTATATAATTAAATTTGTATTGACATCACGGGGGCTACATCATGATCTATTAAAGCAATTAAGTTTAGGTTCTGTTTGACAGTTATTCTATGGAACTGATACATCGCCATTCAGATTAGGTCCTAAACCTGAATCTCCTTTGTAGATCGTGGTAGCCCCCCTGATTTTTTACTGAAATACTTTTTATCATCAGCTTTGTAAACAAGAACACGTAAATAAGATCTTTGATATTCTTTTATATTTCGTCTCCACAAATAGCGAAATCCGCTATTTCATACAAAAAAGGGTATTTTTAGATACAAAACTTTCTAAGCAGAGTGAATCGGTTCTCACGGACACGCGCGGTGTCGTCTTCATAAAAAACCTACAGTCGAATACGGTAGCGGCGCATTAATCAGATAAAAGCGCGAGGTACAGACGGACAGACAAGCGGATACTAGGCTCTAAGGCCTAGCCTAAAATATATGACGTTTTAGATTATTTGCATTATTGCTGATCGCTTTACGGCACGACGGTGGACTGAAAAGCAGAACTTTGGCGAAGAATTCGTCAGCAAAATTACACTATATGTTTGTTTCAATTTTTTTTATATCGTTTTTGAGGTTGTTGTGTGTTTTTTTACTCTGCTGTGTGTGATAATACGAGTAAACTTCTAATGATTGTATTGCACTTTCAATACTATCACTGAGGCAGGCACTGATGACAGACGTTAAAAGGACACACTAACCCACTGGATTACGATAACCTTTTATAGTAATATTCGCCATTATCTAGAGATCAGCGCAGCTCGAAAAACCTGTTTTTGAGCGTTTTCCAAAAAAAAAACTGAAAATCTGATTCTTTCAGATCTGAACCTATTTGGGCTGATTCGAATCAGAATCACAAGCTAATTAAAATAAAAAATTGATAACAAAAAAAAACAAGACTTAATGGATTTTTTGAGGACATTATTTTTTATTACCTATCTAGATGTATGACTAACTTTCATAAAGTGATTTTTGTTTTGATTAAGGCCTTTACTATGTAAAAACATTTTTGCAATCAACCCATATATCAAGGAAAGATCATTTATTTCTATTCAATTCAAATTACAGAAGGAAAAACCACCTTACTTTTAACAGAAATAACACTGGACATGTTTTTCCGTGGACCCTTCATAATTATGTTGTACCTATGCAAGATTATTAGTGACTCAGGAACACCGTGTATATAGCTATTTTGGATTACCACGACAGAAAGCTTCTAGAAACTTCGCAGTTGCACTCAGCTGTACCGCAGCGTCCACCGTCCGTGCGTGTCGGATCCACTCAGCGTCGTATTCACGGCAAGTCAAATGTTTAATTTGCTCTATGAATCACGCCATTAAAAACATTTCAAGGGTGTCATCGCGGCACCGATCTCATTGGAGACGTGACCGGCAGCGCGCTGTGTGGCCGGCTGTGATCACTTAAGCGTTAGATGGTTTAAGGCAAGTTTAGGTAAGGCAAGGTAGGTGATTAGCTTCACAATACCATTGACTAAATTCTCTGTGATCGACGGAAGGTATTCTGGTGTAATTGGAAGCACGTTGGACCGGCAATCCAGAGGAAGCGGTTCGAATCGCGTGACAACCAGAGTCTTTCGCAGTTGATTTTTTCTATGGTAAGCACATCTGTTACGACATTGTAAGTTTAGGTAATCCACAGAATGTTTCACCAGCTAACCATATCTTGCAAAAAAAATCTGTTTCATGTATTATGTATGTTAGAGATATTTTTCGCGATATTGGGGTCGGTACTCTAGTAAAAGTTGCACTTGTGTGAAGTAAAGCCCGCGCCTTCGGCTTGGGCTTTACTTTCACAATTTCTTATTTACCGGCCTTAATACACAATGTACTATTATCTTCATACATTATTTACGACGTGTGCGTTTTATCTCAACGGGCAGTTCGAAAAAATCTAATTTTCTCTTAAAATAGACTGAATCCAGAAAACTTCTTATGACATATTTAACTTCAAATTTGGTCAGAAATCCGCTGTTGAATTTTTCCCTTTCCTCATGCGCACCTTGTATACGTGAGTTCTACAGATGAATTATATTTTTGTTTAATTTACTATATTTTTTTATTTCATCATCAACTTCACAAATGCTGCTGTAGTACAAAACCATTTCGCATGCTGAAACAGAGTAAACGTATAGCTTAGCGAAGTCTATGAAATGTAAAATTGGATTGTGAACTTGTGACCTCGCGGAGTCTATTGATGTTAATCGATGGTCATCGGCTACCAGCCATCGGTATTTTCCTCATTGTTAACATCGTATACTGACTATTGTGTATTGCTAGACCAAATTCAATTTGTTGAGAATAAATTGGATTAAATATTAACTTACGATTGTCCAGGTGTGGTTTACTTCGTTGTGTTGATGGCGTGTGAAGTAACCGTCGAGAATATATTGGTATTTTATTTGTGATGACTCCCACATTATAAGACAAACAGTATCTTCGGATGTATAAGATAGTAATGAAACTACTGAAGCCCTGGAACAAATGAATGGTAGACGGATGTAATATGTATTGTCTAGTCAACTTAGCAATATTTTGAGTGATATGGGATCATACTCGTATATACCACTCTACAATCGTATAACATACCTAAGCGATAAGTAATAAATGTGTGAGAATGACAGATTCGTACGAAAATTCACGTGACCATTCTTATATGTACAATATTATGGTCACGTGACTTATTGCTTATCGTATACGATCGCAAGGATAGGTTATTATTGCATTTGTTTAACGAAATGAAAATATCTACGTAAGGTCTACGGGTGCTACGGCGTAGCGTTCGCGACTTGCGACCATCACAATATTGGAGGTAGTTATCACATCTGGCTGCTTAGCCAAGTTTCCAATCGCTAACGCTTAGTAGCGTATCGTACGTAGTTTTCCCTCTCTGTCACTCTTTCTTATTAGTGCGAAAAAGACAGTTAGCTGCCGTTCGTTTACGATTGACGATTATATTTGCATACGGCGACAGTTTGTAAGCGTGATAATGGTATATTCATGGTTAACGTTATCCCCCTAGCAAACTGTAACTGCTATTAGTACAGTCAACAAAAATGCGGGCTACCACTTTTCGATTCTATTCTGTGATAACAAAGTTGAAAAGCAGTAGACCACATTTTTTGTTGACTGTAGGTACAAGGTATAAACGGCTACCTTATCACACTAACCACGGATCCGAATGTCATTTCTTTTCCATTTGAATCATAACTCAAAGATGATACTTGGGCATAACAGGCTATCACATCAGGCTTAGTGATCCATAATGTTATATACAGCTCAGATATACTAACACGCGCTCAAACTGACCTGTTCTATGCATGGCAGGAGTACTGGGACTCCTCCAGGATTCGAGTTGGGCGGCACTATGGTAGTATACAACCCCAGATCCCTCGCAAACCTTGGTTCTATGAATTCCGCAAGTCTCCGAAGTGGATCACATCAACCATCTGCCGTTTGCGTTTAGGCCATGTTTGTTCGCCGGTATTCATTACATTTATATAATTATTCTGACTATTAAATAGAGACTTCATCTCTAGTTAATGTACTAGGTATATCTGTATTTATATTAAATCAAATTTATGTTTCGTTTTTAATTAATGCATGTTAGCTGTAAGATGTTATAAAACTATTATTTGAAAAAAAAAGTCCCGCTGAGTTTCTTGCCGGATTCTTCTCAGGCAGTGGTGTAGGGTTAGAACCGGAAGTAGTTTTTTTTCTCTCATTCGCTATTTAGTTTAATGATTCAAAAGCGCCCGTTGCTGGGCCTAATTGAATAAAGAATATTTTGACTTTGACTATTTCTGGCCAAGATTAAGGTCTGGTATAGCTCATTGTGTGAATGTGGTCTCGACGAAAGTAATTTAAACCATGTTTTCTTTGCGTGTCTAAAGTACAATTCTTCACTGTAGGATGCATTGCCTGACTATATCCCACGACCTACTTGCTTCAGCTCGCTTCTCTATTTTATGGACCCTCCTCTGACTGGTATTCTCATTAAATTTATTCAAGCTCATAACATAAAACTCTAATCTATATCACCTATGTAACTATTGTATGTTCTCTTCTTTATTTTCGTCTTCCTTTCCTTCCTTCATGTTGGCACGACTAACAGCCTGTCATCCGCTCCCGCTTTTTTGCTTAACTTTTGTAATTGTCATGTGTTCGTCTGTGAAGTTAAAATAAAATTATTTATTTTTAGGTATCTCAATACTATTCTATCATCAAAAAACAAAAAAAAATCTCGTTCTCCTCACGTGTGAAAGTCCGTCGGAAAAGGAAAACCACAATCACTTTGACATTGGCAAAGTGATTGTTGTATTAATATCGAACACGTAATCCAAATGTACAAACTTTTTGAGAAATGCTCAGGATGCTTAGCCAAGGTGCCAATTGCTAGCGCTTGGTAGCGTATCGTAGTTTTCCCTCTCCGTCACACTTGCCTATTAGTGCGACAAAGACAGTTAGCTGCCTTTCGCTTACGATTGACGTTTAAGCGCTAGCGATTGGCAACTTGGCTAAGCACCCACTTAACCGGTTAGACCCAGACAGCAGCTTAATTGCTTCCTCAACCATATTTGCAGTCTTATTGATCGATTTATTACTTCAAATAAAATAAAAATTCTTAATTGGGTGCAACTATTTGCATGAATAATTAAGGCGAAAATAAATGCTTCCAACTATTCAGAGATATATTTTTTTATTGCATTGACTGGATTCGATGGACGAGGTGATTTGTAAGTTGTTAGCTATTTGCGAATGTGTTTAGGAAGCGTTGAAGATGTAGCAAAACAAATTAATAACTATAAAAAAAAACCGGCCAAGTGCGAGTCGGACTCGCGCGCGAAGGGTTCCGTACCATTATCAATTTATTATTTAAAAAATACAGTTAAATCAACCTAGCTCAAAAACTATAGGAGATAATTTAATCAAACCAAAAATCGTTGATGATAGAGTTTATTAATGTGCTTAACATATATTTTTTTTAGAATTTTATATCGCGTAGTTTAAAAAATAGAGGGGGGGGGGACACATATTTCAGACTTTGAGAGCTGGTATCTCGAAAACGATTTGCTTAAATAAAGATAAGATTTATAAACCTTCATATCATTTTCAAAGACCTTTCTAATAATACCCCACACGCTTATATACAACTAAATTTTTTTTTCTATCCCTCAGTTATATGTATGGAAGGCCCCCACCCCAATGGTTTTTTTACAATTTAGTATCATAATCCTGTAGCGGTTCATACAACACATATCCTTACCAAATTTCGTTACTGTAGCATTCATAGTTTCCGAGTAAATCAGCTGTGACAGACGGACAGACGGACAGACGGACATGACGAATCTATAAGGGTTCCGTTTTGCCATTTTGGCTACGGAACCCTAAAAATGAACGTTTGGAGTTCTACTAACTTTCTATAATTAATTCTTGGAATTGGATAGGGAATTCTGAACGAATCGTTTCTATGTGTGTGTGTGTAATCGAACACGATCATGGTGTATCTAAATATTACGCCTCGATTTACTTCGCTATCTAATTAAGTCCTTCATTTTGTTGAGGGTAATAATATTAGTACGTACGATCGATGTAGCGTATAACCTATTCTTTTTTTTTCACACAAAACAGAATTTTAGCTCTCTGTCTCAATGTACCTACTAAGGTGCAATGAATACTGATAGTGACGCAATACGATTCTGGACATTTTCATGAAAATACGATGGCAAAGGATTATGCAGTACATTAGTAATTTGACATTATGAAAACTTTATTATGCACAAACAAAAAGGCAAGCTATCGTGGTAGTTAGACCTATCCAACGTTTCGATTTGTTATCCACCAAAGTAATGTTCCGTTTCATTATTAATTTAATTATTTTTTATTTCTTTTAAACTTTGCTGCGCATTAAAATTATATAAGGTGGAAGTATTAGTACCCGAAGCTGAAATTTTGATATTGTCACCCTATAAAATAAATACTATTAAACAAAACTAACAGACTCCTCTGCCAAAACACATATATGACAATACTTTATGTAGATTTATGTATGAGCAAACTATCGTGATTTAAATCAATATTCTCTGTTAACATGTCGCGCACTGGTACTTTCACCTTAACTGACGGACATAATGCCTTATAAATCTTACTAATAGTAAACAATGTATCACACTACCTATTACGTATTTAGTGTACGTATGTATATAGGTAGTTATGCAGGCCACTGTGCCGAAACTGCCGATTTCTATCCAATACATAAACGTTTGTCAAATCCAGGTACTGTTGATAGTCGCTTGTCACTATCCGTCTTTACGACGTTTGTGTTTGTTAGAAGGAGACCAAATTACGCGGAGGCTAGCAGTTTTATGAATCCTAACCTAAATGAGGCTCATCTCATTACAAGCGGTCGTGCAATATTTGTTATAGGCCTTCGGGAGCCTTCGGCCGCAAGTGGCTATTGTGAGCTTCGATGTCTGTTCGGAGACTAGGAAATATTAAAGACTGTAGCCGCCAGCCATTGCCTAAGTGTGGCGTACAAATAGACGTCATTGTTCGTAATGTTGGACATGATTCCAAAGTGGATTAAATTATTAATCAATAAATTAATAGGAATAGGATTCATGTCGATATTATTGCGAACAACTCGAGAACTATCTCAGTGCAACTCTATAAATTGTAGTTCAAGTTAGAAGAATTACTTACCTTTCTACCTGTCATATATCTACATGATTCTAGAGTAACCAAGGTTTCTAATTGTTAACTGGAGTACCTTGTCGAGAGACTAGGACCCTCCTGTACCCATCTTGATGGCTTCAACTTGCTTGACTATCAGAGTTAATGTAGACACAATATGTTACCTATGTTACCTGTGAACGGATTGAAGGGCTTACAATCCGGAGAATTTTAGTAGCAACAACATCATTTTCGCAGCGCTTGTCCTTTATTTTCTCAATCTTCGTGCCAATAAGATTAGTTGATTGTCACTACCATTGCCATACCATTGCTGAAGGTCGCAATTTTATCTGATTGCCATAAAGACCGTGCGTTTGTTTACCACCGCATTCTGAAACGTGGATTAATTGGATCTGTTTTTATTCTGTCATCGCTGATCGCGGATAAGACTAGGAACATAATGTCACGTTTTAATTGTGTACAGTCACGTCTAACAATATGTATACATTTCGGAACGTATGTCAAAGGCATAAGGTTAAAAAACGTATACATATTATTAGAGGCGACCGTACTTCATTGCGGCATGACATGACAATTGTCGCTGTAGGTAAACGTTAAAAACGCCTCCATAAGTAGCCTTACTAGTCAACAAGTAACAAATTAATTGACATACACTTAGGGCTGATTTTTCATTGCCCAGTTAACTGTAGGTATCTGTTAGATAAATGTTACCTCTGCCCTTTTTATCAAGACTTAAGAAAAGGATAGTGATCATTTTAACAAGCGGGTAATTTTTGTCCGGAAATGTAAAAGGTTTAAATGTTACAGTTTTTCTTATTTACTCGTTTATGACATGTTGAACATTGTAGTCGGTAATAAGCAGCTAGCATCTGGAATTGCATCGTGCAATGGATACTCACTGCAGTAAAGTGTAGAAACATAATAAAGATGCTTTCTACCTTTCTGAAATATAAACTTAGCAACTGGATTATTAGTGCATTTTATTTACTTAGGCCAATGAGCTCTACGACTATACAGTGTGTAAATCTAATACGGGCGATCAATAGGCGTGATGACTAGCAAGTCAAATCAGCATCTTTTTTCGAACTGTCAAAACGATCCCCACTATGGAATAGTATGGAATTTTATATGAAATACTCAAAAGTGACGTCACGTTTGAGTACTGCCAAATGACCTACTCTTTTAAGTTCTTTTCAATTTATTAAATAGAAGTTCTGTACAAAAATTAATGCAATCTACATCGTAGTAATAATTTCTTTGTGTATTATGTCGTGCATAATGTTAAATAATTTATTTTAACTACAGTCATCATCCCTATTAAACCAGGCATGGGATTCATTAGTGTGATCATGGATTACAAGGTTTTTTCAAAATTACTCTTCATTATGACCCCACAGAATTTTTTTAAGATTATCGGAGCAGCAATGTAGGTACGAACATTTGTTATTGTTGATATGTCAGTTATGTCATCTGCTTTTGAAATTAGCTGTCATCGAGTGTTTAACTCACGTATGTTGCTCTACATTGCGCGCCGAATTATTTTGTATGGAAAATTTTGTTGCTCTTATTTTAATTAAAAGTTATTTCAATTTACTTACTATGTCGCAAACTAACACCCGTTAAGAGCTTCGTCCGTATTAAACTTACACGCTGTATGTATCTAACGTACATGCCTACCTTTAGGTTTAAGTATATCCGTAGGTACTTGCATACCTACTCGTGTGTACAGGTATTTTTTATGCATAAGTACCTAGTCTTTTGATTGCGCCGTAAAACCACCCAACTATGGTCCAATTCTGCAACGATGGTCCACAATTTGTACTCGTAAATAAGCATCAGTCTCAATCTTCTTTTTGACTTTGTCAAAGTTTTTTTATTAATAATGAAGAGTTTCGAGGGTTTTCTGAAATGACTTCCACCAGGGCGGCAGCACTGAGGCGTCAGGTCCAGAAACTTGTCTAAATTCTCAGAGCGGCTATAGTTTCGTGTTTAAATGTTTTGTATAAGTTAATAAAATTACAGAAAAAAAATAAATATACCTTCTAGTTAGTTTTCCTTTGGGACTAGATAATTTTGTTTCTTAGCGTGACCTTACGGCTAAGTGGCGCCAACTAGTGGCATACGTTTTTGAGAAAACCCTCATTACACCTAATGTAAGACATTCGATTAAGTTTTGCACCATTCTTGGGACCGTTTGGACTATACAAATAGTTAGGTAGTTTTACGGTAACAGTAACAAAAAGTACCTAACTGAAGCGTTGACTTAGGTCAAGATTAAATGCCCAAATAAGAATGGGTCTATACCTACCTAATTTATTATTCCATGCTTCGTTTAAATTCGATTAAAAGCGCAGCATAAATTTAATCAAATTGTTGTTCTACCACCCATTAATATATCAAAACTCATTTAGATTTATCGCTGCTACATCAGCCGACCCCCATGCATCCTTAAAATAGTGTGTAATTGGTGACACCAAAGTTAATACACTGAAAGGTGTTCGCTCGCGAGCTCCCCGCCCGCGGGTAAACGGTACTCAATTTAACCATTTCTCTATATTAATTACCAAAACAGCCCCAACACATAAATAACAAAAAATGACAACCGAACACCCGCCCGTCGTTCCTACCCTCCTTTCTTCAAGCTTAGAGGAAGGCGATTTATCACATTCTAACAGTTTGAAATCATGTATGCGCTATGCAAAACCCATAAAATGGGTAGGTAGTTTATAACGCGCTGATAGATATCACCTGCCGGTCGGTGTGAACGGCGGAGGTCTGGTGAGGAGATAGCTTTATGCAAATCGGAAGAAATAACCAGTCGGTAACTTTAGGTAGTTTTAAAACGTACCGTTCTATGGTTGTTTACAGTCTCGATAATCAGGAGACAAGTTTAGCATAAGTAGGGTGTATATTTATTAAATACTTATGTCTAAAGTGCGAAGTTTAGATATGCACATGTAATGCCGTGATTTTGCTGTACTAATCATCACGAGAATCTAAAAAAAGTAAAGTAATATGGCTGACCATCAATAGCATTTGACGTTTTTAACACATATCATGAAGCACGTTCGCAGATATATTTTTACGTTAATACTAATAAATGTCAATAATTGTAACTAAAATATATGTGAACTCAAGGTTTAAGATTTTAAGTTCGTAATAAAACCAAGATTGTGTTCTTAAAGGGTTTGATTATGGAATAATGCAAGTTGTTAGGTTTGTTTCCTTTTATTTTATATTCTACTGACGATTAGTATAGCTACCGGCTCATAATGCTCATAAGTCATAATTTATATCGGCATCCTTCGTTGTCTTATCTCATAAACAATTTTCTAACCTACAAAAGGACGTTTGCAGTCATAAACTACTATTTCCTTGATTTTAAATAAAGCAATCTCATGTATAACTCCCGAATAAGTTTATGTAGACTAAAATACGGACTCGGGTATCTTAGTATAGGCAAACATGGCAGTTTTAGAGCAAAAAGCGTTAAAAGATGAATAAAACATTTTTTTGTCTGTTATTGCCATGGTTACGGTCACCTAAGTCACGATGGTTTTATGTAAAATCATGTTACTTAATAAATACTTATTACCTAACGTGAGTGTCCACGAGGTCTTATTTAAACTGTCGATTATAATCTTATGTAATATTTTTATTGAATATAAATAAATTCATCACAATAATCAACAATAGGTTATAACTAAAATTAAATATTTAAATTAAATTAAACTAAGAAATGAGTAGGTAGGTAAGTATACGTACCTACGAGTAACACATAAGCATGAGTAGCTAGTTTTTTCTAGATTACATATATTCACAACGGACGTCAACAGCGGAACACAAAAATCACCATACCTACTCGTACATATTTTAATCTTCACTTGTAGCAACAATTCTAAAACGCAAAAATCCCGTGTAACACATTAAAAAGTCGACTATCCAGCAGTTTTCGAAAGGTTCTTTTATACTTGATTATTTTATAAACCAATCATTACCGCGGACCGTGGATTGGTGAATGAAAATACGCATCGCAAAAGCTATTCTGAAACGGAAATGCGAACTGCACTGGTGGGTACAACGGGGGCAGGTGAGGGGTCCACATCGCCGCACATAATGCCAGCACTTCAGGCCGATACTCCAGCGCGGGCACGCTTACACTCACTTCTATTGGATCCTCACTAGGTCTCTCTCTGTCACTTTTTAACAAACTGTCAATCATGAAGGATGTATTAGGTTTAACTTTTGACAGTGAACTTGGCTCGGGCTCTGCTTGTCTTTCGACAGTTGGCGCAGAGGGAATTCGACCGAGTAACATATGGTTCAAGTTGAACAGCGCTGTCAACTCTGATGACTCTCCCTGATGTAGTTTGAACCGCTTACGTCTTCTCAATAGGGAGCCGTTCTCGAACATATCAAAGGCCTGCGGATGAAGCGTCCAGTAAGCACCTTTGCCGGGCCGGTCCGGCCGCCGCGGGACCTTCACGAAGCAGTCGTTGAAGGAGAGGTTGTGCCGCAGCGAGTTCTGCCAGCGCTGCGTGTTGCGTCGGTAAAATGGGAAACGATCCGTGATGTACCGGTAGATTTCCGAAAGCGGCAGCATGCGCTCTGGGGAGCTCCATATCGCCATGGCGGTTAGAGATATGTAGGAGTATGGTGGTTTGTGTTCGCCATAGGATTCGCGCGACGGTCGCGGCATGGTCGCGCGCTATGAGCACGGCGCGGGCGTGGCGAACGGGCGGAGCCTCCGCCGCTCCGCCTTCCCTCCCCGCAGATATGATAACGAGGATGCCACTCGTCGAAACCGCATCTCCCTCGTAAAGCCCGGCCAGATGGTCACTGACAAGCCCCGAACCTCGGTCAGGACTGACCGTGTAGCCGGTTGTCTCCGACAAAATTCCGTTTGACCTTGGTCATCGAGCGCGCGCTCCTGACCGATGTCGGGAGTGCCGGTTCGGAACCGTGTGGCCGCCTGTCGCTGACCGCGCTAAGCCAGTGCGCTCGAGACATCGTCGCGCGCGCACGTCTGTGACGCTTGTGAACTCTGACCGTCTTTTCTTGTTATCATTGGTCGCACCATTTCCAATAATTCGTCAAATACGGTTTTTTCCATTCTAAGGAAATTAAGAGTATCGTCGTGGTCTAACATATCGACGAGATTTAAATGGCTTAAAACCAGTCTTTGCTTGAGCCATCGCTTCATCCATATCCTCCTTTTTTTTAACTTTTTTATTGGCAGTGCTCAAAAGTAATAAAGCTACGCCAACTTTCTGAAATTTTGAGAGACACGGAGCCATTGCACGTACTGTCGGTCCGCGAGTTCTGAACACACTGATGTCGGAGCGTGGTCACCGACCGTGTAGCCAGACAAGTCGGACGGCCACCACTGACCAAGGTCGAGCGGTCTGGGGCTTGTCAGTGACCGTCTGGCCGCCTCTTTAGTTACTATCATTACCAGCGTGATTGACTGCGTACCTTCTGCTGGTTAAATACCTATCTTTCTACTTGCGTAGATCGTAATGTGGGCAGGTTATGCATCCCACGCGGTGTGAAATTTCAAGCGTGTACTTAGGTACTTACTTAATGAAATACAACGTTTTAACAATGAGCTGCAACTTTTTAACGAGTAACGAGATTCATTACTGTCATGAATTTAAGAAAGATAATTTGTATTTTACAAATGAACTCTGCTTTTGACTCGTAATTGGTATTTTGTCGAGTATTTAACTAATCATACCTACTGGCGCCATCTAGTGGTGAGTAGCAGTTATTTCGCAAAGTATTTGGATTTTAGACAGTAGTAAACTATAGTACTTAAAGTATCAATATTTATTCATTATTATTGTAATTATCTAACTTGTTGTGTATATACATGTACATATACTATATATATACAATGCCAATGCCCGTTTAAGATATTGATGATTCGTTAAACGGTCGGCTCAGTGCTGCCATCTCACCTCCCCATAGCGGCAGAAAAAGTATCAAAAACCCTCATTAAAGTATGGCGATACCCTTAAAAAACATAGATACAGTGGGTATCTATGTTTTTTAAGGGTATCGCCATACTTTAATGACCCTTAAAAAACATAGATACAGTGGGTATCTATGTTTTTTAAGGGTATCGCCATACTTTAATGAGGGTTTTTGATACTTTTTCTGCCGCTATGGGGAGGTGAGATGGCAGCACTGAGCCGACCGTTTAACGAACTGTCAAAATAAATACGCGCATTTAATTTTCAACATATTTATAGGTTTATTTATTCTGAAAACCATTACTTTAGGCATATTGTTACCTAAAATAAATAAATAAAATAGTTCCAAGTCAATTCTCATGAAATTAACAAAGTTAAAGTAATTATTTTTAATACCAGTGACTTTGCGCGCCTGTTTTATAGCTCCGTCTTCAGTTCGATGACCGTGTAATAGTCGTAATCCATTACAAAATCAATTCTCTTCCAAATAAAATAGAATTTCAATATTTTAGGCCCAGGTGCCTATGAATAGTATGAATCTGACAGTTGTCGAGACCAGGTGCGTACGAAGCGCCGCCTGGTGGCAGAAAATTTATCGAAAACCCTTTATTTATTCACTTCGCTGCAACAAACGAATACAAAAGCAAGAGGAGCTTTTACTCGAAAACCACGTCCAAGTCACAAGGTATCAAAATGATATATGTATTCGCGGCAGAATCCCGAAAGTAATAAGGGATTCTAAAGTTAAATCCTGAGCTTAATGAATTAATGATTTAAGCGTTAACGCTCAAGACGAAAATATTTTTTATATCATTGTTACTTTTTAGGCTGACAACAGAAAAGTGCCACTTTTCCCTCTTTTGTAAAAAGGTTCTATTGCCTAAAGATAATAATAACAGTAAATTAATAGTAGATTGTACAACAAGGGCATAAAGTGACCCTCGTCTACTATTTTGGTAAAAATTTGCCTCGGATAAAAATGGACATTTATGCCCATGTTGTACACTCCGCTTTTCACTTCGTTTGCGAGGAAGGTAAAATACATGAGAAGTGAAATTTTTTTTTTTTATGTGGGCATTCCATTATGGGTTGCCCACTAATAATGTTAGTAGAATGTGCTGGGTTAATTTCTTCTAGCAAATTATGCAACATGTGCCTTGGGTGACCTGACAAACAAAAGAACAACAAAACAAAAAAATATGATTTAACCTTTTATTGGCCTTACTTAACCGGACCAATTAAAGAATTAAAAAAAAAACAAGACAAGATTTAGTAACAATTTTTATTTGTATAAACATCAAGTTTACATGATCTCGATTACACGTTAACATTTGTAAAATTTTCGTAAAATCTCACGGTGCGCGAATTGGAGGTAATAAGAAAATTTATACTAATAGCTATTAGACTGTTGCTTGGGCGGTAGATTTACAGCTTGCCTGTCAACTCTGGGACTGCCTTGAACAAGTCCGCGACCAAACCGTAGTCGGAAACCTGAAAAATTATAAATGAACATTGGTAAAAGGTCTTTTTCTACTACTTTTAAGCTCCTACCCTACAGATGTCAAGATAAGTCTATATTGTCTATTCCCTATAAACGCATTCGGGCATACACGCAGTGCGTTTTTGCATTTTAAAACACCTCGTGTATACAAGACGTAATGAAATACATGGCTGCCAATCTATTTTTAAATGTCATGAATCGTAAACCATAGAGGAGCTTTCTTTTTTAATTTCGACGTTTCCCGCCCAACCTTGATGATTTACAAAAATGTGTTTGATTAAGAATATTTCTCTTTACAATGTTATTTGAAAATAAGTGTGTGGTCGTAGAAAAAGTATTGTATGCAACATTGTTTAACTGAGTCAAAAAATGCTCGTGGCGTCTTTAATAACAATTTTCGGTTTCGCCTCAAATGGTTACCCACGCCACTCACCTTTTTTGACTCTCTTAAACAAGGGTTGCATAAAATACTATAACATAATATAAGGTAACGTGAGGTAAAATGAAACGGTTTTTTAATAGAGTAAGACAAAAAGTCGTCTTTCTGGCACAGCGTCTGCTGGTAGCATTTTATCTTACCCCATTAAAAAACCGTTTCATCTTACCCCACCTTACCTTAATGTAAGCATGTATACAGGGTGGTTCCTGGATCATGATCAGGAGAGAACAGGGCATTATTGGAGATGTTACGATACGAACGGTATTTGACTATCAATGAATCTATTATTTTTTCGCGATTTCTTGGTTGCCTCCGCGTAGTGAGTTGCTCGACGTGACCGTCCTTAGTACCCTGGTTCACTCCTGCTTATGACCCAAGAATCACCCTGTATTTAATGCTATATTTTCGACGTTTAAATTATCGTGTGCCGCAATTTTTTTTTCTAATCGTTTTCTCGTACGCGGATCCATATTCCGGCACATATAAGGCTTAATATAAATAAATAAATATCTTGAGACATCTTACACAAACGGCTTGTGATATGGGTACCAAGCGAGGATATTATATAATAGATAAATAAATACGTAAGATACTTAAATACATAAACACCCACGACCGCCACGACTAAGGAACAAATATTTGTGATAAGTAAATACACAAATATTCGTAGGCAGGGTCACTACCAACTATTTTGTTGTGCGACCTATGTATATGTAGATAACAACATGCCAGAGGAACAATAGTACATTACTACCGAGGCCGGGAAGTGACTGGTTGCCGGCCGAATATATGTAATATGTAGACGGCCAACGGATAGTATTCGGACGGCAACCCGTCACTTCATGGCCGAGGTATGTATAATGCTTTTCTCAAACATGCAATGAAATGAAACAAAAAATTTATTGTTTTCTGAGAAATTATAAGTCAACTACATAACTAAGTCTTTGAAACACAACAAAAATTAAATACGACACCGATACCTCATTTTTTTTTAAAGTTTGACCTGTTTGAATGGTGCAATTTTTTAATTATAAAAAGCGGTATTAGACGACGTGGTCTATTGGGTACAATCAATCGCATGCGGTGATCGGGGCCGCCGGACCGCACCGTATAATACTGCTTTTTAAATTTATTTTGAGTAGTTATTGTACATATTTTAAATTATATAATTTAAATATGTACCTAATTATAACTGCAAAAATTAGCCAATCATTTTTTTTTAATATTAATATTACTTACAGATAATTATTGGCTTAATGCCAAGATGCCAAGTCACAACCCTATGTCAAATGAAAATTAAAAAATAGGCACTTGCCGGCCTAGGCCGGCAACGAGGTACTTCCCGGTCACTTTTTAGACACGTAACTACAACATTTTATTGCATGTTTGAGAAAAATATTTTTTGTATTATGAACTTGAGAGCAATATTTTGCTGAGTGGATTTAGTAATTACGGTCGGCTCCAAAAATATATGAACGATTTTGATTATTGTACCACGGGCCAACGTTCTAAAATGTACGCGTCAATTTGGACGCGACTGTACCTGGAAAATGGGAGCTTCAGGGTCTTTGTTGATGGCGACAATGGTCTTGGAGTCCTTCATACCGGCGAGATGCTGTATCGCACCACTGATGCCCACCGCGATGTATAGATCCTGCGAGAGCCAAAATTAAAAAAAAATTGAGTTGGTGCCCTACTTCATACACAATTGTATATTTTTTTAATGGACATAAGCATGTGGGATGTCAATTTAAAGGTTAAAATGAAGATGATGCTTTTTAATAAGCTCTTTCAATGACTTTCAGTTTGATCTAAGTATCTCTAATAGTTTTTGAGATAGGTTGATTTAACTGTAATCTGTACCATATACTCGTACCTATCTATTAATTGAGGTAAGGAATTTATGAGACAAGAATGACAAGATGTCAAAACTGAAATTGAATTTTACGCACATGTGTGTAGGTCTATAATATATTGGTGAATAGACCAAGACTTATATATCGGTCTTTGGCGTTGAGCCTATGGTTCCAATATATCAGTTGTTGGCGTCCAAAAGGTTATTATATAGCTTAACTATGGCCAGAAACGTAACGAATTTCATACATTTACATACATTCTATATACATATATGTCACCATACTATTGTAAAAATCGGTAGATTATAATTTACCTAGCGAAATTGTAAACTATCGAAAGATTGTCAACTGCGTCATACTGTTTCCAATTTAACGCATTATTTTCTTTAGATTATAATATGTCGAGTAGAAACCGTCACATTGTGAAATGGCTATCAGATTGGTCAGTTGGCTTGGGTCACCACTAAAAAAGCGTGTATTTTGTTTTTCATCACACCTGCTCGTAAATGCTGATTTTACAAGCAGGCATGCATGAACGTAATGAGCTATATTATGCCCATGGCCGTAATGACTTTTTTTTAATTTTCATACAACATTACGTCGCACTGGCGCGCCGCCCGCTGCCACGCCGGCGGGCGGCAACGCGCGGCGCGCGCTGCGCCGGGACTTCTGTTATAAAAATGATAAAAAGACATCCCCTTTTTTGAGAAATGATTTAGACCTTTTTAGAGTAGTTTGTGAAAATATATTGTTTTATTTACTTATTTTGCCTCACAGGTGTGATGAAAAACATTGTGTGTGCCACGGGCGGTACAAGAATTATGAACTCGTGTGAAGTAAATCCCGCGCCTTCGGCTTGGGCTTTACTTTCACACTCGTTCACAATTTCTTATTTACCGCCCTTAATACACAATGTACTATTACTGACACTTGTGTTTGATTTCTAACTCTATTGCAAGTACGCGGCCATATTTAAGACCGACCAATCAGATAGCTGTTTGACAATGTGACGGTTTCTGCTGGACAGATTATAATGTAACGAAAAATAATACGTTACATTGGAAACAGTATGACAGCTGACAATCTTTCGATAGTTTACAATTTCGCTAGGTAAATTGTAATATTTATAATCAAACGGTTTTTACAATATCACAGTGACATATATAATGCAAATGGTTATCTGATTTTGCAGATTAGGCCTCACTCACCGGTGCAACAATTTTGCCAGTCTGGCCGATCTGGAGGTCGTTGGGTACGAAGCCGGCGTCGACGGCCGCACGAGAGGCGCCCACGGCAGCATTCAGCTTGTCAGCTAGATCATACAGGAGCTTGAAGTTGTCGCCCGACTTCAGACCACGGCCTGTGAATGGCATGTTAAGATATAAAAATAATGCAGTTTTTGAGAGATTCTCTGTGGTCCTGATGGTGTACAATAGTACATTTCCTAACTAGTGCGGGAAAACTTTTTTTCGGCGAGGGTGAAAGTTGGAGCCCGAGTGAAACGAGGGCGACAAACACCCGAGTTAAAAAAATGTTTTTGCACGTGTAAGGGACAAATTTTTTTATAGCAAATGCGTCAAAAAGAGAAATAAGCGCGCGCGAAGCGCGCGCAAAGTTCGTTTTTGCGCACTAGTTAGGAAAAGGTATTTTATAGTCATAAAATTTAAATAAGCTTGCTTGCTTTGCTCATAGTTCTATGGTTCAGACCTATTACCGCAAACTACAAAATCCGTAAATTTCGAGGAATTGTCTCTGTCACTCCCAAGAAAGAGACATTAGCGTGACAAAGACAAATCCCCGAAATCGGCTAGTAACTAAAATGGCAAAATAGAAATCTTATAATTTTGCTGTATTGGTTTGTCTGTCTGTGGCTTAACTCAGGGTTGGTAAGGGAAATCTGAAATTTGGAGCATCATTTTAAAGGGTATGTACCAATCATGCCAACAGCAGTTATTTTATTAGTTTAATTTTTTATCATACCAAATACAAATACTGGAAAAATAAATATTAGTCTTCAGCATGTGTTTTTACCAAATTATTATTTCAGAGTGAATTGTTTGAAAATGGAATATTATATTGTGTCCTCCATCAGTAATTAGACCTTATTTTTTAGCAAAAAGCTATAAGAGATGTCAAGAGACTTTTAAATTTGAAACTATGGAATTGTTAAGGATTTTTTCAATTGTGCTGTCACAGGTATATTACTAATCACATTAGTTTATAGTTCAAAAGCCAGAGGCAATTAAATAATCTTGACATTTCTAGTATAAAATATGACAACTGCTAAAAAAAGTATGAATTACCTCCAGAAACAATATTCTTGGCACTGGTAAGCTCTGGCCTGTCAGACTTGGACAGCTCCTGTGAGACCCACTGTACTAGGTCAGTCTTGTAGTCTCCTTCTGGAGCCTTCTCCACAGCAGCAGAGCCTCCTTCCAAAGGCTCAGGAGGAAAAGCGGTGCCTCGGACAGTGATGACTTTGATGGCATCTTTGGCTTCAAGTGTCAGCACCGCATTTCCAGCATAGATGGTTCTGACAAACGTGTTAGCATCCTTAACACCAATAATGTCAGTTATAGGTGACACATCTAGCTTAGCAGCTACTCTTGGAAGCACTGCCTTTCCAATAGCCGTAGCTGGAGCCAAAATGTGAGTAAACTTGAACTGCTTCTGAGTTGCAAGGATGAGAGGAGTGAGCGCTTCAGCAGTGAAGCCTTTGAATGCCTCACTCTCTGCTACAAGGACCTTTGAGACTCCACCAGCCTTGGCAATCTTCTCTGCAGCCTGAATAAAAAAAAAACATGCTTACTACCTCGGCCAGTATCAATTTAATTCGAAAAACTTATAAAAAACAATTGGTACTTACGGGGCCGCATTTAGTTCCTGCAACCAGTACCGAAATATCTCCACCGATTTTCTTGGCTGCACTCAGAGCATTTTGGGTAACCGCTGATAAAGCCTCGTTATTATGTTCGGCGATTACCAACGTGCTTTGCAATCGACGTAACTAGAAACAAACATTGTAATACATTAACTAGTTCCTTCATCACGATTTGATTATCAAAATTAATCTTTGAACTCTTTATCAATCAGTGAAATGAGGTACTTATATAAAAAAACGTGTGTTAATTACCTGGGTAGAATACAACAAATGCCTAGTAGATGGCGAAAACATCGTGCCAGCCAGTAACTAAACAAATTTAGTAAATTTACACTCCAATGAAAAATATTTCTAAAAAGGTTACAAAGTCCACAGTATAGTATATCTGCCAATGCCAACCAACACCAACAGCCAGTTGGAGTAAAGAATAGAGATTCCGGAAACAACAAAGTGTCAAAGTTAGAAACTTTACGACGTTTATATATTAGGCTCAAACAGTCCAATTTTTTTTTAAATATACTGTAGTGTTGCTAGTTCACTCCCTAAATACCCTAATGTTCCTCGAGTGGTCGAGATCGAACAACGAGAACTAACTTCTTTGTCTTGTTTTGTCATTGTTTTGTCATCATATCCATAGACATATAAAATTGATAGACCGAGTCTATTTTATCTGTGGGTGACGCCGGCAATGCCTGTCAACGATCTTTGTTTGTGTATACTAGTGCACCTAAACCGCAAATAGTAAAAGTGATTAAAATAAAGCTTTTCATGTATATTTCTGTTCGATAAGTGCACGGAATGTGATAAAAGTGATGACTTGTGTGGTTCCAGGGTGTAAAAACCGCCAGGGTTACCTGAATGAACAAAATAAAGACATTACGTTTCACCGGCAATTTAGTTTTGACTTGAATTTTAAGATTTCGAACCTTATTAAGGTAAAAGTAACTGAAAATCTTATTCAATATTTGTTGTCGGATACATATGTGTAGTTTTGTGATTAAACCATTTGTATTTACATTCGTAATGTAATTATAAATAGTGGGATTCAAACATTTGTATCGCATAGTGTGGTACTTAAGAGACCGATCGTGATATCGATAAATGTATTGATAGTCAACTCAAAAATGAATCGATGTTTTTAATGTCCAACAGGTTTCCACTGGACACTGAACAAAGGCTATTATGGGTCAAAAATATCAAAAAGGCAGACGACTGGTACCCTAAAGAGTATTCAAAAATATGCTCCGCACAATTTTAAGCTGTTGTTTCAGGCAAGGGTACGCGAATAAGTGATTACATTCTGACGTACTACCCACCATATTTGGTAATCATCCAATGTCATGTCAACCAGCAAGTAAATTAAATTTAGTTTAATAATGACCCTCATGTGATACTTGTGTAGACTGATTAATTTAATTATAAAGAAGCCATCATACCAAAATTGTTAGGTATGCTTTAAGGAATGATAAGTCCATAAAACATGTTATAATGAGAGTTTTCTGAAATCACCAGGGCAGGAGCAGGTCCAGAAACTTGTCTAAATTCTATGTTTATAGTTTCTGGTTTAAATATTTTGTATGAGTTAAAAAAAATACATAAAAAAATATAAACTTTATTTAAAAAAAAAAACATTTACTTAGTCTTTCTTTGGGGCTAGATAATTGTGTTTCTTAGCGGGACCTTACGGCTAAGTGGCGCCAACTAGTGGCATACGTTTTAGGAAACCCTCATTATGACATTTTAATTAAAGAAAATATTTCGTTAACTTTGTGATTTTATTTTTATCCTAAAATGTAGATTTTGAAATCACGATCGAAGAAGATCGTGATTTTGAGTAGGAAATAAGGTTTATTCCTACTGTATTCGCTACCTAATTTGGTTAAAATATTATTATTGACGATAAAAGTATACGATTGAAGACTGGACATCACTAATAGTAATGACATTTTATCTAGTCAGGTTGGTAGCATTGTTCAATAAAATGGAGTCGTTGATGGAGTTCACGACCAAGTAGAGCTACTTTATTTGTCTCTTTTTCCTTATGGAATACGTCTTGAGATGGGGTGAAGGATGACAATAGTTTGTTCATGTATGTCTTAATACACGGAATCTTCCCTATATTTTATCTGTGATCATATCTATTTTGTCTGTCACTGACGTCGCTGTCAAGGTGTCAAGTTCTTCTTGTCTTCGTTTCATTCAACTTTCAAGTTAGCGTCAATCAAACAAATTTAATCGTCCGGCTTGACTTGACTGTCGTTTGTTTTAATTAATCTGCTAATTAGGAATTACATCCATTATAAATAATTGAAACCGGCGTTTCGGTGACATTCGAAAACTAGTACCAATACAGATTAAAAGTAATAGAACAAGCTCGCCATTTAAGCAATACTTTTTGAGTTTTTCTAAAGTTTGAAACGTGTAGAATGTCGTTGCCTATCGTATCAATAACAAGAAGAGAAACCTTCAGCTCTTGCCACCGGTTACACAGGTATTGTTCTGTTATTTACATACATCGTTCGTTCACGTTAAAATGAACAAAATTCGACAGTCTAGTAGACTCAGCTAAGTTTATTTACTTGTTGCTGACAGCACAAAATCTGTCATTCCTGTTAGGCAATTTAAAGCTTTATCTCTTTGGAGTACGGTTCACATTTAATTGTACGCACTTGAGACGTGAATGTGACACGTGAATAAATTGTTTTGAAATGTTAATTGATCCTGTAACTGATAATGATGTAGGTACTATATACATAATTATAATATTATTGCCAAGTCAGTGCAATTACGAAAATAATATTCTAGATAATGATACCCATCTAAATTGTTTTAATATAAGGAGGTTGTTTTATGCTCACACTTTAATTTGATAAGCTGTTTAACACATGAAATATATTATGAGAGTTATCCTTTTAATGTTTTTACAGTCCATTTCTAAGTGATGAGGAGAATAAAAAACTTTATGGAAAGTGTAACAATCCAAATGGTCATGGACACAACTATGTTGGTAAGTTATGGTATCTATCTCTTTAGTACATTAAATTTTATGTCTTGACATTAAATTTGGGCAAAGCTATTAGGTAGTTCACCTGAAACTCATTTAGATTCTTACTACTTTGTATGCAAATCCTGTCTAACTACCCTGCAACCTGATTCTGTGGTTCTCCTAAAACTCTACAAACATATTTTCTTCAAATAATATAACTGAATTTCTGGAAAAAAATTGTATTTCTGAAATAAGAAAAGCTATTAGGGTAAAAAGTAAATTACGGTATAGTTTGTGAAATATAAATTGGTAACTTTCTACCTACATTTACCCAGTTTATAGTAAAAATAAACATTCAATTTATATGTCTCGAACTATAACATTTCTTTGTCCAAGCAGTTCATTGTAAGAAACCTGAGCTGAGATTAGTTTAGGTTGATTCTACCAGTATCAGACTCTTTTTTTAGTAGAATACTAATAAGTTTCTCATAAAAGACCTCATATTATTATGAACATAATAACCATAATGATATAATGAAGTATGATGTTAAACTTTCTCTTACAGTACTGGTGACAGTAAAAGGTCCTGTGGATGCTCATACTGGAATGGTGATGAACATTCATGACCTAAAACAGTACATGAAGGATGCCATTATGGACCCTCTGGACCACAAGAATTTGGATCAGGATGTGCCATATTTTAAGACAGTGGTAAGAAAAATATGTTGCTAAAGGGGTTTAGGATCAATGATTATTATGATTCCTCATAATTTAATAGCCTTTATTTCAGACAATTATTAAATCTATTAAAATACTATTGAACAAGGTTACTCGTGTATTTAAGTCGATGATTGCTCGACATGTTTAATGGGTCGAAACATGTCGAGCAATAATCAACTTAAATACGTGAGTAACCCAGTTTGATAGTATTTTAATATGTTTGAGTCTCAGTCAGTTAGTTATAACTTTAGAAAAGTACTTATTAAATATACATAAGGCATAATATACTTATAAATGTTAAGTTCACCAAAGTCCAAGATGGGATTCCCAGATCCTCAGCATTCATGACTATGCCTAGGTAAAGCACTTGGCCACCCTGTCTTTGTCTTAAAAATATTATTATATTATATTGTATATGTAATTATCATTTTTTTCTTCAAAAGGGCACCCAATATCAAAATAAATCTTAAATCAATTTAAAGTATTGCACATAAAAATGCAACCAACTGATTGATATTTAATGATCATTTACTTAATTACTTTCTTACAGTTGTTGTCTAAAATGAATGGACACATTAACTTCATTAATAAACTTGTATAGATTATTTCACTCACAAAAACAAGTGCTTTGATTCCTTTTGTCTATGGTTAGTTTTGCAAATCTGCGCATCTTCATCAGTAGATCGTACTGTTTTCTGTTACGTAAATTTTTAATCTTTCAATTAACAGGTCAGCACTACGGAAAATTTAGCCATCTACATTTGGGACCATCTACAAAAAGTTATGGAAAAGCCATCTCTATTGCATGAAGTGAAAATATTAGAAACCGAGAAGAACCATGTGGTGTACCGCGGCGGCTCGACTTACCCGCGCAAGAAACATGAGAACTCGAGCCTACATTCCAGCCGCCACCACAATGTGTCCTCAGATTCGGACTGATTGAGAAATTTCTATTATGACATGTATAGAACCTACGCCTGAGACGGAATATTGATATGATTATGTTGTGCTTTTTGTTAGAATAAAAATCTAACAACCAGATTTTTTTTGTTTTCCTCATTTTTATTTTTGTATATGTAAATGGATTGCTTGCTAAGTGGCTAGATAGGCTCATCTGAACATGGCTACTATCAATATGTGTTTCATAACATAACTGTCTTTACCTACTCAGTTTTTTTACAACTAAATACGTCCTACTAATCAAACTATTACGGAATAGTATAGCACACCTGTCATTTGTTTTTGCATAAACCGTGTGGCATATGCCGTGTAGTGACGGCAGTAAGAATACATTTGTCACCACCCCAACTCCTGCGGGTGTCGTAAGAGTCGACTAAGGGATTGAAGTGTCACTGACCATTCTACAAGATTGATGAGGGGCAGCAGCGTCATCATAGTGGACACATTACTGCGATCGCCAATGCGCTTGCCCAGCGTGGCGATTATGGGCATTTACCTCCTAATGCGTCTATACGCATAGTTAATAGGAGAGGCCTACGTCCAGCAGTGGACTAACATAGGTTGATGATGATGATAAACAATGAACGGCGTAGCCAACACATTATATTCGCTTCCGAACTCGTATTATTTGAACTATTCTAGTGCAGTAAAATTATGGTTTGGCTATTCGACACTAGAGGGCAGTATCTGCATGGAATAACATTACAAAATACAAGTAGTAGTCTACATATAAGTATCAAGGCATTAGGCTGCAAAATTCCCTATCGGGTAGGCATAACTGTAACTATCATAAAATTCATAACCCAAGAAAATGTTGAAATAACAAACAAATATCGGTTTAGAACGCTTTATTACAATAATGGTAAATAATACAAATTGAAATTGATTCATAAAGACATTGACAATTGCACCTAGACACTATCGGACCGCGACAAAATACGGTTGAGATGGGTGCCAATCCCAATACATAGTAATTTTGACGTATCTACGTGGACATACCAACCCCAATCGTATTCTGATCACGATTTTGATAATAACGTATTTAAAGCTTAAAAATAATCATATAAATTTGGTTCAATGCTTATTAACGATTAGCTACATCGATTTATTAGTGACAATAGGACCTACTGTAAAAAGAAAATACAATTCGAGCGTACCTACGTTACGTATACAAGCTACGTTTATTTGAGAGGAACAACGATTTCCAAAGCCATTAGATATGCTCAGAGAGGTGGAAAATCAGTTTAAGTTCATATTATCATATAACATATGATATACCTACCTATACTCTGTACGTTTATCTACTACATATGTACAGCTAATACATTATCTCGAAGTTAAAGAACAGTACAAAATGTTAACAGCGTTTTTGAAATGATATTAATTTTGGCAACTTGCACCTGATACTACCGAGTGACGAGCAAGTAGTCTTTATCAACATTTTATTATTATAATTATTGCATTAATAAGTTTAGTGGCTACTCTATTGTTTGGGTTGCCAATCTACAGAAAAGGCAATCGATCGTTATCAATGTTAAAGTCAAGGTCTACGTCTTAAGAATTATACTACCTAGATAGGCACCTACAACATACGAAGTGAGGTTTTTAAAAGCGTGGCTCCTTAAGACAACTTCAAGTAGATTTTGTAGAGCTCTTTTGACTTTATAAACTTAAATCTAAGATATTAATCTCAAATTAAAATTAAAATTGCCTTAGGGAAAGAATTTCATCACAAAATAAAACGTTTTCACGGCCGTAATCAATACATATAACTTTTATAACATCACAGATTGGCACTAGGCGTTTGCCACATAAATATATTATTAAAACATAACTTATGTGCGCACGGCTATTTTATGGGATAAGTGCAGCGTGGAGCGCTAACGGAAATGTATGAAAAACAACAATGCTCTTACTAGTACATTGCAGTCCTAGGGTTGTCGTTTCGGAAATGCACCACATCGCAGGTGTTTGTAAAACTGTAGGTATACTTAGTGTCAATTACGTAATGAAACATGTTGGGCATGGCATACGTTTCAAAGTCAACCATCCGCATTATCGCAAAAATAACCGAGCGCTTAAAATATTTATATCTTTACACTTTACATACATACAGTTTTTCAAGTTACCATAAATTATAATATTTAATATTATTCTTATAATTAATCTCTTTAAAAACTTCAACTTATGCCAAATAGTTGGTCAAACATTACATGTCTACTTAACTGTCTAGCATTACTTATATTTTTTTGATTAAATATCTCGTCTATGCGAATTATATAAAATTATTTCATCTATTCTTATCTATCAATAAATACCCACATAAAAACTCATAATCAAATACCTAATATAAAAAGTAACTATGTTGTATCTTATTCCATAAAACTATCCTTTACACACCGTACTTACGCTTTTAAAAGAAAACAATATTGGTTAATATATTATACCCTACAAATATACGCTTATCATTTGATTTTAACATAAACCAAGGGTTTACAACCTTTTTTACGTTAAACCACTCTTTACAATTCATTAATAATAATGGGTAAAGAGAAAGCTACTGTTATAAGATATTTTATTAAATACTGTTTGGGACCACTGAAAGTGTACGGATTGGAGCACAGCGTTTAGTAACATTTTTGCAACTTGTTTGATTAAATATACTGTCAATTTTATAAAATATATACCTAATTAGCAAGCTGCGTTTGTTTTCCTTACATCTAGCAAAGATCATCATGATTTACAACTAATTCACATACATATCACATTCGATTAAATTTTACGACTGATTTAGGGTACGTACCTACAAGTTAGTTGACGTACCTATTATTTAGTAAAGATTCTCACTACAGTTACAGTACGCCGAAAGTTAGTATGGCATATAATGAGTCTAATAAAATACTTATATTAAATACTGAAGAATTAAAGCAGCTGCTTATATTGCTAAATCTTTATCCTTCTTACACGGGCGTTTGACAGTAATATACGGGATGCCCAATTCGAAATCGTTGCTAGGCCAATATTTGAGCACAGGTTTTTGCTCCGGAGTTTCTTCGACGACATTTAAATAGGCGAAGACCACAAACGACGTGTAAGTCGCGATGAAGCTAAGGATGTGCCAAACGCCGTGCATGTAGGGAAAGTCGATGGATAGCCAGGCGTCGCAGAAGAGGCGGTCGATGATCCAGCAGAAGAGGGCTAGGAAACAGACTGCCATGCTGCGCAACCCTAGCCGGTACACGCGGGCACATTTTACTCTGAAATATGACGTAAGTAATGTAATATAGGTACTCACTTTTATGTAGATAGCCCTTTGGACGTGATGGTTATGAAGGAAATACACGGATGTAAAGTTACTGCCAAGGTTAACCTTTGTTTAACTATTAAATACACTCAGTTTTGTATATTTCTTACTAGCGACCCGCCCCGGCTTCGCACGGGAACTATACCTACATATAAACCTTTCTCTAAAAAAAATATCATAATCCGTTGCGTAGTTTCAAAGATTTAAGCGTACAAAGGGACATAGAGACAGAAAAAGTGACTTTATTTTATACTATGTAGTGATGATAGTGAAGTAGGTACACTAGGTACTGCTGTTCATGCTCCAAATAAATAAAAAAAAAACTATTTTTTCTTTGGTTAAAATGAAGTAGTATATGTATGTAAGAACTGAGACGAAATTGGCATGCATTTAAGGATCAACCCATTCCTCGTGTCGGCTTGTGCTAATAACAGTTGGGACCATGTTAGCATCTGAGGCAGCAAAAGATCCCAAAATACTGTTATACCTAATATTTGCTGGCGGGTTTCAGAGATGGTATAGGATAGGTAAGCGTCGGTAGATTTGAACTGGTTGCTTAGTAATAAAACAGACACATTATTAACTTACAAAGTGAACATTACCTCAATAATTCTTTGTACATGAACATCAGGCTAGGCACAACGAGTGCCATCAGAGCAAACGCGTTGGCGAATGGGTACATCAGCAGGAATCCAGTTGACACCAAGGAGAAAACAGCCGCATACAGCGCTAACACTTTTCTGGAAAAATAATCTCCTATCAAACTTATAGAAGCCAGGACTTGTAGAATTATGTCATTGACGCCACTTGAGTGTATCTAATCAAGTGAACATCATTTTACGTAATTCCGCGTAAATTACACTGCCTTACTACCTCAGTGATTAACGAACCTAGCGGCTCTAAATGTAGCAGGTGCCCATTGCCCATGGAACAACCGCGGATCCAGGGGGCAATGGGGACACTAGCCCCCCTTGACACTGGACTTGTGTATGCCTGGGCGCTGTTTTAAGCATAAAATACTGTCTTATCATAGGGCAGTGCCCCCCCTAAACGAAGTCCTGGATCCGTGCCTGGGAACAACATTGTGTTGTCGTGTAGGTATAGCATTCAATGGCTGTCAAGGGGTTATAGTTAAGAAATCGCCAAATATATGATGATGATAATAAAGACGAAACTAAAATTAATTCTGTAAGATTATGAATATTATTAAGGACCTGGCCTGCTATTGCGAACACCGAAGTTCGTAAATTTCGGCGATTTGTCTCTGTTACTCAAACGAAGGCGTCATTCCATTAGAATGACCGAGAAAACTCTCCGAAATTGCGGATTTCGTAGTTCGCGGTAGTTAGGAGTTTAGGTTTAGGACCGCTGTTTTTATTGTCTGTGGTCGTTACCGTCATGTTCTAGTTAGTATGTAAGTGCGAAAGTGACGCATGGCACGATAAACGGTAAAAGTATGACGTTAATTAAACGGTATAATTGTCCCGTCCATGATATTTAAGCCTACTGAGGCAGACAGATGGTTGCTGATAGTGATAAGAGAAATGGGGATGAAATTTCTTGGCTGATTGCTCGCGACCCGCGAAATTTTCCCCCTTATCTCTGAAACTACTGGGCTACTACATTAAAAAAAATACAGAAAATAGGTCCTTACGTGGTGCATCCACAAGAATGTCGGGTACGTGACGTAGATAGAAAGTTACGAATACAATTTTTGACGTATCTTAATTTTATAACTGGGTGTTTGTATGTATAGGGAATTCTCGCATTTTCCATATATTTCTAAGGTAACTGTCATAGCCGTCACGTTCTCGACACAGTAAATTTTCTCGATTTTTCGTGGAATGAACCACGTAGTTTCCAGGAAAACCGATAAGTCGATAGTATTTTAAAATATTATAGAAAATCTCAATATTCGTATGTATGAACTTCGCCATGGCTTTCGCGTGCTTATATAAATACGTACAGCCTACAATAGAGCGTTTAAGTTAAAATTTTAGTACGGATACTTATTTCTGCCACTCTAAAACAAAACGGTAAATAAATAGATCACATACGTAAACTCTCAGGTTTTAATTACCACGACTAAAGGGTCAGATTTAATAAAGAAAGAGGTTTCGATAATGAACGTACGAAACCCTTCTCACGCGAGTCTAAGGCTGCGGCTCCATTGAGGCGGAGAGGAGCGGAGGTGTGCAAAATTGGCCAATGGGACCGCATCACAGTGTTTCGAATTTTGAATTTGAAGAATGCAATTGGTCAATTTTCACATCTCCGCTCCTCTCCGCCTCAATGGAGCCGCAGCCTAACTCGCGATTGGCCGGTTTTTATTACTAGAAGAACAAGAGAAGAAGTGGTCCGGTACCGTACGTGACTATAGAGTATCGGACCACCCAAACCCAAACTTATCTACGTAGTTAGATAGTTAAGAATTACTCATTACGTAGTAGATACCTACCTAAAATTAAACCTCAGATAAACAAATCATAAGTAGGTACGTTAAGTATCCATTCATTATTCTTCACACCCAGAACATAAAAGAAATGCATAGATATCATTATTTAGAATTCATAAATAGGTGTGTACAGAGCACCTACCTACGTGAATGCTGTGTCAACATAAAGTCGTTAAGTAGGTACCTACATTCATCAGAGCAATTATAGCAATGCTAATGATGCTAAAAGACTGTAGGTCATGCGCAAACAATTAACAATGCTTATCAGCAATAACTGTAACTGTAGGTAGGTGGGGAGCCCAGGGTAAATACGGACTTACAAAATCTCGCTCATGTTCGGCTGTTCGAATTCGGGGAGCCGGTAGGTAGACTGGCCTACTACATAATAAAATTATACTTTTGAAAAAAAAACTAAAGTAGAACTTTATAAAAACTGTCTAGGAAAATGATTTCCAAGTTTTCCAACTTGATAGCTTAATCAGGCCTACTACCGCGAAAATCGAAATTCGAGTGAGAGAGACAAATCCTCGAAACTTGCAAATTTTTTAACGCTTTAGGGCCGCAGTTTTTGCAACGGAACCCTACACTGTCCGACATGCTCTTGGCCGATTCTTTATTGCGAGTTTTTCACGTGTATAACGTTATTTAAGGTACCTAATTGCCTATGCTTGCACATAAACAGTCTATATAAACATAAAAAAAGCGGAAACAAAATTGCTTTAATGAACCAGTAGGTATAGTAGGCTACATGACATTTGGCACGAAGGGGGGACGCAGTCCAAAACTGGTAAAAAATAGGGCACTTGGTTTGGGTATCTTCTCTTAAATTCAATCCAAGAATATGACAATTGAAGTTTTAAGAGGCGCTGAAGTATGCAGTGAAGGCACGTGAAAGGTAATGGCCGAATGACGAAATTTTATTAATAATTCAATTTTCAATTACCATTAATTGTAGTAGGTATAAAATGCAACTGCATTAACTATGAATTTTTGATATCGTAAATTGTATGTTTTATTGTCAAAATTCCTTCATAGGTATATCCTATTTCCCAACTCTCCCCTTACTGTAGTGTGGAATTTAACAAAATGAAGACAAAACGTTGTCGGAAATATTTCGACCATAAGACAACATTATTTTTGTTTTACCCCACTAAAACAACAAGATATATATTATGAGAGAGATACTTATACTTTATCATAAGAGGCTGACGCCAGGACCTCCAAAAGTCCCCTTTCAAATATTTTGTATTCCTTTATTTCCTCACAATCAGTATGCAATAACTGAATGTTCATTAGGTGCCTACCCCCTGTATATCCAATAAAAAAATACACCAACATGCAATTTATTTAGGGCTGATATTTCAATCGCCAAATAAACCTATCCTTTAGTTAAAATTATCACCATCCTTTTCTAGAATCATCAGTCAAAAAAGGACAGGGCTAACATTTATTTGACACCTACAGTTAACTGGGGATTGAAAAATCAGTCCTTAATTATACAATTATTAACAGATACACTATTTATTCAATTTACCTACTGGGCATAGCATACTTGTTTTATAATGTCCACCAATTGAAGGGTCCACGGAAAGAACATGTCTAGTCAAATCAAATTACAGAAGGAAAAACCACCTTACTTTTAACAGAATAAGGTGTGAATTTGCCCTGATTTTTTAAGCACTAGACATGTTTTTTCCGTTGTTCTTTCAATTATGGTTTTCCACGGACATAGAAGGCTTAATAAATGGAGAACCCTTTTTTCACACAATGAACAACATTTTAAGAAGTTAAGTATTTTTGCTTTGGTTACTATGATAGTTTTTCATGAAATAAAATTTTGAAACTCGATTATATCACATATATTAATTACATCTCAATAATATGTAGTATATTAATATATGCAGTATGATCTGTGTACAGTTTTATCTCGCTTAAGAAATTATGAAGCTTATTGTGCTTCCAATCAATACAATGCCAGAATCAAAGCATAACACAAACAGTTTAATTAGTGCAATAATTATCGAATCAGCAATATATGCATGTAAAGAAACATTATTCAAGCCAAGGCCAAGAAATTATGCTTTGTTGTGCAAGGACACAAATTACAAAATGTTTATTTTTCCACGCTGCTTTTGGAACTATTTTCTATGCACATGTTTTTAAATTATCATTATTCAGAGCAAAGGTATTGAGTTAGTCAAAACTATTTATCAAAATTCAAAACTAGTGCTCTATGTTTAACTTTTTGTATTATTTATTATGCATGGCTGTTTGTTTCCCAAATAAAGAAAACAAAAATAAATTTTCATTTAACAAACCTAATAGAGATATGGCATGCATAGTTTCATCAAAGTTACAACATTGTTCACAATTTCAAGCAGAGATCATAGTGTTCAAAAATTTGGGAAGAACTATAATTGATATGATATCAATGCCCTACTAGGATATAGATAAGTTTACTGGGATTGCAACATTTGTTAAATTATTATGCAAAAGAGTGTCTGCTTACACTGACCATCAAACTGTCATGAATTATTAATTAAAAACTCACCTATTCCCTCCTAAGAATTTAGGAAAATATTTTCTTGGTAGAAACACAGCAAAAGTAGCAATAAATGCCCACAGTATGGCTATCTCATCCAGTAGTTGACCTAAAAGTAATATTACAAATAAATTAAAAATAAAAACCTGATTTGACAGTTAAAAGTGAGTCACTTTTTCTCGTAGGGGCATTGAACTTCATAGGTAACTGGATTACAGACAAAAAGGTTTATTAATCCTGTATTGTACCTAGTGATTATAATTTTAATTCAAAAGATCTTATAAGTATATATAAGTTCCTATAAGATTTAATAAACATTCCAATTCTTGATATACATTTTAGTTAAAGTTATTATAAATGAGTTTCATAGAAATACATTTAATACAAGCTT
This sequence comes from Thaumatotibia leucotreta, assembly GCA_025490895.1. Taxonomy (NCBI): domain Eukaryota; kingdom Metazoa; phylum Arthropoda; class Insecta; order Lepidoptera; family Tortricidae; genus Thaumatotibia; species Thaumatotibia leucotreta. Next base: position 241,230 of record JALPQI010000252.1, read on the forward strand.
ACCAACTAAGCTGAGGGTCGCATGGAAGTAGGCCGAGCTCAGGCCGACCATCATCAGCATGATCCATAATAGATTTATAGCTGGATTGACTAATCTTGCATATTCTTGAAACAAATGAATGAGAACCGGTGGTAACAGGAAAAACAAGATGTTACTTATCTGGAAAAAAATAACTCGTTTAACAAAAGCCCTTAGGGAGATTATCAACCAAGGAATAAAATGAAGTATCTCATTTAACTTACTGTATTCACAAACTCGGCGATCACAGGCGATATAGAGTAATTAGATTCGCACCAATCTACGGGCGAACTGCCCCGTTGTAGATGAGACCACATTATAGAATACACAAGCCTTTGTTTACCAACAAAGTAATTTTGCTATGAAAATCGTTATGTTTTAATACAGAAGTTTAAACACGTAAGCTAGGCAACTATTTAAAGAATTTAAATCGAATCCATAAGCAGCCACCAACTAAATATACGTTTCTCTTATATTTTCACAATTCACCAATTTTCGATTACTCCGACGTACGAACTACGCAAGTACCGGCTGTAACTTCGTCAAATTTTCTCGACGATATGACAGCAAACCCAAAGTAGTGAATGTGACAAGTGCGCAATTGAATACAGGGTTACCAGTTTACAATATTGCTCACAATAGTTGCCACATTTCGAACATGTAATACTTGTATGTCTAATCTAATGTGTATAATAATATTAATCAATAGAAATAAAAGTTTTAAAACTGAAAATTTTATACAGATATTTGTATTCTCGAATGGCCGAATAGCTCAAAAGTTTGACTTCGATGATCTGACACTCGGAAACGGAAATACATTAATGGCGGCAATTGCATGACGCCCGAGTCACCTGAAATTTGAAATTCACTTCACTTTTAATTACTTTCTGCCTTGTTCATTATAAGTTACAATATATCAACCACAGCAGAAATATAGTCTAATGAAGTGTCTATGTGTATTGTGTATATATAAAAAATATATTACTTACTTATAAGTGTACCAAAAATGAGTATCATATTTCAGTAGATAGGTACATTTCGTATATTTTATAAAGTGTTCGATTGCTTTATAGATTTGGTGTTTTGAATATTATTGTCAGTGTCAGTTGGTATTTTAAGTTGACCATGAGTTAACGCCTTCAAAATTGTTTGTTATGTCGATTTAATTTACTAGTCAAACCCAATTGAAGAAACTTTCCAATGGGTCGCATTTCGTACCCTACTTCTGGTATGTTCGGATTATAACTCCATTTCATTTTTGGTATTACATATAATTTATATCTTCCATTGCTTCCTGACCATAATATGCTTAAAATTCATTGTCTTTTTATTAGACGTAGAATTAGAAACATGGGTCGAACAAACCATTCAAAAAGAAATCGCCCGGGGTAGAATGCTTCAAGACCAAAAGGCGCTGGATTCACATTCAAATAATGTTGCTGTAATCCTCAAACCGCCGAAGCTCGTTAGTGCTGGAGTTGGCGAAAAAAGGTGATTAACCGACGGAAAGAAGATCAGTGTGGAAACTGAGTGAACGTTCGAATACGAGTAGCGGCGCGTCCGGCGTGGCGTCCATGCAAATTGCAAATCTACGCAAATGGCCTGCAGCCCTACTGCGAACCACGAACGAAGTGTTGCGTCCCTGTCACACTTATGTATGAATTCACGAGTGCGAGAAAAAGGAAACACTTCGTTCGTGAGTCGCAGTAGGGCCTCTGAGTGCACGCCGGTCATAATTCCTCGACGCAGCACTACACGTTCCTCTGACTGAACGCTTACCAGCGGCCCTACCGCGAAAAACGAAATTCGTAAATTTCGAGGATTTGTCTCTCTCACTCTAATAACGCCTTCATTTGAGTGACAGAGAAAAATCCTCGAAATTTAAGAACTTCGATTTTCGCGGTAGTAGGCCAGTTACCACGTAGACTTTACACTAAATCTTACTAGGTATACTTACCACTACAACATTCTGTATTCCATAGAAACGTATCGAAGTGGAACAAGCGCGGTCTTGCTCGTAGTAAGTCTCCTCTAGTAAAGAATACCCAGATGAGATCGACAGTATCCCAAGATGACAGTTGCAGCTCTTATAAGAGCCCTCGCTTGGGGCGTCCCGCTTGCTCCATGCGAATCAGTGAGCTGGCTGCACCAACTAAACGACAATGTATTGCTTCGTGGCGAGCTAATGCTAATATACTGCCTGAAACTATGGTGAGTTTCTATAGCGACTGCTTCTACATAAGAGGTGTAGAAATAAGAAAGATTATCTAGTTATATTCCCAAAAACAAATATGGTCTTTATTTTTTTGTGAATTTAAATAATTTTAATCTTTAATAACTAGATTTTGCAATCGTTAACTGAGTACCTACATACTTATTCATAGACTCATAAGTAGGTACCTACAGTCAATTGCAAAAATAAGTATCGAAAATATCCGCTCATAAATATGTTACGACGTTCTTATACCACAGAGTTAGAGTGCACTGGGACATATTTTTAAACATTTTTGTGTATACCTTATTTTGTCTTTGACTGTACATGTTGGTGCACCATCAGTGTTTTCCTCTGACCCATTGTATGTAAAGGAGAGATTCTCGCTTCATTATTGTATTGCTTCAGATAAATCGGCTAAAACAGCGGGTTACCGATCAAGAACCAATAGTAAAAGTTTCTGATGCAGTAAATTGCATGAAAAACAGACGCATATCAGACACTCGTAATAGTGTCGTAATTACGCCAAGTAAAAGGTAGGTACAAAAATTAATTTCAAAATGAACAGGTGGAATTTACTTCATCATGGTTTCTTCACTCTTTTCACGCAGTTCCTCGGGTGCCTTCTGGTGGCCTGGTAATAAAATGAACATTATTATTATAAAATGATAATAACCTTGGTGAATCTCCCAGCAACACAGGTTCTTGTTCCTTCCAGAGGTTTCATGGTCCCTCCAATCCATTCGAGTTTATGAAGTGGTATTCGTAGTTATTTTTGTGGGGAGGTTGGATAAAGTAGGTATACCTACAGTACTTTGTAGTTATAGACTGCAATCCATTTTGTTTAAGACCCTCAAGAAAAATAAACAACGATGCATTGAAGAACAAAATTCAAGCTGAATATAAAGTTTTAAGTGACGCTTTCGGAATAAAGATAGCCGAGCAATTAATGAAACCCAGGGTTATAACTCTAAATTCACAGTAAGTCTTCGAGTTACGAGTACCTACTTATACCTAATAATTACTGTAGAAAGTGTAAAACATCATGTGAAGAAGACATTTCAACTGCGGAGGCATTTCCTCTCCAACAACCCACTTTACTAACATTTCACAAAGAATTTACAGTCAAGGGCAAAAATATGTAGGTATACATTTTTTTACTTCTGACTAGAGCATAAGGTCTAAAATTGTATATATATTTATACCCCTGACTGTACATGCTTAATTTATGTATAATTTTGCGTATATGCATAATTAGTACATTTATTTCTTGGTTTAGGTTACAAAACATCACAAATATTGTAAGTGAAGAAATCTCCAATATTCTAATAAATACAAAAACATTGAAAACTGATAAAGCAACTAATATGCGAATGGTGCAAGAAACAGCTGAAAAGGTAGATATATCATCAAAACTAAATACTATGGTACAGTCACGTCTAATAATATGTACCTATACATTTCGGAACGTATGTCAAAGGCATAAGGATCAAAATCGTATACCTACATATTATTAGAGCCGACCGTACCGTACCCATTATTGGATAATGGATAGGCTAAGATACCAACGTACAATAGACATTCTCAATCGACGCGGAATCTGCTTAAACCGAGCGAAAAAAGGTGTTATGTCCACGGCATAAAAGCGAAAAACCCGGTGCAGTGCGGTCGACATAATAGTACATTGTATTACTAACAAGTTCTTATTGGGTCGGCAACGCGCATGTGAGGATTGGATGTCTGGGGTTGCAGGCGCCCATAGGTTACGGTGACTGCTTTCCATCAGGCGGGCCGTATGCTTGTTTGCCACCGACGTGGTATAAAAATAAAATAAACATTGTGCATCAAGGGAGGTAAGTACGGAATTACTAACGAGAGTGTTAGAAGCCCGACGCTGTTAGGCGGAGGGCTTTTATGACTCGAGTTAGTATGCTTCTTACCGATAAAGTTTATAAGACAAAATATATTTTTTACAAAAGTGAAATTTCCCATTACTCCCGCGATGCATGCAAGCAATTAGGCTTATTACTCTTATTAGAAAGCAAGTGTGATGAAATAGTACATTATGATACAAGTGTGCTAAGTTGATTATTATACTCGAGGCGGTATTGTGCGCGCGAGCTGCAAGCGAGCGCGCATAAGATAGCAGAGAGTATAATGATCAATGCACACGAGTTTCATACGACGTTTTTCAACACACTTGCGAGGAATAACCGAATTTTAGTAACACTTTTATAGGTGAAAAACTTAAGAAAGTCACCTGTTGTATGTGTGAGTCACGTATTCGAATAGAGAACACATGTTTAAAATTAGTACACAAACAAAACAAACGCCTATTCGAACACATTACTCACACATACAACAGGTGACTTTCTTAAGTTTTTCACCTATACTAACCTTTGTTGCTAGGTAATTACTTACTTAGGTACTATCCCAAAGTTACGTTTAACCTTTTTATTTTATTCTTGTTCATTACTTGAAGTTCACAATTCACATAAAAGTAATAACAGTAAACACAACAAAATTGTAACACGCAACAAACATTTGAAATTAACAACATTAATAACTCCGAATACAAATGCAATGGTAACATGGTAACTTTAAAACGGCGCGCGCATACCTAAGAAATTTTTAAACGCGCGCAAATTTGTAAGGCAGCAATCCTATCGACCAACAGCCAATATAAAAAAATACTGCGAATCATTAACGATTATCATAAAATAAAAATACGATAACTTTACATTTAATATAATTACTTGATAATTTGGATGCACAATTTAAATATATTATTTATTTATTTACGAAAATTTATAGTATTTTCAAATAATATTCTGGATTCCGCTATTTCTGCCACATGTCAACTGTTTGGTCAATTTAAAAAATAAACATAACCTGACTAAATTCGAATGCTTCATCTACATGACATAGTACTTGCAAAAGTTTACAAACATACTTGGTCGGGTTATGTTATTACCGCACTAGAACAATAACGTAATGAAAAAGCACGCGTGTTTAATATCTTGGATTATGAGCCTAATAGCGGTACAATAATACCTACGTTACGAGCAAGTGTGTTGAAAACCCTTTTTTCGCCTGGCATCGATTAATTTGTCTATTACAAATTGTTATGTATTTGTATTTGGCTTTCACTGTAAAGAGTAACTTAAATATTAAGTATCTAGGTACTCACGAATCATAAAATTATCAGGTGACTGTTTGGATAGCGCAAATACTTGAAGATTCATCAGAAAAACTGCTAGAAGAAGAATTAAGAGGTACTTAAGATAATCGCATCTTCTTGTAATTTAAAAGTGGTTTACTTCATATCTATTAAACACCGCTTTATCACATGTACCTAATAATTTTATGTATATTTATTTTTTGTAGCAAGGGTAATGAAACTAATGAATCCCGCCGGAGACATGATAACAATAATAGAAAAGATCACAGTTCAGGAAAGAGGTGCATATCTTGTTGTTTTAATTATTTGTGCGACTCTATTGCCAGACACTGATTCATATAAAAATAAAGTAAAACTTGACACATACATAATTTAAATCAAAAATGTATCGACATGTTTTGATCCATTAAGAGGTTCCTCATTCGGAGCATCTTCGGCCAAAGCCCAACGTGTGTCCTGGCTGTCTTGCTCGAACGGGTACTGTCGGTGCCTAAGTGAGCCGTTTTACACAATATTCTAATATGTTTGTGACTCGCGGGAATTATAATTCTAGAAACAGTAGCCGTACTATGAGTTGACAAGTATCGGATACGTTAGGGTTTACTCGATTCGATACGTAATGAAAGCGTAAAGCGTTCGAGTCGCGCTCGCTCCAATAAATAAGTATGAGCGCGATAGAATGAGTAAAACCTAACGTACATGATATGATAGGTACCTACATACGGCTACTGTTTTAATTTCTTAAACAGCGGTGAAATCCACTTTCAATATTACCTACTGTTGTGTACTTACAGAACTAGAAGAACAAGAAGGGCCAGTACTTGATATAGTCGATGGTTTGGTGGAAAGTATACTGGTAATTATATCTATTATTACAAAAGTTAATTTTACTGTTTGTAGGTATATTACAAAAATATTATTTTTTTAGCACAAGTGTATCAAGACTCCTTCTGACATTTTAACACCGGAATATTTAAGTGTTACTTCAGAAGATATCGATAAATCCGACCGCCAGGAAATCGAAAATCAAATTGAAGTTGAAAAAGATTCACATGGTGAAGCAATCCCAGCGAACGAAGATACAATAGAAAATGATATCAGGAAACAAATAAATAATGTTGTAGATTCGCTTATACAGGAAGTTTCTTCAGAAAATTCTAACGAAGTAATTGAGGAATCATCAATGAATGACCAACAAAACGAGGAAATCGATTTTAATACAGAGTCGGACATGAAATCTGAACCAGATGTCAATGACAACCCTGATCTCGATAAAATAAGCGATATAAAAGCTGAACCTGATATTGATGTCCTGTATAGCAATGATACTTCGATAGTGATGCCAGAATATGATAATGACGATACAAATCAAGACATAACAGACACTCAAGAATTACACTCAAATGAACTACCCTCATCAGAGGAGATTACTGAACTTCCAATTATTCAAGATGGGAATAAATCCGATGAAAATTTGGAAGAAAACAATGATACAAATACGAATGACGAGCAAGTCTCAAATGTGAGTGGAGCAATTGAAATAATAACTGAAGAATTATCTGAAGGAAAGAACAAAATTGTTCAATTTTCTAATGAAAACCTTGGTAATATTTATTTTAAATTATTTTTCTAAGAATATAATACCCAGAAGACCCTACTAAATCATGTTAAATATTTTTGTTGTCATTTCACGCCATTATTTCATATTGTACTATGTTCCTACTTATGTAGGTAAGTCCCGGTATTTTGTAAATGTAACAATTATTTTGTTATTTCCAGACCCTATGAACAATTTAAAGTTAGAAGACAAACCGCATTTAGGTAATATCAGTAATATCTCATTTATTGATAAACATATAGATTTTGCCCCACCCAATGAAGAACTACTGAGTAAGTTTTATTTTTTATTTTGATAAGGTTTTTTTTCTCTTTAAGAACAAAATATTGTCATTGTATTTTTCGAATAGGTGACGCTGACGAATCATGGCCAGAAACGGTATCTGTTACTAAACCCAGTGCAAGTGTAACTCGCTCAATAACTTCCATGGGGAAATTACTGGAAGCCGATGAGATATACTCCCCTACTTTTGAAGACCCTACTGATAAGTCGCTCCAGGAAAATCACCACGAAGATGACAATATTGCCAATGATGAAGAAGATCAACTTAGCAGTCTTAGCACTAAAGAATCAGAACATGACAGTTTTGATATCAAAGATATCGTACCCGAAATTAACAAATCAAATGAAAATCTTAGCACTGAAAAAACAGAAGACTTGAGAGAACATGACAGTATTGATATCAAAGAAATCGTACGTGAAATTAAAAAATCAAATGAAATGTCTTTTCCGGAACCGACCCGTGTACTTTCCTCAACGTCAGTACGAAAAGAAGAATCAATTATTTTGATTGGCGATGAACATATCCAGAATTCTCATTCCTATGATGAACCTGACACTCAAAATCTTGGACACGTAAATAATGGCACTATCGACCGAGTTAATGATAGACACAATGCTGCAGAATTTATTACAGAGAAGTTTGATTATCGTAAGTGTTTATATAGTCAAGCAGGCAGCCAAATAAGATCAACCACTACTTCATTTCCACGTAATTTTTTTATCAGATTATGCTTACCTGATATTTTCTGAGATTTTTAACCAATAGGTTTAAAATGTTTAGGTGTTCATTTAAAAACTGCTCCTGCCTGGATAAGACGCGGTCAAGGCGAACCTGTCGGAAGTTGCGCCTGTAAGCCATTCCACTTTGCAGGTAAAACGTCAACTGTCAATATTCTAAACATTAGATACTTTAGACAGTCAAGGAAATCGATTTACGTAGATTTTCCACTCTTTTCACTATGGTAATAAAGGTAAAAAAGGTACGTAAATAGATTTCTCTACTGTACAACTACTTTTCACCTCACATCATCAGCCTGTGATAGTCCACTGCTGGACGTAGGCCTCTCCTATTAACTATGCGTATAGACGCATTAGGAGGTAAATGCCCATAATCGCCTCGCTGGGCAAACGGATTGGCGATCGCAGTAATGTGTCCACTATGATGACGCTGCTGCTCATCACCAATCTTTTATCAAATAATGGTCAGTAACACTTCAATCCCTTAGTCGACTCTTACGACACCCGCAGGAGGAGTTGGGATGGTGACAAATGTACTCTTACTGCCGTCACCACACGGCATACTTTTCACCTGAAGTTTCTTTCATGCAGGTACACGTACGGACAAAATAAATGAGCGGGAACGTGAAATTCGGAAATGGTACCAAGAAATGGATTTCATTCTTATGAATCTAGATAAATGGAAAAACTGGCTACATTATATATCCAAATACATCACGGATTTGAAACGAAAAGCTGGTAAGGAGAGATGCTTCTTTGATTTTAGTTAAGTCGAGATAAGTATAGAAATGCCAAAAATATTTGAGTAAAAACGTATGTTTGGTGCCTACACAATAAATAAACATAATATTAGGTTGAAAAAAAAAATTGGCCAAAATGCAAATGCAAAATATGAATATGAGCCAATCAACTTTTCGATCGACATATTTTCTGTTTGCTGCGTTACTTTTCATGAACTTACAAATGGACGTTAATTGATACTATGCACATATTTACAATGAAAAACAGTTGGAACCTAAATGTATCGATGTGAACTTGTGTGGGACCTAACGCATGTACAATTAATTTATAGGCATTTTTTCTAGCAAACGTGATGAGTAGGGTTAGGATTTTGGTGGCATTTACGGAACAGAGAGCAGTGGAGCCGATGTTACAAACATTTTTTACTTGAATAAATGATTAACTTATAAAATAATAACGAAACAGTGTTTAATTCAAGCTGGATTTATCAATGAATTTAAATAAATAACACGAATTTTATTTTTGAGACGCTAGAAAAGTATTAATTTTCAATAAAAATGTTAATAATTCAGAAAATATATTTATTTGATTTTCAAGGTTCTAGTTTTCTCGAAGCCCATGAATATTATATAATAATCATAAGGTATATTATAAAAAAACATGATTGAATTTCATTTCATAGCTAGTCAAATATTAATACAATAAAATTATTTAATACTTAAAATGGGCGAAACCCTGTTAAAAAGATGTTTTTGTATTATTTTTGATTAATTAATTATTCAGTCAATCATAAAAAAATTAAGCAACGACTCCACTGTTCTCTGTTCACCTAATGCCACCAAAATTCCTAACCCTAGTGATGAGATTGTCACCTGCGTTACGGGACAAAATAGTGTCGATCGAAAAGTTGATTGGCCCATATATCTGATGATGTGTCATCTCTTATAAAAGCCTCGGTTAAAATCAGTGAACGTCGTTTACCTTCATTGCCTTCAATTAACGTAAACATTGTACCTGTCTTTTTTCGGACGAAGTACTTATTTATGACAATGTAACTAGATAAATAGTAGGAAGCATGGCGCGACCTCAAGGAGTAGGAGCTTTCAATTTATAGAAGACGATTTACCAATGTGATATTCATTTTAAACCAAAAATGGGGTTGACCTTCTACGCGCAAGGGGGGCGTGAGAATGAAAGTGCGATGCATGCGTCAAATGTTCGGGCGGCAGCACCAGGGGCGTAGCTACTGCCGTATCTGCCGTATCAATTATACGGGGCCCCCGGGCCACGGGGGCCCCCAAAGTGTGTAAGGAAAAAGAATAAAAACTTTCTAATTTATATGACCTCCATATAAGGGCCTCCAAAAAATTTTTATACGGGGCCCCGACAAGGCACGCTACGCCACTGGGCGGCACTTGCTTTGCTTTGAAGGTCTACGCGAGGTGAGGCGGTTTACCCGGAACGGGTTTACGCTTAATAATATATTGTATGAAGAGCGCTAACTGGCAAGCCGCTAGCTTTCGACACATTTTTAAACGACATGTGCTCGGATATACCTTGCTAGCTAGGTTATAAGCCCCGAAGGGTCGAATGTCAAGCATACGTTTCCGAATTATATGAACAATTGACTAGCGGAGAATCTATATTTTTATTGATAAGTACAGAACCCGAAGACACAGCGAGGTGGAAACAGGGTCTTGATCGATTATTCAGAGGCTCCCTCTTCACCATATGTATACAGATTCTCCAGGCTAGAAATAATTACATTATGTTATGTTAATGATGTTGCAGGAAAAATACGCAGAAGCCGACAAATCCGACCGAGCCGACCTTCTTCTGTCAAAGACGAGGAAACCTCATGGCGTCATTTGCACAAGCGCGCCAATGGAGATTTGGACAGGCGGAGGCACGATGAGACTACGAAACTCAAGGTGCTTCTTCATTAGTCAAAATTTTTAATTTTAATGGATACTTGAGAGTGCAGCGGGAATAATAATTAATTTAGACCCTAACTTATGTATATAAATAATTGCAAGTACGGTTAATGGCAAGATTTGGCACTTCATTTATTACCGAATATCCTCCCACTCGTGACCCTAAACCCTCGGCATGAACGGTCACTGTGTTATATAACATCAACTAAGTACAGTCAAGGGCATTAATATATATACACTTCTCCATACTGATCCCTTACAAATGTGTCTATATATTAATGCACTCGACTGGACCTATCCATCTTTGCCGTCCTGTTGTGTAATATTGTCTTTGGTACACCATGTTATATGTATAACGTTACATAATCGGTGTGGGAGAACCATTAGCGATAATACAACGAACCAACGATGCTTGAAATACGCATGCAGTCTCTGCCAGTATGCACACTGCTTCAAGCATCTAATCCAACACGTATTTAATTCCATTTCAGAATCCCTCCACGTCTTTGAAATATTGTCTGAATTGTGGACGCAGAAAACCAAATCAAATTAAAAGGCGACACCACCATCGCCATCCAAGAAATAGTACAGAATTTAAATGCAGAAGACACCAAAGACGTGAATATGAGGCTTACCTGAGCAAGAATTAAATGTTTTTGTACCATTAAATCTGAATCCGATTAGCAATGTGACATCAATGTTTTCGGACATTTCCGAAAAATATGAAGGCAAACGATTATGCGCTACATCTGAACACCAACCCATTTTGCTTCCTAGATAAAGTCGCGTGTCCTATTTAAAATAAAGGCCAGGTATTTTCCTGATTTAAGCTTCCTAAAGTTCGAAGGATATTACGAGTATGGAGGTTTAAGCAAACAAATTAAAAAAAGTGTCTTGGACAGCTATATTTAGCTCAACGTACAAATCACTATTAGGTCAAGTTCATTATTGCAGTGGAAACTACCCTTGGGGTAAAGCATTGCAGCGAGTAAAGCTTTGCATCAAATGTCGTGCGCTTAAAATAAGTGCTTCCTCTTAGTTTAATTGAGAACCGCTAATTCAGTCAATAACAAACCTACCACTATTCAACCTTCAACTTACAGTTATTCTCACATGAAGCAATAACTCTCACTTAAAATGTACTAACACTTGATTGAAATCATACTTCCTAACATTGCAATCTCTGCAGGCGGCAAAAATCCATTTCCCGTTGAAGGCGAGGTCTCTGATTCCATCACAGTCAGAGCCAGTGAGTAGAACTCTGGTGGCTCCATGAGCTTCGTGTAGTGACAGGACTGTACATGTCCCGTCTTGGCGTCCTACCGCGAACATCTGATTGGGCAAAGCCACCATGCTTAGGACTGGACTTGCCGATTCGTGTGATTCAGATAACTCGCCGTTTTGGAGGTTTAGGAGCATTATCTGCAAACAAAATAGTACATTACGACACAAGTGCGAAAAACCTGAAACAAATGGAAACCGAAACGAGTGACGATGTTTTAAAAAACGACCGAAGGGAGTGTTTTAAATCCACACGAGTTACTAATTTCCTTTTCTCGTACGACGTTTTTTAGTACAGATGGCCCTCCGAAGTTTAGGACCTGACGTAAAACGAGCCACTTCTCGCGCTAGCGTCTAAAAAAGGCACCATCTGTACTAAAATGTTTTTTTTTGGTATGTTATAAGTTTTTATCCTCGTAAGTCCCGGTGTACTCTACGAAGTTAGTCTCTATTCTTTTGACAATAAGGTTAAAATTCCCAAACACTTTTTCTTATAGGCCAGGACTTCCGAAGTTACTGGCTGTAATATATACAAGAATTTGTCCACAAAGAGAAGAGGGGTGGTAGCACTCTACCACAGCATTTCTATCTGATATAAAAATAAGCTCTGTTTTTTATAGCCTTGACTTTGATGTTGTCAAGGACTTTAAAGAGCCATAGATAATAGAGGAGTTTTAAAATGTAATATTAATATATTTTTGTGAAATTTTATAGGTTAACCAGATAAGAGTAAGATGTCTTACTATCTTAGGCGTGTCATGAATGTTTTAACGAATGGCGTATGACACGACAGGCGTGTCATCATATTCTATAGCGTAAGGCACGCTTGGCGTATCATGAAAAAATTGTTCGCCGACATAGATAATAGTTTTTGAAAATGGAACACGCAACGAATCGGTTAATACCGTATCCAAGACAGAGGCGAACATTTTGATAGAACTTACCTTTCCACTACTACAGCCTACAAGGACATTCTGCCCCACAACAATACAAGCATTGCAAGCAGAGTCCATCTGCTTCCGGAATACTTCCTCTCTTTTGGCCACATGAGCACCTACCACTGCCCCGCTCTCGCAACCAATAATTAGGAGCTTGTTACTTGTTCCTATCTGAAAGTACAAAACAAATGTTACAGACATGATAGGAAATCGTAATTTTCGAGCAGCATTCTATACAGGGTGAAAATAAGTAACCCAACAAACTTGAAGGGTGTATTCCTGACCACATTTTGAGACTATAATGTTGTATGAATTGGTTTTGGTCTAGTTTCAGAAATGATATTTAAAAAAAACTATTTGTCATAACTCATTGAATGCATGATTAAAATTCTTACACTATTCGTTTTTATTTTGACATAGTCATTGATTGACTTTAGAGAAAATATGTTCAGCTAAAAGAAAAATATTATATTTTAAAAAAACTTTAAAAAAAGTCTTCCCTTACATTTTATGTATAAATTTATCAAAAATGCATTGGTAAAGTCTTTATTTGCTTGCGGAGCTACTCCTAAGGATATCAAGGTAAGCCGTCTTGCGATCCTATTCTAAATTCCTTCTTAATTCCAAATGTTTAACATTACCTAAATCAGACAAAGTTAGCTAGATCATAAACTGTTATACAGTCCATTCTCTTCTCGTTTCGTTCATTATTGACGTGACAACGTCTTATAAATTGGTTTGCCGGGTGACACTTCAAGAAACTGCGTTACGCTCCGCTCACGTTATGCGCTCACAATGAGAGCGAGTGAGAGGCACGCGTCCCTTCCACTCGGGCATGGTTAGCCCGCCTAAGAGCGTTGTCACGTAAAACTTTCGCCCGTATACCGACTTTACAGGCAACCAATTTTTTTTTGTATAATTATACAGGATGGTCATGAGTATACCTACTAGGTACTCTAATAGGTAGTTTACCTCTCTTTCATTCTCAACAGGCACTTCATCAGTTGTTGTAGTGAGGGTGCAGCAATTGATCTGGCCATGTCCCTCAACAACATTGCCCAAGCAAGCTGCTTGACCAACATCCCATAGCTTTGCTGAACCATCTCTAGAAAAAAATTTAAATATTTTATATTTTTACTACACAAGCGTAGTGATTTTATTCTCTTTGACACAACTTACAAAAAACTCCATTTGTGTCAGTGGTGTTTAAAATGGACTTTATAGAAGAAGACATAAGGTGTATTTTAAGAATTGTGACATTTCCATGTGCACTGACACATTTGTGCACTTTGCTGTGAAAATGGACACTTATTGTTTTTCTTCTAGACTCTTGAAATATTTTACTATATTTTCATGAAATATTTATACTGTTCTCCAATAGAAAAACAAAAAAATGTTATTCAACCTAAAAACATGAATTATTTCTTAATCAAGCACTTTCAGGAATCAATTTTACATTTCCTTTGTTTTCTATTGGTACACGGAATAGACTCTCATGTTCTTTATCTTAAAATATGCCTTACTTGCTAACAGAAATCACATTTCTTCCAACTTCCACAATCATGACATCACATATGGCCATTTTATGACCTATGAGCGTAACAGGATTGACACCAGTCTCAGCAGACCAGATTCGGCATGATCCATCTGCACCCGCAGATATCACCACTACACCGGAATTGAAGAACTTGCATTTGTATATGGGACCACCATGCCCTTTCAGGTCATGCATAACTTCTCCTATAAAAAAAATAATATTGAATAATAATAAAATAAACATTACCATTTGGGTTATTCCCACCTGTTACCAGTTTCACCAGTTCAAATTTTTAGTCCTATTAGTTACCAGTGGTACATAAAATAAAATATTTAGTGGTAATAGATGGGTATAAAACCCACCATTTTTTAGTTCTGTACTGCATATTTAAAAAATTGGATCTTTATCCATAAATAATGATTAGGAAATAGGAAACAATAATTGTTCTGTTGATAGAGTTCAATATTACAACAGCAATATATACCATTCGCGTTTCAACTACTGATGGCTGAATCTACAATACCGAAATATACTATTACATTTACTTTATTACAAATTCTATTGATTCATAAGATCATGGAATTGTTTTTGTCACATTTGCAGTTACAGCAAAAAATTTAAGGTGGACTTTACTTATATGTGAATGTTTAGTAAAACATCCCACTTTATTTCTTACTAATAAGGATGGAATTGGCTTGTATGTTTATGTCTTTCTATAAATTAAATGTCTAAGTTGTAAGTCAAAAAGTAATTTGATTACTACTGTAAATTACATTTGTAATTGAAAGTTGTAATCATATTTATCATATATTAATACTTTTTGCCCAACTCTGACAAGCAACAAAGGGGGACAATTTACTAAATCATTCAAATATCTTTGTAGTTACGTTTACTAGATGTGTATAAAGACATCATCCGTGATCCTATGTTGTATATCTGTTAATCTGTACCTGTTCTGCTATCCCATACTAAAAGTTGATGTCCATCACAAGAAGATATAGCCAATGCATTCTCTGTGGTAGATGCACATACTGACAATACTCCCTTTTTATGCACTTTGTAAGCTTTGGTTGGGGCCACAAATGCTGTCTTCAAACCAGAAATATGCTTCACCACAAGGCTCAGATTACTATGAGATACATATTGATAATTATCTGAGAACTCTATCTTTATTTTCCCATCACTAGTATTTAGGCTTGTTCTGAGCTCATCATGGACACTATTTTGATTTAAATATTTGGAGGAAATCCAAGCTTTGCACTTAGGAAGTCTGTAATCAAATAAAAAACCTAAATAAAACAATTTTATCTATTTTTTTTATATTTGAAATAAATTAACATTGAAAGTTCGCTGCTGAATCAACCATTATGTGATTCTTTGCCACACAAAGATAATTAAGTATTCACACATACAGCTTTCAGAATTCAAAATTGATAAAATGGCATGTTCCAAAATCTGTTGACTAGTGGTATGTAGATTGAAAAGGAATAAATTGAAAGATGAAACAAGTTATTGAACAAATTGAACAATATGTTGTAGACAAAAGCAGGGCAGGGCACAGGGCGGGGCAGAGATGGCGGAACATCTTGAGACCTCGATAAATTACGGACTTTTCGGAATTAAGACCTTTAACAATACAGAAAGACACTCGCAAAACTTACAAAAATGATTATCAAAGAACTTACTTTATGACCTCATTCCAATCACACTGAATTGTAATGACCGGGAATTTCGCTGCCATCCTTTTAACAAGTTGCGATAAAACGTTTTGCTGGTGTGTTTCAAAGTTGAATTAATGTGACGTATAGATTGTCCACTATATTATTTAAATGATAAAATGGTTTATGTGGTAATAACTACAGAGATATTTAGTCTAAAAGAAACAATAAACAGTGAACAACACTTTCGAGATGAGTTGCCTAAAGATACGAAATTTTAAACTGACACATGACAGCTGACAAACAGTGATATCGTTCTAAATTATTAAAAAATAGTAATTGCAGAGAATTAACAATTATTATAATGTATTATGAACGACTCAGAAAACAAACCAAACATTTGTATATTCAACACAAAGTGGTTGTAAGATATTTACAAATATTTATTACCTTATTAGGGACCATCAATGATATATAAGTAAAGATACGTTATACTCTAACAAAATGAGCGAAATAAATACTTCGCATCATACACCTACGATTTATTGACAGTTGACATACACCTATCTTCATACTTCAAAATGCGTAAAAGAGATGGCAAAATACATATACTCGTATTTAATAAATAAAAAAGAGACAACTAGCATTTGACAATTGCGCGTGCATTCTTAAGGTTGTTATTGATAAACATTGTTTTATCTTTGTTACTCTTGATCTTAAACAGCATAAGCTTGTCTTTTTCTCGAAGTCAGTCAAAAACGTCAAAATGGCGTTCTATTTATTTTCAATAAATAGTAAAATTGAAAAAAAATATATAATTCAGTTTAATTGCGCATGGTGTGTGATGTTAAGGGCATTTTTGCATTTTATTTCGTAGTTTTCACTATTGTATAACATAAAATGACATTTTAGGGCGCAGTTCATGTGATTTGCGAGAACTCTGCAGTGGTACACACCTCTCGGTGGTCTGGGTAGAACTAAGAGCGATTGTTAGAATTATCACAATCTGCGCGCTTCAATTTTAGAGCCGGTGTAACATATCTTTACTTATTATATCATTGGGGACCATGACGATTTATATAAGTGGATTACGAACATACCCCATAAAATTGTTTGAGCTCTTATTATTAACGCTCACGATAGTTTGAAAACTGTAGAAATGTCAATGCTACCAATATCGAATGCGTAACTTACTCTTATCTTATCTGTGCAACTCAGTAAATGATTTATTTTCTAGTGTTACTTATGTTAGCTTAGTTTAGTCTGTGGACAGAAACGACAAGCGAAAGTGGGCGAATATGTGTTTGTTTTTATTGTAAAAATAAATAGTGGAGTCGAAGCGCATAAAAATCGAAACTGGTAATGTCAAGTAATAGGTTTATTTGCAAAAATGCATTTTTCTATACCTGATCTGCAGCAGTTCCAAGATGATAACGGAGTTTCATACACGGTAAGATGTTTTTATGAATTACGTGCAAAGTATCCATCTGTTTAGTTTTTATTTTGATATTTGTTTATTATATATCATATTTAGTATGTATACAGTCAGCGCATGTTGTTGATAACTATTGATAAAGTTTTTATATTCTAGGGCTACAATATTTACATAGATGGCTTTTTCCACTGCACAACAAGATATAAGCAGCTGCTTTGCCTGCACGAACAGTTGCAAGCACAAAACCCTTATTTTAAGTTACCACAATTCCCACCTAAGAAATTATTTCTAACCAGTTCCCAACTAGAAGAAAGACGAATATTATTGGAAAAATATATTCAATTAGGTGAGTAACACATCTATACTGTTTTTTTATATGAGATAATAATTTAGTTAATATTTAATAAACTGCCCTATAACTATTTGCAACATTGATTGTAAAATATGATATGACTAATGCCAATATATACATAGCAAACAGAGGTGATGACTGATGAATCACAAGATTATTAATATTATGAACATTATTTTGGTGTTATGCTTAGTCTGTGAAGGTCATTTCACTGGCTCTTGTCAGGCACTATACTACTAATTGTATTTATAAGCCTTTTAAACCTGATCTTTTACAGAAAATGCTATATAATAACTAATATATTTATTGCAGTTGGTCAAAATCCTATGTTGGCAAATTCTGAACTTCTTATCACCTTCTTATTTACGGCACAACAAGAAACACATAGTGTGAGGATGCATGAAGTTGACATCGAAATATCACTTATGAATGGTTACCGAATACCCCTCTCTGTGTCTTCCACTGACTCGTCAAGTACTATACTTGACATTGCTTGTAATTATATTAATTTGCCAAAAGAATTGTCTAAATACTTCTCCCTGTATCTTTTTAACTGGAGCTGTGCTAAAGATGGCCAGCCAGCGTTGAAGAAACTAGAGGAATATGAATCTCCATACATATCTCAAAAATATGTTAGGCCTGAAGATAAAATTGTTTTAAGAAAGAGGTAATTTCAAAGTTATTCTCATTTATTTCATATTTATCATGTTTGTATACAGCTGACCCTAGTATATTTAAAAAAACATATTTTGTTATTTCAGTTACTGGGATCTGTGCTATGATCTGGATTTAATGATAGATAGGGTGTCTCTAGACCTTTTATATTTACAAACTATAGAGGAGCTTGATCTGGGCTGGTTGACTGCAGAGCCACATATCAAAGATATACTAAAATCATATGAAGACAAGAAACAAAAGAGAGAGGTAAGTTTGTGTAAGAGTTAATGTTTGAACCTGCAGCTGATTTCCTTAAAAATGGTGTTAATCAAAGTCTCTCTCTGTCTCCAAAAGTTTTTCAATGACCAGGAAATTATAAGATTGTGAAGTATTTGAGTAGTTGTTTGTTTAAATAACAATTACAGAAAATCGACATCTATGTTTATTCATAATAATAGCTTAGTGAATGAAAGCGTGGTGTGAGGTCTGATAATAAAGCCAAGATAGCATTTAATGAAATGGCATAGAAATTATCTCAAAGTGGCTATCAGTAAAGTTCTTTATAGAGACATAACAGTCAATTTGGATCACAAACACCCTTATCTGACTTAGTTAAGAATATCTCCTATTATTATGTATACATTTTAGTCACCAGATAATGTAGATAATTCTCTACAAAGCATTTCAATTGAGCATTAAGCAACTATGTAAACTTAGTAGGTAGTTAAAATATATTTAGAGCTTGCAACTTTGTGTAATAATTGCTACAAACTTGAATGTAGGTTTTAGTTCTCTACTAGTGATTCCTATCAATAATTTCCGCATATGGTTTTTGTGCCGTTTTAGAAACTTGTTGATGTATTGTATTCGTAAACTACCTTGTGACTCATGTTTATGACCAAGCTTTATATAAAGCATTATTTTGGGTAGTTCTATGCGATTATTCTGTCGCACCAATCAAGTCATTACCATTCCCAAATTATTGACGAACTGCGTATAAATAGTGGAGTCATTTTCGGTTATCTTGTAGCAGACGCATGTCTGTCTGCTATTCTGGCATAATAGTCTTGTTTGCTCTCAATTATAAAACGGAAAATAAAGTGTTGATGGTAATGAACAATAAAAACTCGTAACAAAATTGCATAGAAACACCCTTTTATGTAAATGTGAGAGAAACTTTTAAACTTTACTTTGATACAATTTTTTTAGAGATGGGCCGACTAGGGGTTTTGCCGACTAGCCGACTAGTTGGTGCTCAAATTGCCGATCATAGTCATTCGTGTGCAATCGGAAATGTTCGTTTCGCTTCGCCCGATGCTCCATGTGCCACGCGTTCATGTTGTGATAAGTTTTGTTTACGTTTTTGTGTACCGGCGTATTTCGTTTGAAGTATTCAGAAAACAAATAGTTATTTCCGTAATAAACCAAGATCTCGGGCATTTGTTAGTAAGATTTCGTAGGAATTATGGTAGTACATTTTTTGCCGACTAGTCGGCCCATCTCTAAAATTTTTATTTAAAGACATTTTTGTTCCAGTACTTAGAACTAGCGCGGACTCTACGACACTACGGTCGGATACCAGCAGGCGAGGCGGTCACAGATTCAAGTAACATCCCCGGAGCCAGTGGCAGCACTTGCCGTCTGTCGGTGGCCCTCGCAGGCCGCGAACTGATGCTGACCAGCCCGGGTAGGGAGCAACGGTTCAAGGTCACGAGAATGCGGTGCTGGAGGATCACTACCTTGCATGGGGTAATCTTTCAATCTTATACCATCCTGTATTTTTTCAACTCTGTGACAGACTTGTATCTACGTACAGTCAGGTTCAAAATTGCATGGACAGTTTATGAATGAATCGACAATGCAATTCTGAACGCCGCTGTACATTAATGTTGTAGGTACAATCAGGATGGTCATGTATCTTATGCACTGGCCTACTAGGTACCACGAAAATAGAAGAATCGTAAATTTCGATGATTTTTCTCTGTCACTCCAATTAAGGCGTCATTAGAGTGAGAGAAACAAATCCTCGAAATTTGCGGATTTCGATGTTCGCGGTAGGGACGCTGGTCCCACCAAAAGCGAGTTAGCGATTATAGCCGGTCATAAAAACGATCAAAAGACAATAGTTCCCGAGTATAAAGAAAAAAAAAGACGCCGTGTGGTGACGGCAATAAGAATACATTTGTCACTACCCCAACTCCTCCTGCGGGTGTCGTAAGAGTCGACTAAGGGATTGAAGTGTCACTGACCATTCTACAAGATTGATGATGGGCAGCAGCGTCATCCTAGTGGACACATTACTGCGATCGCCAATCCGCTTGCCCAGCGTGGCGATTATGAGTATTTACCTATTAATGCGTCTATACGCATAGTTAATAGGAGAGGCCTACGTCCAGCAGTGGACTAACATAGGCTGATGATGATGTTGATCATAAAGAAAAGAGAAACGGTGATATTAGTAGCCACTCGCTAGCTGGTGAACTACCAAATGTCGCCTTGTCTCTTTTTTTACACTGGAGCGATTATCTTTTGTTTTACTCTCTTTTTTTGGTACCAGCCCCATAATCACCTGCATGGTCTAAAAAATTCAAATGAAATCACTTCTTGCGCTATCTCAGTATAGTCGGAATGCAGATACGTGTTTTACAAATTATGAGTAATGTAGAAGTAAATTCGCAACATATGTGCAGATGTTTGTTTCAGCAGACTTGAAATTTAATACGTCTGTTGATTTTGTATTTAGTGAACTCGCGTTAAAACGGATTCGATTTATTTTATGAATCACTACGATGAATTCGCTTTTCAAGTAAATGTTGACGAATCCTTTATGAAAAGAGCTAAAATGCAATAGCCTTATTCATACGTCAAACAACAGATTGTTACAAATATCCGTGATCCAGGCATGGTAGTAGATAATGCATCTAATCGAAATCAGAATATGATACCTGGACGTTTCTCTGAGGAGCGTTTCAACCGCTCCGATTTGCCATTGTCGGCGTTTCGCCTAGGAGCGTTTCAGCCGCTTCGATTTGCCATTGTCGGCGTTTCTCCTAGGAGCGCTTCAGCCACTCCGATTTGCCATTGTCGGCGTTTCGCCTAGGAGCGTTTCAGCCGCTTCGATTTGCCATTGTCGGCGTTTCGCCTAGGAGCGTTTCAGCCGCTTCGATTTGCCATTGTCGGCGTTTCTCCTAGGAGCGTTTCAGCCACTCCGATTTGCCATCGTCGGCGTTTCTCCTAGGAGCGTTTCAACCGCTCCTATTTGCCATTGTCGGCGTTTCTCCGAGGAGCGTTTCAACCGCTCCGATTTGCCATTGTCGGCGTTTCTCCTAGGAGCGTTTCAACCGCACCGATTTGCCATTGTCGGCGTTTCTCCTAGGAGCGTTTCAACCGCTCCGATTTGCCATTGTCGGCGTTTCTCCTAGGAGAGTCTCAACAGCTTCGATTTGCCATTGTCGGCGTTTCTCCTAGGAGCGTTCAACCGTTTCGATTTTGTCATTGTCGGCGTTTCTCCTAGAAGCTTTTCAACCGCTCCGATTTGCCACTGTCGGCGTTACAACGAGGAGCAATTCAACTGCTTCGATTTGTCATTGTCAGCGTTTCAACCGCTCCGATTTGCCATTGTCGGCGTTTCTCCTAGGAGAGTTTCAACCGCTCCGATTTGAAATTGTCGGCGTTTCTCCTAGGAGCGTTACAACCGCTCCGATTTGCCATTGCCGGCGTTTCTCCTAGAAGCGTTTCAACCGCTCCGATTTGAAATTGTCGGCGTTTCTCCTAGGAGCGTTTCAACCGCTCCGATTTGCTATTGTCGTCGTTTCTCCTAGAAGCGTTTCAACCGCTTCGATTCGCCATTGTCGGATTCTTCTAGACTAGATTATTGGTGCTGATTTACGTTTACGTTAAAACAATACTCTTAAGAGTCATCTCTTGTAATAATACGTGCAGAGACTACAATGACGAAATAAAAACGCTGAATATTCACCCGCCTACTGAATGGACCCTACGATTTACGTTTACGTTAAAACAATACTCTTAAGAGTCATCTCTTGTAATAATACGTGCAGAGACTACAATGACGAAATAAAAACGCTGAATATTCACCCGCCTACTGAATGGACCCTACTGAAACGGATCACCACTATATTTGTTACAATGGTGTAAAAAAAAATTTGATTTTTACTATAAAGGTAATAAACCTTTTCATCACACTTGCTGTCTAAGCGCGCCATTGCTTGCATGCGTAGCGGGAGTAATAGAAATGTTAGTACGTCATTTAATAATATTTTGTCTTAAAATTATTTTTTTTACTCGCAAGTGTGATGAAAAACATACATCACCCTTGTTAGTGATACCGTACTTACCATTACGATACGATAACAATGTACTATTTCCTAGCTAGTGCGGAAAAGTAAACTTTGCGCTTCGCGTGCGTCAATTTCACTTATTAAGGCACTTGTTATGAAAAAAGTCGTTCGATACGCGTGTAAAAACTTCAAAATATTGGGGTATTTCGAGGTTTTTAAAAAGAACCGGTTTCGATCCCTGAGTGAGGTCGATATTAGCCCAAATGTAATAAAAAAATTATATTTGAAAATTAATCCATAAAATACGAATCTTAGCAAGATAAAATGCCTTTAAAATCCGTTTGATGGTAATTTTTTACAGGTTGATCAATCATTATCAAACGGCCACCGATCGCTGCTGGAGGAATCGGATAAGAACTTCGAATTATCGTTCGAGTACCTCGTCAGCAAAGACAACCTGAAGTGGATAACCTTGAAGACGGAACACGCCACGTTCATAAGCGTCTGTTTGCAGGTACATTTTTAATGAGTCCTACCCTCTCTGTAATGTTTGAAGTTTTCATTTAAACTGGCAAGGACATAATAGTTATTCACTTTGCGTAATATTCCTTATAGGTTAGAAGATTAATCGGCTCCAAGAAATAGAGCTCAAATTGGAATAGAAATCAAAATAATCAAAAACTATTATGTGACCTAATGAACCGTGTGGTGACGGCAATAAGAATACATTTGTCACCACCCCAACTCCTCGTGCGGGTGTCGTAAGAGTCGACTAAGGGATTGAAGTGTCACTGATCATCATTTTGATAAAAGATTGATGATGGGCATTAGCGCCATCATAGTGGACACATTACTGCGATCGCCAATCCGCTTGCCCAGCGTGGCGATTATGGGTATTTACCTCCTAATGCGTTTATACGCATAGTTAATAGGAGAGGCCTACGTCCAGTGGTGGACTATCATAGGCTGATGATGATGTGACCAAATGTCAAAGTTATTTTTTATTTCAGACTTTGAATTCTTTTTAACATTTCCAGTACTTTTTACCAGCAACAATTTCTTAAGATTATTTTTTAGGGCCAGTTTATTTTGTCAAGTCTATTCTTATTTTTTGATTGTCAGGCAAAAGGTGTGGTAATATTAGAACACATTGTGGTAGCATTGTAATTAAAAAGAAGTTTGATGACGAATTCGTCGAAAAACTTATTTCGAAAAAAGTTTGATTATCTCTGAAACCTAGCCGAATCCAGGAAATTTTATATAACATTAAAGACTCTAAATATGTTCAGGAATTCGGCATTAAAATCTTTCACAAATTGGTTCCTCAAATTGGTATTATTTTATTTTGCATTCATTATAAACATACAAATAACGAAATAACGAGAGAGGAATATTTTTTTCACTTCTCATGCTCAAAAAGTGCACCTTTATGTCGTGCGTAGACGACATAAAATCGCATTTTATTAACCGACTTCAAAAAGGAGGAGGTTAACAATTCGTCGAAATCTTTTTTTTTTTTTTATGTATGTTCCCCGATTACTCGAAGACGCGTGGACCGATTTCAAATATTCTTTTTTTGTTTGAAAGGGTATACCTTCTAGTTGGTCCCATTGTCACCGAATCCAGATCTGATGATGGGATCCTGGAGAAATCGAGGGAACTCTTCAAATGTTGTAGGCACACATGACATTTTTCATTTATTTTCGAAGACTAATCAAGTATTTGCATCTAGTCATGAACATCTTAAGTTGGTGATCTGATGATGGAAGGTACAACTCTTTAGCAATTAGGAGTTGGGGGATAATTCTTTAAGTATAACATATTTCGTGTATTTTGGAAGCTATTTGAGTATTTGCCTTTAGGTGGTCATCCTTTCATGTTGGTGAGCTGATGATGTAAGGTACAACTCCTTGGAGATTAGGAGTTGGGGGATAATTCTTTAAATATAACATATTTCATATATTTTGGAGGCTATTCGAGTATTTGCCTTTAGGTGGTCATAGTCTCATGTTGGTGAGCTGATCAGGAAAGGAATAACTCCTTAACGATTAGGGGTTGGAGGATCATTCTTTGTATATATAACAAATGTCATACATTTTCGAGATCTATTCAAGTGTTTGCTTAGTAGTTATGACATGTCGGTTAGCGGTTAGTGATTCTTTAAATAATATTGGCATGCTAAGTCTGTTACCTTTGAAATTGTTTTTGTATTCATATAAGTTCGCCAGTTCAGGTTTTATGGCCTACTGCAGTGCAGTACATTCTAATTATAAGTATTTAGAGCATACTGAATAACGATTTTATATTTACACTACTAAAAAGCAAAAAATAAAATATTTTAAAAATAAAAATAAAACCGCCTTCAAAAATTCGCCCGAACTAAAAAGTTAAAAATAATTTTGGTTCCTACTTCTTAGGATTTCCTACCCAAACCTTTAAACCTTTTACCCTATTCATTGAAATAAAACATTATGGCTAGGTACCCTACAGATTTCTTAGAAGTCAGTGCCAAGCCAAATATGTTCACTTTGCGAGTACTTATATGTATTTGATAGAGCTTTGTAATATACTGTCACTCCGGTTATGCTTTCATGAAAATGACTGAGGCAGACCATTCTGTTGATAAAAGCGTAATCGGAGTGACAGTAAGTTACAAAGCTCTATCTAATATATACCTGTGAACGTATTCGGCTTGGCACCGACTTCTAAGAAATCTGTAGGGTACAGTCACCACATGGGAATGTTGAGCCACTTGGCAATGGATACAATTTGGTCGTGTAATATTATGGGTTCGGTATTTTTCGTTAGTAGGCACGATCGCGACATGACCGATGTTCCCCGATGATGTGTCAGTCAAATACGAATCTTTGTTGCGTCAAAATTTCAGTGTGTCAAAACTAGTTGAAATAATAAAAATTTCCTCGTCTACGAGAATTAAAGGATTAGTCATCGGCCATTATTAGACACTAGATGTCGTTGTTCCTAGAGGAAACTGGATAACGACAGTTCTTCATAGATTTGTTTAAAACCGTTTAGTAATTTTTTCGTATTTGCTTCAAATCGGAAGCCATGATTTATTTGATATTAATTAGGCGAGGTATTTTTTCCATTCATATTTATATGTATAAATAGGCATGTTATCGAGCAATTTTAAATTATTTTTTTCATTGACAGAGACAAATGCTATTGCTGTCTTTATTATCATTCACAGTTGACCTTAGTTGAAAACTTATGTAATGTAACCTTTGTAGAAATATGGTAGGTAACCTTTGACAATCTACCCATAATCCTATAATCTGCCAGTAGCCATAAAAATGTATAATAGAAACTTGATAGTTTCTGACTGAAATTCTAACTTTGAAAAAATACCTGTCAGTGACAGCCGTTAAAAGAAAAGTGAACGAAATTACCACCAGGGCTCTGAAGTTAGATTGACATCTCCAGGTCTAAAGCGGATGTTATAATGTAACTATAGTAACGTCAGCTTCCGGAAAAATAGCGAAGAATCATTGGTTAAACATTTTTGTTATTACGTAACCATGGTAATGTCACCTTCTGAAGAATACGCGAGCGGTCATTGGCTAACCGTAGCAACGACCGCCCCATTGGTCAGCAGAGTTCGGCCGAAGTCGTGATGCCAGCCTCATAAGAGTTCGGAACCCGATTTGTATTATTCGACCAAGTTGCGAACAGTGGCAAGTGGCTCAACAATCCCGTGTGGTGACTGTACCTAGCCATAATGTTTTATTTCAATGAATAGGGTAAAAGGTTTAAAGGTTTGGGTAGGAAATCCTAAGAAGTAGGAACCAAAATTATTTTTAACTTTTTAGTTCGGGCGAATTTTTGAAGGCGGTTTTATTTTTATTTTTAAAATATTTTTGGTCTAGAGAGAGCATAAAAGTTTTTTTTTTCTAAGGCCAAGGTAATCGGTCCCAACAGCCGAACAGTTAAAACATTGCACAATTTTATTGAGCATATGAAATAGTGTAGCTAACAAAACTTGTTATATTCTTTTATTTATATTAAGTTAAAAAATTGCCTCGGTTAATGATGGGTCACTTTATGCCCTTGCTGTACAATCTACTATTTCGTCCAATAGCAAAGCAGTTTGTTGGCGACGCGAATATTGATTATTTACCCTTTTTCACAGTCGATCGTAGACGAGTTGATGCGACAGAAGGGCGGCTCGGGCCCCGCGTCTCCGCGCGGCCGCGTCACCTACCTGCGCCGGGACGGCTCCAGCCGTCTCGTCACCCCCTCGTCTTCCAGTGACACGCTCAGCTCTGCGGTGAGTACACGTCTGACTTTAGTGCATTCCAAGAGAATGTCACAAGCATAGCAGTACTTTTTTTCACAGTCGATCGTAGACGAGTTGATGCGACAGAAGGGCGGCTCGGGCCCCGCGTCTCCGCGCGGCCGCGTCACCTACCTGCGTCGGGACGGCTCCAGCCGTCTCGTCACCCCCTCGTCTTCCAGTGACACGCTGAGCTCTGCCGTGAGTACACGTCTGACTTTAGTGCATTCCAAGAGAATGTCACAAGCATAGCAGTACTTTTTTTCACAGTCGATCGTAGACGAGTTGATGCGACAGAAGGGCGGCTCGGGCCCCGCGTCTCCGCGCGGCCGCGTCACCTACCTGCGTCGTGACGGCTCCAGCCGTCTCGTCACCCCCTCGTCTTCCAGTGACACGCTGAGCTCTGCCGTGAGTACACGTCTGACTTTAGTGCATTCCAAGAGAATGTCACAAGCATAGCAGTACTTTTTTTTATACCACGTACAAGCATACGACCCGCCTGATGGAAAGCAGTCACCGTAGCCTATGGGCGTCTGCAACCCCAGGGGTGGCACATGCGCGTTGCCGATCCAATAAGAACTTGTACACTCCTCTTTTGAAGAACCCCATACTGTAGTCCAACGCGATAACCTCGGCAGGGAGCTCATTCCACAGACGGACCGTCCGCGGGAGGTACTTCTGAAATTCTTGTCCATCCACATACTGTAAATACCTATGTTTACAAATAATCGCATTGATTGATTGATTGATTGAATGTCGTGTACGTGACGCCGTTCTTCACGCACATCTAAAGGTGCGTTCAAACCAAAAGAGCATTCGCTATTCTAACCCCCACTCTACTAAATTCGATCGATACAAAAAACGTGATTGGTTGATTTCGTAGAACGGGGGATAGAACAGCGAATGGTCTTTTGGTTTAATCGCACCTTAAGAAAGTTACGAATACAATTTTTGGTATATCTTGATTTTATAACTGGGTGTTTGTATTTATAGAGTATTCTCGCACTTTTCATATTATTTCTTAGGTAGCTGTCATAGCCGTCACGTTCCTGACTAAGTAGATTTTTTCTGGAATGCACTAATGACTGCTCCCGTCATTTCATTTTCATCAGTTAGGAGTGTCCTCCCTTTGCATGAGATAGTGATGTTCACCGACACATTTCTTAATACCTATAGCTCCGTCCCTACAACTTATGTAAGAACTTGTAAGCAGGGTCCGGAACCGTTATTTTCTCCATACAAAAAGAACGGTTCTTTTTCGTTCTTCGGTATATAAATTGTAAGTTAATGGAGTAATTCAAAAGTATGATATTGTAAATTACATAAAATAATGCGCAGTACATAAAATATTGAACGTATTGCGAAAACACAAATTACATTATTTGACTACTTGCCAAGAAACTCACCAAACATCACAATGGGGGAGGGGGGGGTCAAAAAGTAGCCAAAAAAACCTCACATGCTTTATGCATGAGCCCTTTAATAGAATTATGTTTCTTTATCCTCCTAAGGCCCAGCCCTACAAGCGAAATGTCCAAAATTTGTCATTAAATGTATACCTACTCTGCAGGAAATAAAGTCATTTCAGTTTGTTCAAAAATTTTAAATGTCGTTGCAGAACGGAGATTCGTACAACTCTGGCAGCTCCCGAGAGATATTCTCAGTTCAGAAGTTGACAGAGAAGTTCGCGTCGGTCGCCTTCAAAACCGGGAAGGATTGCGTCGAGAACAATGCGTTTGAAGCTATTGGCGACGAGGAGCTCTGAGATACTGATGGGGAATGTCGGTTAGTTTTCTCGTCTTAAGTTTTGGCAGCTTAACCAGTCGTGGCTTTCTATAAAAAATAGATACCCTTTTCAATCATAGATAGTTTCAAACACTTATTCATCGTCGATGGATTCATTAGTATTTAGTACTCGTTTGTCTAGTATTCAGTTTCAAAAATGTATTGCTTATTATTTCTTCTAATTCAATCACGATTTAAGCGATGCACTACACAAAGGCTTTACAGTTGTGAGCCCTACGAACAACATACGGATTTTATTAAATTTCTGCTTCTCGCTCGACTGGTTCAAGCCAATTCTATTTAGAAATAATTATTGAACAAACACTCTCCAAAGATCACAATGTCATTGAGAAAATTAGTTGCCAATCTAAAAATAGATGTATTAAATTCCATTGATTAGTTAGTTTATAAACAGCTAATATTCCATTTATTAGGCAAAAATTATGCACATGTATTATATTTACATAAATAAGGCTATGAACAAAATCTTTCCTGCCCCAACCTATATTATATGTGTTGGTTTACTCTAATGTGAAATCAGCCAGAATTAGAAAGTATATGATTTCGTTCAAATATTCAGTCTCTCTTTTACAACTTTAATATATGAAATGGGCACTTTCATACTATAGTCAACATTGTTAATTGGTTCTTCGTACACTCTATACTTACAAAACTGTATAGAGAACATAAGGATACTCAGTTGACAGTCTTGGCTTTTGTATCTATAAAAATTGTGGCGATTAAAAATAAAAAATATTTATCGTTACTTTCTTTATAAACATGAATATTTAAAAATATTATGGTAATATGAATGCGAAAAGATACGAGAAAGTCCTTCACGGCAAGTGCTAACTTTTGACACAATTACGATGTTTTTGCCATAAATTTGCCATTATTTACAATATTATATTATATTGTAGGCTTTATACAGGCTCAAAACATTTAGTCTGTAAGTAACAATTATTTTGTATAATATTATTATATTACATTTACTAATATTATTTGTATAGGGTGTGTTTGTTTTACATCGAATATTAACTAGTCGTAAATATCTCTATTATTTAAAATTTTCATGGTAAAAACAGGGGAAATAATAGTTAAATGTAATCTATCGTAGACTAACACGGTATAAGTATGGTATATAACAGAAAGGGCGTTGTACACCGCGGTCAGAGGTACTCCGCGTAGCTCGAGGAAGGACTCCGGAGTTGTCAGAAACATCAACAACGGAAACAGTAGATAATAGAAGACATAATATGTTAAGAAATAATATAAAGAGTAAGCCAGTGTCTGTCTAATGGCCCTAATAGTGTTTTGTATAAGTTTTCTATGCCATTACATTTTTATATTATGAATTTCATATTGGTACATAGGTACACGTTTTGTAATAATATAATGTAAAATTGATCTAATGTATATTTATTGATCTCTTTGATTATTTTCCTATATGTGAATACAAAAGTGGTTTAACATATTATTATCTCTTGAAGTAAAAACTTCAACCAAAAGACCACGGTTCTTAAGAATGTAATCGTGATAATATTTTGCATTATATTTAAGCGGTCCATAACTGTGTGATGTTATTGACTGATATTAATTTGCTTTAATTCCAATGTATTTAAATCATTTCGCATTTTTATTATTTTGTCAGTGGCAATGTTATATGCCAACATTGTTATACATTTTTACCTAAACATAAGCATTGTCCATTAATTAGGTTGAATGAGTTCCACGATTAATGGACGGATAATTGAATTTTTATATCCGAAATTACACAATACAAATGTACCAATATTGTGATGTATTAAAATGAGATTTCTGTTTTCATACTTGCAAAATTAAAAATATACTTTTGAATTCAGTACTCTTTAAATACGTTTATACGTAAAAGCATGTTGATTGTTTTTTTTGTTTTTGTTTTGTTTACAAAATGTTCTTATGAATATTTAGTAGGTATGTTTGTTTACAATTACTTGATTATAATATACCTAAATTATTAACATGTTTTGATTTAAAAGTGGGTCATTCCTTGCTTAACGGCATTTGATAAAGTTTGTATCTATAAACATTTTTTCTCTTATAACGCAAATTCGTAAAGTTAAGCATGATATTTATATGTACCTATACTGTACGGGAATTAAAAATAATGCCCGTATTCATTTGTACTTTGGCTACCAAATTATTAGATATAAAATATTAGGTAAATTTAATAACACAAACACCTAAGATCAAATATGAATTGTTCTCACCATATGCATGCAAAAATCGCTCTATGGGTAGTAAAAATCGTATACTTCTTACCTACATAAAAAATACTTGGAACTATAAGGCAGGAATTCCTATAATTATAATTACTTACTAATTGGAAGTTACGTTGTGTAAGAGTGATTATTATTGTTATAAAATTAGTCTTGTTATTTATACATATTTATGAAATTATTGTTTCAGAGGGACCATATTTGTTAATTATAATTTCATTATTATATCACGAAAGGCCATAAGTAAGCTCATCTTTTGCCATACTCTTTTCCATCCTATTTTCATTTGTATAAAATATTGATAGTAATAAAACAATTTTACCTATAATGACTTTTTCAATTAAAATGTCCTTAGTAACCTGTTTAAACACAAATGAAATTAATCAAGTGAGTTATCAAGCATTGTTTAAGGTTTTGCTTCAAAAGTTTCACCATTTCGTCGGGGATAGTGCAATAAACTAACACATGCAGATAAAGACTAGATTCCATAGAAATAAGAATCTTATTGACACGTGTTTGCCTAATGTAAGTAGCATAATTTTGCATAAAACCAGCGTGACTCAGGCGACCGTAACCATGGCAATAACAGACAGAAAAAAGTTGATTTACCTATAGGTAAAGTTTGTTTCTAAAGACAACTGCCATCTATACCATTCTTCAGTTGAAAGTAAAAAAAAAGTAAACAAAAATCAAACCATTAAGCACGCACTTTATGATTCAGAACACAGTCTCGTTTGTATCACCAACTTTTAAAACTAAAGTTTACATACCTACATTTTTTTGTCCAAATTGTTGATATTTATACTTACGTAAAAAATATATCTACGAAAATATTTCACGATATTACGTCAAATGCTATGGAAAGCCATATTGCCCGGAGGACCGATGACCGGTGGGGTCGGCGTGTTCTCGAGTAGCGACCACGCACTGGACGGCGCAGCGTGGGAAGGCCCCCCACAAGATGGAGCGACGACCTGGTAAAGGTTGCGGGTGTCCAATGGATGCGGACAGCTCACGACCGATCTTTGTGGAACTCTCTGGGGGAGGCCTATGTCCAGCAGTGGACGTCAATTGGCTGATGATGATGATGATGATGATGCTATGGAAAGTCAGCCATGTTTGTTTACCTTTTTTACTTTCAACTGAAGAATGGTATAGATGGCGGTTGTCTTTAGAAACAAACTTTACCTATAGGTAAATCAACTTTTTAGGGTTCCGTAGCCAAAATGGCAAAAACGGAACCCTTATAGATTCGTCATGTCCGTCTGTCCGTCTGTCACAGCCAATTTACTCGGAAACTATAAATGCTACAGTAACGAAATTTGGTAAGGGTATGTGTTGTATGAACCGCTACAGGATTATGATACTAAATTGTAAAAAAAACCATTGGGGTGGGGGCCCTCCATACATGTAACTGGGGGATAAAAAAAATTTTTTAGTTGTATATAAGCGTGTGGGGTATTAATAGAAAGGTCTTTGAAAATGATATGAAGGTTTATACATTTCATTTTTATTTAAGCAAATCATTTTCGAGATATCAGCTCTCAAAGTATGAAAAATGTGTCCCCCCCCCCTTTATTTTTTAAACTACGCGATATAAAATTCTAAAAAAAATATATTGATATGTATTCAATAGTCTATTGATGCTGTACCTACATTCGCCAGTAATAAACCAGTCATTGGTCCGAACGGTTGTTTTACTGAATACCTCACTGGCGACGACGCGAAAGTACCCACGCAAATAAAATAAAAATGGCGAATTCTTATCTCGGATCTTTGCCTAATTTTGATTATAAAGTTGGCGAGTGGTCAATTTTTAAAGGAAAATTAACTCAGTTTTTGAAAGTTAATGCTAAAAATATAACGGACGATACCAAGTGTGCAGTATTAATAACGCATCTTTCGGACGATTCTTATCGGTTAGCACGTAATCTCGTGTACCCTCGTGAATTGGAAGTGCATAGCTATGACGAACTTATTGCTATTTTAGATAAACATTTTAAAATTAAGAAGTGCTCGTTCGCTAATAAGGCGAAGTTCTACAGTGCGACGAAGAATCCAGACGAATCTTTAGGAGACTGGGCGGCGCGACTGCGCGGGTTGGCAAGTCATTGCGACTTCGGCAACGCCCTAGAGACGGTACTTGCTGACCGTTTCGTCCTCGGTCTGGGTTCCGGCCCAGAGCGCGACAAGCTGTTCGAGCAAGACGCATCGACCCTGACGTTCGTGAAGGCGCTGGAGGTCGCCGAGCAGGCGGCCAGTGCTAGGCAAGCCCAGGCCATGGTGAGCGACGCCGGCAGTGCCAGCAGCGTGCCGGTAAAGGAGGAGCCGGTGTACCGTGTGGCGAGCGCGGCGAGCTCGAGGCGCGGCGGCGCCCGCGGCCGCGCGAGTCGGGGCGGCGGCGCCGGCGGCGGTCGTGCTGCGGTCACAGCTTCGGGTTCCGATTGGCGTGAACGGGACGACAGCTCTCGGTGTGGCATTTGCGGTATGAAAAATCATAGTGCGGAAACGTGCCGTTACAAGAACTATACGTGCGGGAAGTGCGGTGTTAAGGGGCACCTTAAAAAAGTTTGCAAGTTAAGACTCCACAACATCCAGGCACGAGAATCGGACTCTGATGCTGCTTGTGAGGACTGTGTGGAATGTGCACAATACAACTTAAGGTACGAGAATATTGAACCGATTGTTTTAACTGTATTCATTAACGGTATCAAGTTTAAAATGGAATTAGATTCGGGTTCCGGTTTGAGTGTAATTTCTGAGAAATGTTATAAAGAATATTTTCCCAGCATACCCTTAAATAAGTGCAATATAAATATGTACTTTTATAACGGGCATAAAATCACTCCAATAGGTTATATCACAGTAGATCTTGAGTACAATACAACTAAAAGCACTCTTAAGATATATGTTATATCCAAGGGAGGTCCGCCTTTACTTGGACGTGATTTTATGTCCAAATTCGGTGTTAAATTTACGACAGGTGAAAATAATAATAGCATTACCTGTGACCATTATGCTAGGGAAGTTCAGCAGTTAATTCACACTTACGCTGATTTATTTACTGAGGGATTAGGTAAATTTAATAAATTTAAAATCTCGCTTCGCCTTAAGGAAAATGTTGTGCCTGTTTTTTTTAAGCCGCGACCAGTGCCCTTTGCCCTTAAACGTAAAGTTGATGAGGAACTCGAACGTCTTGTCGGATTAGGTATTCTAGTACCCGTGAACTTTTCCAAATACGCGACCCCTATCGTTCCGGTTCTAAAGGAAAACGGAAAAATAAAAATTGCGGGCGATTACTCGGTGACACTAAATAAGGACCTATACCAGTAATTGGAGTTCGAGGCCAACGAAACTACGACAGATGCGTTATTGTCAAATCTGTCAGTCTCTTATGTCATTGTCAAATAAAGTTTTCAGGTTTCCACAACCTTTTTGTTATTTAATTTATTTATATAAAATAATTCCTAATAATAAAAACATTATATACCTCTGTAATGTTTTTACGCGTTTCTGATTAATATGGCTGTCACAACAAGGATTTTCTTAAAAACACGTAAATACCTAAAAACTTTTCTTTTCTCTTAACTAACATTGATATGACAACATTTTCTTGTAAAGAACTTCAAATTACAAGTGAACACAAACGACAGCGTTCCATATTTATTAAGTCAGGTATTTATAACATTTCACCCAGTATATTTCATTTGGAATAAAATTTTTTGATGATGGGGTGTATAGCGAAGCTAAACATGGCTGAACCAAGTGGGTCACCTTGTTAACAACCTACGGAAGAAAACAAACTACTACATGGAGAACTATAGCACTGCTAAAGAAATTTGTAGGTCAAAGGAATTTTACGAATACGAAATTTGAACATAAAGCACGCTACAATGTATTATTCTGCAATTTTCTAAACGTATGCAGAAATAGGGTTTTAATTTATGTGTAGTTAAATTGCTGTACCAAATGTTATTAACACCTGAGGTGATACCAGTGCAATACCAACTTTGTTACTAATAATTGCGGATAATTCCGTTTTTATTAAAATATCTTATATTATCGTGAAAAGAAGTAAATAATATTGTTTCTATAAATTAACGAATTAAAATTACCAATAAATAAGATATCTCTACGTCTGTTTTTAGAAAATAAGGATTTACTATTGTATGAACATTTCATTGTTGTGGCAATATTTTCGTAGATTTTTTGGCCTCGAACTCCAATTAGTGGTTTAGTAATAGATAAATACCCTATGCCACGTATAGAAGAGGTATTTGCAAAATTAGGGGGTGGCGAACGGTATACGAAGTTGGATTTGAGCAATGCATATAACCAGTTCGTGCTGAGTGATGAGTCCCGAGAGCTCACCACCATCAGCACCACGCGAGGGTTGTTCCAGTACACTAGGCTCGTGTATGGTCTGGCCAATGCGCCGGCTATATTCCAGCGAACAATGGAGACCCTGCTGGTATGTATAGACGGGGTGAGCATCTGGCTGGATGACGTCTGCATCACGGGCCCGGATAAGGCCACTCATCTGGCGAGGTTGCGCGAAGTATTATATCGAATAAAGGACGCCGGATTAAAGTTGCAAAAAGATAAATGCGAGTTCTTTAAATCGAATGTCACATACCTAGGTTACGTTATTGACAAAAATGGCCTTCAAGCTTGCCCAAAAAAGACTGCAGCGATATTTAATACCCCTCGCCCAAATAATGTTACGGAAGTTAAGCGGTTTTTAGGATTTATAAATTATTACCGGAATTTTATTCCGCGAGCGTCTAGTGTTCTCAATCCCTTGCACGAACTTCTTAAGGCTGATGCTGTATGGAGATGGGGGCCCGAGCAGGAGAAAGCTTTCACGGAGATCAAGCGTGAATTGGCTTCTGGGCGTATCTTGACTCATTTTGACCCGGAGGCGCGGCTGGTCTTAAGTGTCGACGCCGGCCCCGCCGGCCTGGGCGCCGTGCTGGCGCTGGGCCCGGAGGGGCGCGAGCGCCCGCTGGCCTTCGCCTCCCGGTCACTCGCGTCCAGTGAGAAAAATTATAGTCAGGTGCATAAGGAAGCCGCTGCCATAGTGTTCGGGGTGAAACATTTCCATCAGTACCTTTACGGGCGAAGTGAACCATTTGTACTGAAAACTGACCACCGACCCCTGCTTGCCATATTCGGCAAGAAAAATGGTATTTCGGTGATGGCTGCGTCGCGGTTGCAACGGTATGCTATTTACTTGTCTGCCTACAATTACGTCATTAGTTACATCACTAGTGAAAAAAATGTGGTGGCTGACTATTTATCTAGGGCACCACCGATAGTAGATAACAGTTCCGAGTTAGTAATTGATGAAGGTAGTTCATATTTAAACTTTTTAGACGACAACACATTGCCTATATCGTTCGAAAATATTAAGGACGCAACAGCCTCGGATAAGACTATGAAAACGGTTATAAAGTATATAAAAAATGGCTGGCCGCGTAAAATTAAATGTAAAAATATTCTGCCATATTTTAGATGTAAAACTGATTTGGAAATAGAGAATGGATGCATTTTACGCGGTCATCGAATAGTCGTCCCATCGGTGTACAGGGCTCGTATATTGGACGAGTTGCATAGGGGACACTTAGGAATCGTTAAAACCAAAAGCATTGCACGCGGTAAGCTATGGTGGCCGGGATTGGACTCTGACATTGAACGTGTCGTGCAAAATTGCACCGTATGTTGTAAAGTTCGCCCCGCCCCGCCCCGCGCGCCCCTGCCGTGGCCGCGCGCGCGCACCTGCTGGGAGCGGCTCCACATCGACTACGTGCAGGTCGGGCAAAGGGTATACCTGGTCGTGGTAGATGCATTCAGCAAGTGGCTGGAATGTCTGCACATGGGTAAAGATATCTCATCGAAAGCCCTTATAGTAAAATTAAAATATTTATTTTCTACATTTGGTTTACCTAAAACCATAGTGTCTGATAATGACCCGAAAATAAATAGTGAATTGTTTAGAAATTTTTGTGCAGTAAACGGAATAAAATATTTGAATTCCCCAATTTACCATCCCTGCAGTAATGGCCAGGCCGAGATTTGTGCTAAGATTTCAAAAAAAATGTTAAAATGTATTCAAAGTTGCAATGATAACATGTCCGCGGAAGCAATTAATGAGCGATTGTTAAGTTATTTATTTGAGTATCGCAACAGTGTTCATTGTAGTACTAACGAAACGCCGTCTAAACTAATGTTTGGCAGGGATTTGCGTAGTAAGTTAGATTTAATTTTGCCTAGCAACAGCAACGTGGCTGAAAATAATGAGTGTGTTAATTTAGCTGGTGCCCGCAAATTTCATGTAGGTCAAGTGGTTTTGGTTCGATGTTTTATTGCCCAAAAACCGGTATGGCGCGTGGGAACAATTCTAAACAAGTTAGGTAATAGGATGTTTACTATAAACGTCAAGGGGAGCGGTAAATGTATTCGCCATGTCGATCAGCTGTTGCGATATTCAGGTAATTCACTTATGGATAGCACGGATGACGCAGCGCTGGCGACCCCGCCGCCGCCCCCCGCGCCCGCGCCCTCCTCCGCCCCGCCGCAACCCTCGGCTCGTTCGCCCGCTCCTGCGCCGGCGGCGACGTCGCAAGCGCTGCGCTCCTCTACACCGCTCTCACCTGTGTCATTGTCGATGCCGGACGCATGTGAAGAGAGTGATGGAAATCAAGATGTAAACGATTTACTAGACATCGCATCCGACAACGACTTTTATGAGTGTGATGAGGATAATGTAGAAGGAGGGGAAACGGATCGATCAGTATTGGAAACAGGGGCGCCCAGCGCTGATCGCGCGACTAGCACGGCTCCCGCGAGCCCCGCGGCGCCCGCGTCCCCCGCGGCTGCCGCTGGCGCTGCGCCCGCCGAGCGGCCGGCGCAGCACGAGCGGACTGATCACCAAACCGATCCGATTCCGCGCCGATGTAATTTAAGGCCCAGGGTAAAAAGAGTTAATTATAAGTAGTTGTTGTGTATGAAAGTTACTACGTTACAGATGATCATAGCTGTTACTTGTTTGTTTGTTACCAGGTTTCCAGAATAATGTGGGAGGAGTGATATGTATTCAATAGTCTATTGATGCTGTACCTACATTCGCCAGTAATAAACCAGTCATTGGTCCGAACGGTTGTTTTACTGAATACCTCATATATGTTATGCACATTAATAAACTCTATCAACGATTTTTGGTTTGATTAAATTACCTCCTATAGTTTTTGAAGTAGGTTGATTTAACTGTATTTTTTAAATAATAAATTGATAATGGTACGGAACCCTTTGCGCGCGAGTCCGACTCGCACTTGGCCGGTTTTTTTCTGTCTGTTATTGCCATGGTTACGGTCGCCTGAGTCACGCTGGTTTTATGCAAAATTATGCTACATACATTAGGCAAACATGCAAGTAGTGCATGTCTGTAGGTAGCCCATTAAGGAAAGGACTTATTAACGCCAGAAAAATGTATGTTTGCATAGTTTAAGTAGCATAATTTTGCATAAAACCAGCGAGACTCAGGCGACCGTAACCATAGTAATAACAGACAGAAAAAAGTTGATTCACCCCTATACACATTGGACATAGGTAATCATAATAAAACACGCCATATAATTACCTAATTTATTTAAATTAAATTATTTAACACAAAATTTCTAATAGTTGGCTTCCCAAGCCTCCTTCTCCTTTCGCTCCTTCTCAACCTGTTTGACGACAGGGGTGAGGTAAAGGATGTCCTCTTCAAGCTTGGTCCACTCCTCCTTGGGGAGGATGGTCTTCTGCAGGGAGAGTTGCATGGCACGGACGATGCGGAAGTTGCGCTCGTCGACCACGTGGTCGGGGATGCGGCGGAGTGCCTCCTTGACGTCCTCGGTTTCGTACAGGCAGTCGTCCCGCATCAGGCCTATTGGTGGAAATGAATAGTATTAAATATTTGTAACAGCTGTCTAAAGGCCTGTTTTACAAACCCTGGATCAATAATATACACGGTGCTCGCGAGCACTGCGAAAGATTTTAACTATGCATTCTGGACATCAAAATAAAGAAACATGCGACCTAATGTCGAATTTCACAAAAAAAAACTTTTTTTTTAGACTCTTTGAATACTTTTTAACATTTCCAATATTTTTTATAAAAACCACAATTTGTTAAAATTAATTATTTAAAAGATTTTTTTAGGGACAGGTTTTTTCATTATGTCTATTCTTATTTTTTGATTGTCAGGCAAAAGGTGTGGTAATATTAGAACACATTGTGGTAGAATTGTAATCAAAACTAAGTTTTATGACGAGTTACATGGATGGAAAAACTTATTTCGAAAAAAGGTTAATTATCTCTGGAACCAAGCCTAATCCAGGAAATTTTAAATAATATTAAATATTCTAAATATGCTCAGGAATTCAGCATTAAAATCTTTCGGAATGCTCACAAGCACCATTATATTCTTCTTCTCCTTTAATACAGTTTTATTTCGGTTTCGTACAGGCAGTCGTCCCGCATCAGGCCTATTGGTGGAAATGAATAGTATTAAATATTTGTGCTGTCTAAAGGCCTGTTTCACAAACCCTGGATCAATAATATACACGGTGCTCGCGAGCATTGCGAAAAATTTTAACTATGCATTCTGGACATCAAAATAAAGAAACATGCGACCTAATGTCGAATATCACAAAAAAAAACTTTTTTTTTAGACTCTTTGAATACTTTTTAACATTTCCAATATTTTTTATAAAAACCACAATTTGTTAAAATTAATTATTTAAAAGATTTTTTTAGGGACAGGTTTTTTCATTATGTCTATTCTTATTTTTTGATTGTCAGGCAAAAGGTGTGGTAATATTAGAACACATTGTGGTAGAATTGTAATCAAAACTAAGTTTTATGACGAGTTACATGGATGGAAAAACTTATTTCGAAAAAAGGTTAATTATCTCTGGAACCAAGCCTAATCCAGGAAATTTTAAATAATATTAAATATTCTAAATATGCTCAGGAATTCAGCATTAAAATCTTTCGGAATGCTCACAAGCACCATTATATTCTTCTTCTCCTTTAATACAGTTTTATTTCAATTCATGAAGGTTACTCATATAATTTTTTTTTGTTGATTTTATCATATATGTACTTAAATAATAGACTACATCATCATAATGGTGACCATTTTATTAAAAATGTATAATGCCCATAAGGGTGCTTAGATATCAAATTCTTATAAAGGTACACTCCAATAGTGATACCATATTTATAATTTTATCCACCACTGTATAATGTACCTATGTTTCACAAATAAAAACTTTGAACTCGAACAATTATGTCCTTATAATAAGTGAAATATGAAACCCTAAAAATGAGATGTTTCAATGAATTCACTCACATTTTAAGAGTTCAGTTAGAGTAGTCTATATACATAATAAACAGTGATCGGATTAGGTAGTGCCATTTCGCGGGACTTCGGTACGTTATCTTAGTATGGACATAACTTCTAAGCCCGACATTTAATACGAAAAGTAAAATTTTTGTTCGAAAATTTACAATTTTATAATTATTTTGTTTACTTTCAGTTTGATATTGATAAAAATTAGTTTAATTTTACTTATCGAACATGGTTTTAAAGGTATTTTTGCACAATAGCTAATTTTGTCATATGAGGTATCGAGACAAACCAATGTGGTTTTACGATACTATCATAAAAAATGTATGTAGTTAGTATTATATCGTAATAAATAATAAAAAATGTGTGCCTTTATTAATGATTTTCTAGTTGTTAATTTCACACTCATAGTTAAATGATTGGTTTAATCAATCATTTTTACTTCTTTACCGGACTTTGAGACGCTCTTATTGGGACTCTTTTGACCGATCTCACTGGACTTTGATTTCGTTAACTACTAATGGACTGAGGTTCTGGTGGTCTAAAGTAGAGCAGTCATAGAGTTTTCTTTAATAATTGTTTTATTTCTACTACTGTTAGTAGCAGCTATAAAAACATCAAATAAAAGATGTATTCACCACAAAATACAAAATCCTTTCATTATTTCATGTTTCTTCAATTTATGACATAACAAGAAAATGTTATGTAAAAAAATATAAATCCCAAGATCCCGAGGCTTATCCATGTTAAGTATAATGTTTAAGGTCATTCACCCGAAATGGCACTACCTAATCCGATCACTGATAATAAAATCAGACTAGTAGCCTATGGACGATAGACCATAATTAAACTCCAACTGGCTTATTGCAGGAAGAGCAATGTTGTTCCTAATGCCAGTTATTGACCTATCTATGTATACCCAGTTGACATTTGGTTTTTTTTTACGAGTGGAATGAAATTAATTGTACACTTATTTTATTTCACTTACCGTATTTGTTAAATCCCGACAAATTATAAGCCCATTGCTTCATGCTAGCTGTAAAAAATAAGGTACGTTATATAACTAGAAAATACATAAAATCTGGCGCAACGCAAACGAGTGTAGTGACTCAAATCCAACAAAATAATGTTACATTTTATTTACCAAAACGAAC
Source organism: Thaumatotibia leucotreta (assembly GCA_025490895.1). Lineage (NCBI taxonomy): Eukaryota > Metazoa > Arthropoda > Insecta > Lepidoptera > Tortricidae > Thaumatotibia > Thaumatotibia leucotreta. The sequence goes on from JALPQI010000252.1 coordinate 282,995, forward strand.
TGCAGTTGCTCGGAGGGCCATTTTTTTCGGAATTACGACAGAAAAGTCGCAATAACCAAACTTATCCCGATTTTTCCTCACTTGAATCTAATGAAATGTCAAAGTAAAAGTACACCAAGACGTCAATGTCAGCCATGTGTGAGATGTATTTTCATAAAGTAAAATACTTAGTGTCCAAACTAAACATTCAATATTGAAATTTATTTACTGCATTAAGTTTTATTTTTATATTATGTGAGTAAAATATATTTATTCAATAATTTGAAAAATGCTGGATCTCATTTACATTACAGTTTCAAATGCAATTCTATCAAAAAAATGTAATATCATACTAGTTGGATTTGGACCAATGAAGTCTTCAATGTCATCACCATGAATATTAATCCTACATTCATGCCATGAAACAAAAAAACTTCTCTAGATCTCGGAATAGTGATGCGCAAAATAAGTTTCGAATTATCTCGAAACCAAATGGGCATTTTCTCGAGAAGAGATACAAAAACTTATTTTTCTGAAACAGGTAAATTTTATGTATTTCCTGCTCTTTCGATCCTACTAGAAGAAAAAAAGTGGTTCAAATTTTTGTTTCTATTACGCAACCGTTTTTCAAACACTTTGTTCAGCGGTTACAAAGTGGAGAGCATGTAAAATGTATGAAAAATGTGGGACCATTTTTTTCTTGTACTTTTTTTCTCCTAGATTGAAAGAACTCGTTATTCTGAGTAGGAAAAACATTAAATTTACCTACCTTCAAAAAATTTTTTTTTGGATCTCTTCTCGCGAAAATGCCCAAATAACATCTAAAACAAATAAATAAAATTCACCAAAATATATCGACTGCACTTCAAGATTCTACGATGATTGATTTTATTTATATTGATTTTGTAGTTAATTATTATTGAAAAGATTTTGATTTGAACGTAATACAGTAAACAGAAGCTTTTTAATATCTCTCATTTCATTTGTTTGAAAATAGTTTTTACTCTTCGTTACACGCCCCAGGGTGCCCCTGGCTGGGTAAGCCCTGGTGAACCCACACAAGTAAAAGAATCTACAATTGATTTTAAGTTTTTCAAACTAGTAGCAGGGATCGCTTTTGTTACAACACGAAACAAAATAAACTTTGGCAGTATATTCATAAAGTTAAGGTTCGTAAGATGTATGGGCCTGGTGCCTAGCTGCAAGGCGTGTTTACTTTAAGCACATACTTTAGTGACTAGTTTTTCAACGATAAGGATTTCATACTTTAAGCCCGATCTTGACATTGATCCGGTATACAAGGAAGATACGTTATAGACAAACGGTCGTCAAATTTTCATTTGATTGAACTAACATTTTCTGTAACATATTTAATGAAATCCTGTAAGTGAGACAAATATGGTCTGAAATAAACGTTTTTTTTTTGTACTGATACCCCGACCCCAATGAGTAAAACATATGTATTCAATATTTCAAAAATGCTGGATCTAATTTACATTACAGCTTCAAATGCAATTCTATCAAAGAATATCGGTCATTCACTGGTGGTCCCTGGTGGTGGTGCTTCGTACCCCAACATAGTTTATAGATAGATTTACCTATTTTACCATTCACGAATAAATTTATCCGACAGATTAAATTTTCACCTTCCGTTTCCCCAGCCACGTAAAAGAAAAGGATAGCATTTTATCTAACACATATATTTTATCCAGGGATGGCGAAACAGGCCCTTGGTATCATTGCAATAATTTGTTTGGTTTGAAAGTAACTAATGAGGATTGCTTCTGTTATTGTTCTTTTGCGACTTTACTTAGCCACCATTCTCGTACTATGTTATTAAGCAACTTGTTATAGTATGGTCTGTGTTATCGACATTTTTGTCGATAAATATGTGGATTCAGAACATCCTTATGCATAGAGAAAAATAAAATTAAAAAAACTCTTGAATTGAAAATGACAGTAATGTAAATATATTTAACTAGGTGAAGTGCAATGCAATATTTGCAATACGTATATTTGAAATGTAATTATCGTTAAAATCGCAAAGTAAAAACATTATAATATTGGTTATCTTTTATAATCAGGTTGATCTCCTTTTGAAGCGAACACGATAAGAATTGGTTGCGCGTGGTTCCTTCGTGCTTCTTATCAGGTTGTTTGCCGACTTTGAGTGAACATCGAATGCCCTCGCTCGACCTCATAGTTCCTCGGCCCGCTTATCACTATGAATAAAATGAGACGACGGAAGGTAACGAATTCATTTCATATCGTCGCGCGGTCTCGTTCAGTTCGCTGAAACGCATTTCATTTGAACACTTGTCCACTTGTAACGAGTACACAGTTGCTTTGCTATTGTTTTCCACGCGAGTGTAAAGTTATTAACTAACTTTGTCGTAATTTTTTCTTTCATCCTGCATCCAAGAGGAGGAATGCCAAGAGACTGTCGGGATTGTCTGGGAATTCGTTTTCGAATTAGCACCCTGCACCAGACCTGGAAGTGGCTGCATCAGACCATCGCCCTTCACGAGTACCTCATCGCCCTCTCAGCGTCCGCTGCCGATGCTCCTTGTGCCCTACACTAGAGTGTTCCACCAGACTTTTTGAACACAAATTTTAGTGATATAATTAAAGACTTTTAATATAAAAAATTAAGGTTAATCTACGCTTATAAACTGCTTTATCTTTTCATACAAAAAAGTGTCTATTTGTGAACTGTTTGAACTAAAATTTTACAAGCATAAAAATGGCCCAAGCAATGATGAAGAAGATCACCGGCAGCGCCTGTCTGGTGATTGGAATCACCCGCAGGACTAGCTCCCGCACTCTAGTGACAGCCAACAAGACCCTGTCTGCAAAGAAAGAGAGGGAGCTGCCCGCTGAGAGGGAGGTAACCAAGTCCGTGTTCATGTCTCAGTCTACTGACATCTACACTAACCTGGCTTTGGAAGACTGGATGTACCGCAACATGGACTTCTCTAAGCACCATGTGATGATGGTATGGCGCAATGAGCCTTGCGTTGTAGTTGGAAGGCATCAGAATCCTTGGTTGGAAGCCAATGTTCCTCTACTGGCTGAGAAGGAGATTGCTCTGGCTCGCCGCAACAGTGGTGGAGGCACTGTCTACCATGACCGTGGCAACCTCAATGTAACCTTCTTTACACCCCGTGAGAGATATGACAGAAAGTACAACTTGGAGCTGATCAAGAGAGCACTCTTCAGAGGGTTTGGAGTGAATGCCGTCATCAATGAACGCCAAGACATCATTGTCAGAGATAAATATAAAGTATCCTTTTCAAATAACAACTATGTTCTAAAAAGTTATCATTGCCATTTTCCATTGCAAACACTCATTTTATTTTATTCTTATTATTGACACAGCTGTATTCTTTGTTTCAAACTACAAAGAATGAAAAATGTGTCATTTCCTTCTGTTACTGCATTGTTATTAACACCTATAGACTGGATTAGTAGTATCAGTGGATATTATTTAATACAAAGTTATTGTTGTTTTTAAACCCAGAGAAAAATCTATCAAAGTTTCTCATCATAATAATTTATAATATAATTTCTAAGATATGACGGTTTACTGGCTACTTCTAATTTATTGGCTTCTGTTAATGAATATGTAGCATCAACAAAGATTTCCTTAATAGAAACCTAGATTTCTGGAACCGCTGCCAAACTGGGTCGCCTCTCAGCCTACCACCACTGCACCCTTCTAGTGGATGCCAACAAGTCCAACCTCGGCAAGGCTCTCGCCAAGCGGGAGGTGAGTCAAAGTCCAAATGACTGGACCTTTATTTATTCCACCTTTGCTTTGTTCTTGAACTATTTTAAAACAATAGACCCATTCGTCCTTGTATTAATGTTAGTTTTAATTCCAGTCTAAGAAATATTGCCATTTAAAGTTAAACGGTTACTATGCGCTCAACATGCAATTGAAATGAACTTTCACTGAATATTAATACTGAATAGAATTGACTCTTAACCTCTTTTTGGTTTGAGATTCATTGGGAAATTCAACTTTATGAGTGAAGTCTTTATTATAATTTTTTTTATTCAGTTGTAAAAGGGGATATGCATAATATAATGTTAACATATTATTGAAGTTATTATAGTAGGTATAATTAATTCCGTTTAGTTATTTGTATCTCCTTTGATTCACGGGCAATTACGTCCCGGATTTTTGATAGACTTGCGCGGGGACATAGATCCAACACGTAGAGGACTTTTGGAGAAATTTGCCATGTTGTATACCTGCTGCAACCCATTCACGGGCACAAAAATAGATATCCGTGAATCGGTCCTGTTTAGTTTATTATTAGAAGCTGTTCCATATTTATAATTTATTAATTAGGTATACTTAGGTGTGCCTACCTGGTAAACCTATTTATTTTAACAGACCTGTATCAATAGCTGTTACCTAATATGTTGGCACGTTATACATATAAGCTGTAGGTACAATATTGAACACACATGTTACTACGGAGAGTTTGAACATGTGATATTGTTTTTCTTGGCGTTGCAGAGTTTTTACATATTCAGTAATGTCACAATGTCAGCTTGCGCATGATTCACGTGCGACTGCATAAAGGAATGTAAATGGGTTTCAATTGTTTGTTGTGTGCAACTTTACTAACTACATAATACTAGTATCTATGTACGCATTCACATAATGACTAATTTAGTTTTGAGAGCTTTTTCTTTATTATTTCCTAATACCTATTCTCATAGCGACAGTCAAGATATTTGATTTGTGTCAGTTAATATGAATGCCTCACGTAGGTACTTATGTCAAAATATGGCTTTGAGTGAATCCATGAAAATGGAACGTAAGTTACCTATCACTAAGTATATTTATAATGCAATTGTAGGAGTATTAGGTCATAAAACGCTAGTAATTGGTAGGCAACCTTACGATCTGCCATGGAAATTGATTATACCAGAAATTGATCTCATCGTGATTTCACTTTCAAACATTGATAGTTATGAACGCCATTAATTGACCATTTGTGGTTCGTATTGGTATTAAGATCTACAATGCGGAAAAAGAGCACGAATGGTCAGTTGGTGCTGGCGATGTTAAGGTGCGTTCAAACTAAGAGAGCATTCGCTGTTCTAACCTCCCACTCTACGAAATTCGATCGGTACACAAAACGTGATTGGTTGATTTCGTAGAACGGGCGCTAGAACAGCGAATGCTCTTTTGGTTTAAACGCACCTTTATAGACAAATTACTGAGAGTATGGAAATGCATATGTAATGGTTTTGTATGTTTACAATTTCTCGGCTGCTATACCTATTTGAAGTTTATCATTTTCACCAACAACAGTAAACGCAATTAAAATGATTTAGGTTCTATTTTAAGAATGTTTCTTTTAACACTACTTTAAATGCAATTCCAAACTGACGATAATTCGGTTATATCTATGTTTATCTAGAGCAAACAAAAATTCACTTGCTAATACCATGTGTTTTTATCTACGTAATTATGATTAAGTACCTAGTTAGATATTTGATAAATACTTTAAGTATGCATAAGGATAAAATATGAAATAATAAAAAAGGTTTATGTATATTACTCTGCTCTAGATAATATAGGCATAACAATAGTAGTGCTTATAAATAAAATACTAATTTTCCGTGAACTTTAAACGCATTGAATTTCTTTCTTTATATGAACTTGCTGCACGCCTTGTCTTTGTACGTCTATTAATTGCATGTCATGTCTCTAACGTTATTCTCCTTCCTTCGCCATCCTTCCCCAAATACATAGTCTAAGGGCATATAATTCTATTTAGCATGGCATACAGACGAACGCGACCGCGTCCGTGCCGTCGCCGGTGGCCAACCTTGCCGAGGTGAACAACCGCGTGACGGTGGACGCTCTGCAGACTGCACTGGGCTATGAATACATGAGGACCCCTGCGATGACGCTTGGAGATGGCGGCCAGGATCTGATCTCGCAGCAGAGGGGTTTCCAGTTCGTCAACCCGTCCGAAGACTGGTTCCCAGGTGAGTTTGTTATGGGTTTAGTGGGTCAGTGGTAACTTGCTAATTATGTATGCCTCCGTAAAAAATACAGGTGCATAAGGAACGAGGCATACGTAAGCAGTGATGGATCGTTCCCGGTAATTTCTCAATCTTACTATGGGGAAAGTTTCCATTTGGGAATATTCCCTATACTGTGTTAGGTAAGTTACCGGGAACGACCCATCACTGTACGTAAGGTTGGTGTTTTGGGTTCGGCTAATTCATAATTTCATACCATAAGATAATAGATATGTCTCTAATCTAGAGTTGTTGACGTCTGGTTATGTTTCGTAATCATTCATATATTGTTTCATAGTAACGACAAATGTTATTAAATGTCCAAATAATTCGCGAATGTTTAAAAACGTGACTAACTGAACTCGAGCCTTTTTTCAACCGGACCTTGAAGATAACGCGGGTCGCGAATCGCTACGCAGTTTGAAAAACACTTGTTCAAATGAATCTATATTTCAATGGGACGTAATAACTATAAATTTTCTATCGGGTATTACATTTTGTCATCGCTTTGCAATAACGACAGCTCCATTGTTGTGATGCCACATGCAGACTACTCGAGTAAACAACGTTATCACACGCAAATAATGCTTAATTAGTGCCTCTGTAAATACAATTATCTCTTGAATAATAACTTGAATATTTAAAATTCTGATAAGCAACACATAAATACCGAGATATGATTCATTTCTGTACTACTTTACGTAGTAGATAATTAAAGCATATTTATTAACCTTTTGAGCTCCCAATACTACAACGCAAATAGGTTGACTTTCTTGTCTGACACGCCCACGCCCATCTTCAAGAAATAAAGTTAGTATAACCTTTTGGCCTTAAAAACCTTTTCGCCAACAAGGTAGACTATTTCTATTTTATAGTAGTTAGCACTGGCATGGCGAATCGAAATTAATATAGCTTGCTTACGTTTCAGGTAGATAACTTTAGAATATAATGCTAAGCTAATTGGCCAAGTCAAAGCGAATTAGGTTCAGTGTTGATATTGTGGACTATAATGTTGTTGTAATATTGCAGGACTCTCAGAGATTAGGAACGAGCTTCAAAGCTGGGACTGGTGCTTCGGGCGAACTCCAGCCTTCACCGTCAGCCGCTCGTTCCCAGTACCCGAAGAACTGCTCGCTCCGTCCAAAGTGTACTCGGCTACCCAGGAGCTCTCCATTAACATGAAAGTCGAGAAGGGTCTCATCAGTGACGTCACCCTCAACATCGCGCCAGGTCTAATAGAATCCGGGTTCCACGGCGAGGCCTCGGTTATCACGCACCTCATCGGCAAACGCTTCACCAGCGAAGCCCTGGAGGCCCTTCAGGACGCGATGCTGACTCGCAGGGACTCCGGAGCGAAGCTCGACGACCGCGAACAGTTTGTGGCCAAATGCTTCGACCAGGTTGTCAATACCGTCTAATGTATTACCGCGATCATACGGACGTCATCAGATGTATCGAAGCGGCCAGGATGCTGGCAAACATCTGAGCATGTATAGATATTTTTGAGCACCGTGGCCGCTCTGATATATCTGATGACGATTGTAGGTATCAGCTTGCCGGGAATTTTCTCGAGAATTTTTGAATAAAATTTGAAAATTACTCGCGTAAATTCCTTGCTACGATTTTGTATTGTACAGACAGTGTGTAATGTATGATAGTAACTAAGTATAATTGTAAATGTACAAATAACGTAGATAATAATAACTTGGTCTCGATATTTAATTTTAGGTAGAATTAAATTGTGCCTTAAATTGTCGTGTCTAATCAAATCAATCTTTCTTTTTCGGCTGCTTATTCTTCTAACATATATTCTTCCGCTTTTGTATAAAGATTTTGATTTTCTACTAATTTCGTTTCTTATTCAATACGTGTTGTTATAGTTTAGTCTAATGTTAACGCGAGACGCAATTCGCGCCGCAACAAGAATGCATCATATCATTTGTTTTAATTTAATTATTATTTCGTAGCTGAATTAATCCAAGTATTCCTACTTATTGATACATTTAACTTTACTTAGCATATGTTTTATAATGCGAACTTTACACTTGAACAAGTCACTATCAATATTTGCGCTGATAAATACGAGTGTGAAGTGATTATAATATTGTATATCATTATTCTACGTATGTAAACACATGTCTTGTTTTTTATAGCCTGAAAACCATTTCATAACCCTCATTATTTTGCCGTAAGATCTGCCTTAAACAGGGACTTTTTTGTATGAAATGGATGTAATGTTACTTATTTTTAATTTAGATTTAATGCTCTATATCTCAGGATTGTAGTTGAATATATTACATGACATAACTTATTTGTTTCCTTTATCACCTCGAAGCGAAGGTCGGTATGTTTATCTACTTGATAGTCGCAGGTTAAAGGTTGTCTGGCTGCAATAAGTTATTGATTACGTTTAGGCGTAATAAGGAGGGCTTTTAGCGTTGCCATAGCCGGAGGCTGCGCGCGCATTACGAGTATAGTATGGAGCTATGGATTAGTGGAAGCGTTGTCCTCGTACAATGGAAACTGGCTTTGAAGCTCCTCTCGCTTGAGAGGTGGTTGCGCCCGCGCCAGTCCGCGCTCGCACTCGGCCGCAGGCGCGCGCTCGCCGCCATATTGAATAGCGATCCGTTGTCATGACAACCGAGTAAACAGATCTTTGCCGCGTGTTGTTTGAACTGTTTGAAGCTTTGTGCTGTGATTTAGTAGTTGAATGCGAGCGGATAGAGATCTTTTTACAATTTGAAGTGAGTGGGTACAATCTGATATTAGTTTAACTATTTAGTCTAAAATAACAACTAACTTTAGAATAAACAGGAGTTTCCGATAAAAATGCAGGATGTAAGAAAAATAGTGGTGAGCCGTTGAAGGGCCAATTTAGTATCGTATCTGATTAGGAAAAAATAGAAGAAAACATCTTTTTCGCAAAAAAATCTTTTTCGCAAAAAAATGTTTTCCATGAAACAGTTCGGTCAAATAGACAAACTTTCAGTTGAAAAAAAATGCCAAACAGTTTTTTATCCTTATTTTTGTCACAAAATAAGAAATAGCTTCGTTAACCAGATACTTTGATAATAAAAGTAATTATTACTCCATAGTTCCTGCCAAATAACCTTACTTACCTATCTGAAGCTATTCGGGATCTCTGCACGCTAACCGTTAAAATTTATCATTATAGGCTAGGTTTTTTAACGTCATTAGCGTACGATGACGTTAAAAAACCTTGAGCTTTTGCCAGAAAATATTATTAGTTGAGTAGGTCAATTTTGTACCTTCCTTAATAATTAACACGTTCGACGCCGGTGACACAGCGTGTGTGACCAACAAAATCTGATTCCTATGCCAGAGACACACATACGTGATCAGAGTAACTTTATTCTTATGCCACTAGCATAAATCAAGTTCTTCCTCCTATGCCAGTGCCATAGAAATACGAACGTTTTTGACACAAGTGCTGTGTCACTGGCATAAGAGTACACTCTGTTCAGTCACACATGCGTGTCAATGGCATACGAGTTCTATCAGATAATTTCGATCGGCATAGTATTAGCGTTTAGTGAAACAGTACTGGAGGCGAACGTGTTAAGTTAAGGAATCCTTAGTGTTTAGTGCTTACTCGTTATCCATTTGTACATTTCCCGAGAATGATAGGTTGTTCAAAGTTCAAAATGGTGGTTAACCGTACAGTACAGTCAGCGTCAAATACGCTAGCCAAAGTAGCCAAATAGTTCGGTACATCATAAACTTAGCCATATCGAACTATTATTAGGCCTTTTTGACTGCTAAAAATTATGTATTTGACGCTGATTGACCCATCGAAATGCTGATTTTGCCGGTGGTAGGACCTCGTGCAGGGTCCGCCCGGATAGCTACCACCGTCACCCGTTAACCTGCCGCTAAATAGTAGTGTTTGAACTGCCGTGTTTCGGTTTGGGGGTAAGATAGCCGGTGTAATTACTGGCACAGATAGAGGCAATCCATCTAAGTCCTCAGGGTAGGCAGCACATAGGCGATATTCTGATCGCTATGTCCATCAGTGTGTGTGTGTGGGCATCAGTTCCTGCTTTCCATCCGGTGGGTTGAGAGCTCAGTTGTCTACCTTCGTCACATAAAAAAAAGAAAAAAAAATCGAGATCTCGGAATTTAATTTGTAATGGTATTACTCAAAGTAACACCTTTAAGGTGGGCTTTGTAATTAGGCTTCCTATTAGAACATTTCTCATAGATTGCAAAAAAAAATTGATAGTTAATTCAGACTAACTGTGATGGGACTATGTCGATTTATATAAAATTGTTCCACGATATTAATACGAGTAGGTGTACCTACATGTACATACTTATACCTACATAAATATACACAATGCATGTGTTGTAAAACTTGGAGACACACTTCTATGATATCGATACTTCACTACATAGTATAAAATAAAGTCACTTTTTCTGTCCCTATGTCCCTTTTTACGCTTAAATCTTTAAAACTACTCAACGGATTTTGATGAGATTTTTTTATAGGTATAGTAATTCAAGATGAAGGTTTTTATGTAGGTATAGCACCCGTGCGAAGCCGGGGCGGGTCGCTAGTTATCTATAAAAGAAGATTAAATCATTTGTATTTCAAAACATGGGTAGGATATGGTAGGATAACAGAATATCTGCTTAAACTATCAAATGCCTAATTATGCAATAAGGCAAGCCCGTTATGACTATCGCGTGTTCAACACTTAAAAGGCAATATAAATCGGTAATAATAAGTAATACGCTTCCCTCCGGTCGTAAGCTGGAAGCATCAAATTAAAAACTAATATTCTATTTGTCTATTACCTTTAGACACGCATGCATCTAAGTACCTACCTGGTCATATGTGTATAAATAATGATGAATTTAGTAGCTTGTTGGAGGTACCTAAATAGGTAGGAAGCTATATGAGAACATTTATTTAAATACAATAACAAAAAAATGTTTTTCCCCTCACTAGCTCGTAAAGTGCTCGTTTATCCTTTAATACGAAAGTGTAAAAACGCATATTATTCACTTGTGTGGCAAAGTAATGACCTTGGTTTTGGAATAACAAAACGTAAAATGCTTATGGAAATTGTTCCATATTAATGATAATTAAATAATTTGTTTGAGAATTTAGTGTAAAATACAAACCTTTATATAATATGATGATTTTAACATATAAATCCTAAAATTCCATAAGTAACAATTGTTTTAGTGAATGATGATAATATGACTAGATGCAATCACAAAACGCAGAAAATGTCAACGTCAACATTGTCAAAGAATATTATAGGTTATAATCTTTATTTACCGACACGAACACGCATAAAAATAGTAAACTAAACAACTTTCAGGGTGTTCTGTTATAATTTTGTAAAAATGATGAATGAGAATGATTTAATAATGCATTGGCGTTGGTGTGCAACTACAGGAATGTGTTAAAATCGTGCTGCGTTTACTTTTTCGTGCTAAGTTTACTGCGACAAAATCTTGCATTAAATACATGATGCATTTGGAAAATTATTATCACTAACCCGATAATGATTGTAATGTGAACAAATAATTACCTTTTTTGAGTTTCCTCGCTATAGTGAGGGGAAAAGTTTTGTGTTACACACGGGTGCAAATGTATTTTACTTCTCGTATGTTAAAACACTCGCTGCGCTCAGGATTCTATTTTAGAACTCTATTTTTTTTGCAATCGACCAAAACATGACTGTGGTCATAAATCACAAATACTACTACATATGTAATTCCATGCTCTCCGAAATTGATATACGCCTCAGCAGCTAATATTATGACCTGTGAAGAAATTCTCGTATTGAAAGTGTAAGTTGGTGTGGCAAGACCAGTAAGCATGAACACTAATCCTGTAAAAAGTGTTGCCACTGAGAGCGCTCGTTGAACTCTATTAAGTTTCTATACACGGCGGGTTTCAACATTATTAGAAATTACAGACCATCCTCTCACTCTCGACTGCTGTCCTTTCAAACATTATGTAAGCATTTCCTCCATTTTATTGTGTCCATAATACGCGTACACATAATAAGGATTCGTTTTATTAGGTATAGGTGTTATTCGTAAGGATTCGTATTATAAGGTTATGTGTAATGTAGGTAACAATAAATTAATAAAACTGTTCACCACATTATCTATAATTTACAGATACCTATTGAGCTTACCGTGGGATTAGGTCGATTTGTGTAAGATGTCCCAAGATATTTATTTACTTTAAATAAATGTAGGTACGTATACTTTATTTGTTAATAACAACAGTAAAATTGCTTTTACCTTTAACAGTGTAAAGTTATTGAGACATACTATATTGCTTTATTAAACAGTTAAACACCAAGAAATGAAAGCTTCAAACTACTTTTTTTTTTAATGAGTTAAATATCTGAATATCTAATACTAAATGAGGTCTACACTAAAATTATTAATTTTATTAGATATAGTCCAATTTGGTGATCCGTTTAAGGTGGGTTGCAACATAAAAATGTCGAATTATCGATTCTATTTAATATTGAATGTATTTCACCCTTTTAGTATACCTATCTATATACATATAGAATGAAATGTATAGAAGTAGAATCGTTATGCCAAAATGTAAATTGTGTTGTGAGGTCCACTTGCACAAACCAGAGTTAAATAGGGTGCTAACACGAGGTTAAATATGTAATGTTGTTAAAAATGTTTGGACTAAACCAGTTAACCCTGATTTAGTTGGCTAACCCTAGATCGTGCAACTACTTTGTTGAAAATGAATTAGAATATTTTACATTTCGGTATCAGACCACTTCACCTCAAGGGCGTATTCGGTATCATATTAAATTTCCTTTTATTCAGCGAAAGAAAGTTTTTTTTCATCATCTTGCTAGACCATCAACCAGGACCAACCCTTGATACAGATTTCGTCGTAAAACAGTTGTTGTCCCTCGCTATTTTGTAATCAGAATACGATACCTACTACTGAATGTACCTATGAACAACGGATCAGCATTAAAGGCACAAGCAGTAAAAGGCATCGTATATTTTGTCATATGCTCTATTTTGATGTAGTTTGTAAATAAAATCAGTGATCATACCTAACACTCGTAGTATGCACGCGAGAAGTTGCAAGTAACTTCGATTTTATGACGAGTTGCAGCATCTGACCAGCTGCATTACTATTAACCTACCTACCTGGTGTGATACAGAATTAATTACCTACTTATCGACTAATTCAGTATGACGTCACTGACAGGTTTTTTACACCACCTAGGTGGTCCTAATAGTCGTACTCGTATAATCTTTTGACAAGTTTCCCGTTACTCTAGGCGTTGTATAAAACGTTCCGCTTTTTAGAATTAAGAGTTTTGGTTGTTCTAATGCACTGTCCCCATTCACCGCGAGCTATTAAGCTATAAACTATCGGCTATAAAGACGAACAAAAGATACGCACTTTTCTGTGTAAATAAAAGAGACACGGCGATACTCGCCCAGCTATCAGCTATAACCGCCTAATTATGCCGTAATTGTACCATTTATGTGGCAATAAATCAGTTTTTTGGGATTCAAACGTTGGGTAAAGTCAAGTGCAATAATGTATGTATATCGGAAGAGAGCAGTCAAAAATATAAATCAAGTTTTGAGATTTCTGAGATACCCTGAGTTAGCAAGTAAGGTTAGCGTTACTCGATGCGCAAAGCAGTCTATCACGTTCGAGCGTGATGGTCTACTTTACTTACTTACCAGCTTCTGGTACAGTCGCCACCAGATATATCGGAGCGGCCAGGGTGCTCAAACATCACCCCACCACCACCACCAAACATTTCACACTCGTAATTATCTGAACATGCACTAAACGCAATGACAATGCGTGCTCAGATATTTTTGAACACTCTGGCCACTCCGATATATCTGACGGCTGTTCGGCTACTGGTCCTTCGAGCCGGAGGGTGGCTAGGCTAGCCGGTTGTTCTCCTTGTTCCGCCCGACGCCGACGTAGAAATCGCACGATCGCATCCGTCGGCGCCGGCGCTTGCGAAATGCAACAATTATTTAATGCTCGTATCAAAAATATCTCGTAAAGCTTAATTTAATTAACCTCTTTGAGCACGCCTTTTGTTATTATCAGTTCGAGGTTACACCTCCGTTTAACTACTGCCAATAAAGTAATATTTATGAGCGTTTTTATGTCTCCTTTAAGATACATCCTTGTAAGGGAATCAGGACAGGCATAAAAATGCGATTATTCGGTTATAGGTAAGTTTATTTCGACAATGTAAATATAAGCAATATGGGTAATATTAATACGGAATATAAGTTGGCAGTTTTCATGAGCAAACCACTAAATTGATTTTATATCTAGTACCTAGTGGCCGTTATAAAACACACACGCCACGTTGTATAGATAGAGGTTAATCATCTGTATATATTAATCTACATTTCTTAAGCATTTGGATCAAAAAATCTTCGTCGATAGTAATAAAAATTGCTTAGACTGGATAGTCAATGATGTTGAGCAAGATACACCACATTTATTTTTATTTATTTACTAAAATGTTTCATAAAACGTATGTTTGTTATCAAAAATAAGCAAAAAGGAAAGTTTCATACAAAGTTCCTGAGACAATTTGAGAAAAATGGTAGATCTTGCTCAACATTATGTAATGTACCTACCTATCCAAGTTAGTAGGTCTAATCTACCAATGTAAGTACAACCACTTCATCATTATCAAAAACGTGATCTAAACGTAAAAACTTTTTGAGAACTGCTCACCTACTGTATTCTGTAACTATTTTGGGACCTATTGACCTGGAACTTCTTGTCAACCCACGTTGCCTGAGGCAAAAGTGCAGACTCACTGCACTTACCTAACTAGTACGAATTGCAGAGATTAGCACCTAAAATGTTTACCGCTGTAGGTTTAGTTTAATCCATTGTAGGTTATATTTCAGGCTTCTAAAATTTCGTGGGCACAGCGAATCAGATCTCAAATTGCCTATTTTTTAATTATTACTTGCAAGTACTAACGCAACTAGTCTTTTGTTGATTCCGTCTGCACTAGGCGATTGCACCCAAAGATGTTTCAGGAACATTGCAAAATAGTTATTACTGTAATCGTCTCAACCATAACAATGTCGTCTGTATGCAATTGTTCGAATATCATGTTCAGTAACCGCGAACTTGACAAGATTAGGCCACTGCCATAACATAATACAATACAACAAAACAGTTAATCGACTTTATAGTTTAGATCGATTTATGCGTCGATGTACTAAAAGTAAATATGGCGATGTATAAAAATGTCTACATATAAAATAAAATTGTTCCGAGTGTTAGAAAGCCAATACTTTAGAATGCTTAAGTCTTATCAAGTCGGAATATAAAAATGACTGCTATCAAATTATAAAAATGTTTATGTCTTATCAAGTCGAAATATAAAAATGACTACTTTCAAAGTGTACAAATGTCTAAGTCTAATCAAGTCTGAATATAAAAATGACTACTTTCTTTACTATAGGTCCAGGATTATAATAATACATATACGGATCCAATTCATCACCACCAACAATCATATACAGGTGGACATTTTTATACTTCGTCAAAATTATATACGCCCGAACTTATGCAAGTGGACATTTTTATACATCGCCATATTTACTTTTAGTCTAGTGTCGCAACATGTTTATATTTGGTCTAATATACAGGTGAACATTTTTATACTTCGTCAAAATTATATACGCCCGAATTTAAGCAAGTGGACATTTTTATATATCGCCTTATTTACTTTCAGTCCAACGACGCATAAATCTTTAGATTATCGAATATAATTGCCGGTGCTTACGTTCGTTATACTTACATATTTCTAAACTGGAATATCGTTAGTAAACTTCTGAAAAGCTACAATTATGTTAAATCGATCGAAATAATTTACGCTTTTAGCATCTATCTCAAAATTGCTAATTGTATCGGTATTGTATTAGTGGGACATACTTACAGGTTGCGGGTTCAAATCAATCATTCTTCTATTTAGTTAATAACCTATGCGTGTGTCTGTAATTACACGCCTAGGTACAACCATAATGGTTTCAATGTAACCATATGGAATTATCAAAGAGGAGAACGATATTTATGCTTTATGCGGATCATACGATGGATTGAAATTAGGGTCTTTTGCATGGTCCACAGGAAAGACCCGAGTTTTTTTTTCTTTATGACTTCCATTAGTTTAAAATGAAATGTGTCACGTAAAGTCGACAACAGATAGTTACCGCGGACCTGAAGTCCCGGATTTTTTATTTATTTAATAAGCAGGCAGGCAGTTAGAAAACTGATGTAGCCTGTATCCAGTGATCATTGTGACAATAAGCATAGTCAAGTTGTAGATGTGATGTACTTGTCTAGTCCATTTTTGAACTTATTCACATTAATTGAATATCAGCAATAAAATAAATGTAGGATAGATCTAAACTACTTCTACTACTAACTACTACGTCCATATTTACCTACAGCTACAATAGCTACATGTTAAGATTGATGAAGCCTAATGCTGCAAATATTTAAACCGCGTCTCTGCGTCAGTGTGTCCGACTGTCCGTCTTCATTGCACAATGAACCGTAACATCACGTGACGTAACACAATGCAATGAGGCTGCGGACACGTCCCGAGATAAATCGATAGATATCGGACATCGCAATGTATTATGCACGGTAATGCGAGCTGGGTTATTCACAAGAGATTTTGTCGCGACTGGACTACCGTGAATTTCGAAATGATTTCGAGGATTTTGTCTCTCTCACTTTAATGACGCCTTCGTTGAAGTGACAGAGAAAAATCCTCTAAATTTACGAATTTCGATTTTCGCGGTAGTACCAGGCCGGTAGTATACCTAGCTTCATTAGAAATTGGTATACGAATAGAAATTGGAGTAGTAAGTAATGTATTACGTATTTGTACTGTAGGTACAGGGCGATACTATTATAAACATATTAAGTAAATACTAATAGTTATCCCTAATTTTTTTTTCCGATCTGAAAAGAAATAGATTACACCCAACACTTAAAGAAAATGTGGGCACGCTCGACCGATTAATTTTATTGCATCGAAAAAGAGCTTCGGTTACTAAATAGCATTATCAACATATCAACCTATTTCCACAAATATTTTCAACCTATATCTACTATCTACCTGTATGTAATTAAAGAGACATGCTGTAAAATGTTGTAATTACTAACAGTTGGGTTTTTCAGTTATATTCCGTAACAAAGGTGCACGTTATTGCAAAATGTCTGATTTGTACAAAAAAAATCTTGATAGTTCGTAACAATGTTAAAGATTCGTATCATCTTTATGTCTAATTGGCAATCGCTATATATCTATACTGGAATTAAATAAGAGTTCATCTCATTTAATTAATAAACGGTAATTGGTTCATGAACATATTTATAAAAAGGTGCAAAGGGTCGTCAACACTGAATAACCTACAAGACGACAAGTTACTGTAAAATTTTTGGTGGTTCTCAGCTGTATTGGGCGTGTCGCCACCAAGTTGTTAACGATATCGGTTCATATGGTGGCCAACCAAACGCGGCTGACCATCAAGATGACATGTTGCCAAGTTCACGTGTAATGGCTAGACACAATTTAAGTTTTAGAAAACCTAAAACTTAAATTTGATGGCTAACCTGGGTGCTTAGACAAGTTGACAATCGCTAACGCTTAATCGTCAATCATAAGCGATTGGCAGCTAACTGTCTTTGTCACTCTAATATTAAAGAGTGACAGAGAGGGAAAACTACGATACGCTACTAAGCGTTAGCGATTAGCAACTTGACTAAGCATCCTGGGTTGATTAAGAATTACATCGACACAGTTGGCATCGGCGGGCGTTGTGAATCAATGCGATGAGGTAATGAGGGGTGTCCGGTTCGTCTTGCCTGAACCCGATTGTTAGGCAGCGTCGCGGTCGTGCTATAATTGACGTGTAATTAATGAGATCTCACCTATGTGTGATAGATATGAATAATGAATGAGAATGTGCATGTAACTGCCTAATAAGGGCCAGGGTAAGTAATATTAGGTACTTTAGTACAATATACTCGAACTAAGTATGTTATCAGTTATGTACTTATCACGCATTTTAGTACGTCGTAATTATAGCCTTATGAAATCAGTAGATAGGTACATAGGTAGTTCATAGAGACAGCATTAAATACTTTGTTGAAGAAAGTGGCCAAATAGATCAATACTAAATATAAATACCTATGCGATGTACCAAACTATTCGGCGATTTAAGTACCTTCAGTGGGTATAAAGTATTTGGCGTTGACTGTAACATATGAGAATGTCACAACACGTGAAATTATACTTAATACTTATTCTCTTAGTAGTGGAACCTGACAGTACAATGCTTGATTTTCAAAGAAGATAAGGTAACTATTTCCTAATAACTATAACTACACGCTATTTGTTCCACTTATTTATTTAACCATCCTTATAGGTATTTGAAGTATTAAATCTATTAAATAGTAAAGTATTATAACATACCCAATTAAAATTACCTTAGTTACTGACATATTATTGTTTACTGTCATCATCATCCTCATCATCATTTCAGCCATAGGACGTCCACTGCTGGACATATGTCTCCTCAATAGACTTCCACTTTGGCCGGATGGATGCGACCTGCATCTAGCGAGTCCCCGCAACTCTAACCAGGTCATGACCACCTTGCGGGTGGACGTCCCACGCTGCGTTAGCCAGTATGTGGTCTCCACTTGAGTACCTTCTTGCCCCAACGGCCATCGGTTCTTCGAGAAATGTGCCCTGCTCATTGCCACTTCAGCTTGCTTACCCGATGTGCTATGTCGGTAACCATCGTTCGCTTACGGATCTCCTCATTCCTTATCCGGTCTCGCAGAGTGATTCAGAGCATAGCTCTCTCCATAGCTCGCTGAGTGACTCTGAGCTTCTTTAAAAGACCCACAGTTAAAGACCACGTCTCGGCCCCGTATGTCATTACCGGCAACACGCACTGGTCGAAGACTTTTGTCTTTATTAGGCACTGAAGTAACTTAGATGAGAAGACACTTCACAGTTTCCCAAAAGCTGCCCATCCGAGTTCGATCCGCCGATTCATTGTTGATTGATTGTTTACTGTACATTTTATAATTCATTTTTCATTAAATGGTCAATTTCTTTAAACCATATGACACTGAACGACTTTATAAACATTTAAAATCCAAGTATTGAAATGTGGTATCTGAATTAAATTTTAATAAAGGATCGACTCCATAGCAGTCTAACGTCTTATCATGCGATAATAATTCCGATGCCTAATCATTAATGGAATGGAAAGGAATGCAACCGAAGGAAGCGTCTGAAAACGCGCGAAATATGCAAATTTTCTATCGATAGCGGCATGTTTACGTTCTTCCTGCTGCTTCTTAGATTTAATCGACCGGGTGTATAATAAATTACCAGTAATTGTACGCTGTAATGAATAGGAGAACGTAGTGTATATATGTAACTCGTAATTAGTTAGCAGAATTACCACTTACGAATTTAAACGTCTGTACCAAGTACTCATCTAAGAATAATTAGCGCAAAAACATTTTCCTTAAATTCTTCACATAATACGACGCTGCAAGCGCAAAGTCTTTATTCATACGAAAACAACCATGATCAAGAAACAAATATTTGTCATAACACGCAGAAATAATTATCCTCGCCGGGATCCGAACCCGGATCCGCCAGCTTTGTAGGCAGAATCAGTACTAATTAGGCTACAGAGGCTGAAAATCAGGCCACAGCAGAAACTCCACTGCATAACAATATTATTCCTAACTAGTGAAAAAAGTCGTTCGATACCTACACGTGTAAAAACTTCTTTTTAACTCGGATGATTGTCGCCCTCGTTTCACTCGGGCTCCAACTTTCACCCTCGTCAAAAAAAATTTTTTTTGCACTTGCATCGAAATGTACTATAAAACTAAGTCGATAGACACAGTAAGTTACACCCTTACGTAACATACAAGTATAATCTATATATATAAACGGCAATGTCCTGACTGACTGACTGACTGACTGACTGACTGACTGACTGACTGACTTAAATCAACGCACAGCCCAAACCACTGGTCCTAGAGAGTTCAAACTTGGTATTTAGATTCTTTATAATGTCTAGAGGCGCACTAAGAACGGATTTTTGAAAATTCCTCCCTTAAAGGGGTTAAATGGGGGGTTAAAGTTTGTATGGGGAAACAAGATTAGTTGGGCTATTTTATTCGAAACTTCACAGGAATGTTTTTAATAATAAATAAGTAAACACGTGTTTCAGGTTTTTTGAAAATTAACTCCCTATGGGGGTTAAATGGAGGGTTAAAGTTTGTATGGGGAAATAAGATTAGTTGGGCTATTTTATTCGAAACTTCACATGAATGTTTTTAACAATAAATAAGTAAACACGTGTTTCAGGTTTTTTGAAAATTCATTCCCTATGGGGGTTAAATGGAGGGTTAAAGTTTGTATGGGGAAATAAGATTAGTTGGGCTATTTTATTCGAAACTTCACATGAATGTTTTTAACAATAAATAAGTAAACACGTGTTTCAGGTTTTTTGAAAATTCATTCCCTATGGGGGTTAAATGGAAGGTTAAAGTTTGTAAGGAGGAATCAGATTCGTTGGGCTATTTAATTCAAAACGTCATAGAAGTGTTGTTGCCAATGAAGAAGTAGGTGTAGGTACTTATCTACATACCTCTACCATGTTATATAGTTCGAGTATTTTACCTCGAGTACTTGTATTTAAAAAAAAAATACTCCTAAGGGGGTAAAAATGGGGTTGAAAGTTTGTATGAAAAAAAGTTTAGTTTTAGATTAAGAAATTTCATATTGCGTTAACTAATTTAGAATAAAAATCTAAGAAAAGTAATTCCAGGATTTTTCAAAATTCACCTCCTAAAGAGTTGAAATTCAAGTTCAAATTAGACGTGTGCGCCGATGTCAAAATGGTCGGCGGCGGCGTTTGCCGAAAAGTCGGCGGCGGCGGCGTGATTTCGGCGTGAAATCGGCGTGAAGGTCACGTGAATATAAAAGCGGAATTCGATCGTATTCTTTATTATAATTGAGATAAATACATAATAAATGTGCAATAAACACTACCAATGGCCACGTTAACCACCATCTGATCAATAGATAACAGTTTTCTCTTCCCATCATGCTCTAAAGCTTGTCCACGAAATAAAGTAGCCATCGTAAAATGAGTCTCCACTGATACACAATAATCTCATGTAGTTCTAACAGCCATGGGATCGTAAATTTGTTCTTCTGTTTTATGTTTAACAATTGAATATCCAAAAGTATTCGCTTAAAAGTCGTCAAAATCAAAATAATTTTATATAATGCTTAATGCAAAAGTACGATCTTCCGAGACGATTTCAACAATGTTAGACTTGAAATAGTTAATTAAAATTGTTGACACAAGATTCACAGTTTATTGTAGTATCGATATTGTAATTTAGTTTAAGACCCATTGGGAAACTAAACGACTCAAAATTATGAAATAAGAAGAAACACTGCTAAAATTCAGAAGTTTAAATAAAAGTCCATAATTATGGAGAAATTCATATAAATATCAACCATAGAATGAATTATACGGCAACATCTACTTTATTTCGTGGACAAGACTCAATATAATATGTATTTCCAACAATAACTGGGCCGATGGACATTAGGTCCCCAAATCCCCTATCATAGCATAGCATGTCATAAGGATAAATAGTGCGCAGCCCTCATCCAATGGATTCCACCTATCTTTGTCAGGTCATCGGTCCATCATATTGGGAGCCTTTCTACACTGCGTCGACAAGTTTATGCTTGCCTCTAAGAAATCACTTGCCCCAACGGTAATTTTGCACTTTTTTTTACGTTGGGAAAATGCTTTTACGCATCCTGTCATGAGACGAGACAGGTCTGACGGACTACGGAGCATTGACCTCCACTACCGTCTAAAAACCCAACGAGTGCCATCTCCGCTTTTGACGGGGTGAAGCAGGATCGCTATTCTACGCTGCGTCACTCCTGCGGGTAGCCGAGCTGCAGACCCAATGGGACACCAAATAGTTAGTGGCCCCAGTCCAATGACCTTTTGGCTATATTGGTGTTCTAGGGCGGAGCTAGCAGATGTGCGTAGCGTCTACACCGACCTCCAAGCCTGCGTCGACGGAGCGGGTGTGCTGCAGGATCATTTTCTCTCTCCCGCTCCGAGGCCTCCTTCTGCGAAATGGTATCTTCGCATAAGGTGGTTACGGCTTTCCAGCTTCTCTCGCTGTCGAGCATCGCGGTTACGATGCTCGGCAGCGAGAGATCAGCTCCTATAACCTGCCTTAAAGTTGTCCGGTTAGGCTCCCATCCCATGCAGGGCAGTCTTCTAAAGTATGGCGCACTGAGTCTTCCTGTGCGCCACACTCATGGAATTTTGTTGACTCTTCTCGTCTAATCCGGTACAGATATCTGCCGAAGCACCCATGGCCAGACAGTATCTGCACCAGCCTGAAGGTCAGTGCCCCGTGGCGCCGCTTCATCCAGCGATCTAAGTGAGGACGAATGGCTTCTATGGTTAGCACGCCGTATGCCGATGTCCCCAGGTCCACGTCCCATTGGAGAAGCAGCGATTCTGCGCTAGATCCCGGACACGCTCTGCCTCTTGATGGCTTGGGGTTTGGCCATCCTCCCTTTGCCTTGTTTTGTACCGGTATACTTCGGCAAGGACTTTGGCTTGAAGTTCCCAAGGGGGATCCGCCGCCAAAGTTGTCGCTGCAGCCCAAGAGACTGTGCGATAGGCTCGCACTGCCCTAACCACGATAGCTCTCTGAGATCTCCTTAAAAGGGCCTTGTTCTGCGTGGTGAGTGCATCTTCCCACAGAGGGGCTCCATACATGGCCATGCTGCGTAGGACACCTGCGTTTAATGTCTAGGCCACTGTCACTTCAGGTCACACATTTATTGAGCTACGTTGGTGCTTTCAGTTATTCTACGGCTCTCAACATTCCTATTTCAATCTTGTAGGGAACTCCTCTTTCCATCGAGTAAATAGCTCATTGAGTGATCTTTTTACTAAGCCCATAGTTACCTATCACGTTTTATAGTCGTAAGTAACACTTGGTCGAAGAATTTCGTTTTGAAATATACTGCGGGATATTGAATGAGAAGATATTGTGCTGTCCGGTACTACATTACTATTGACCTTTTTCTCAAATTTAGATCCACCCAACTGGACTAGTTGACTGTCCCCGATACACATGTTCGTCGTCTTTGAGCTTAGATCTTGACTGGAGTTTGTATCACAAAGACTAGATATTTGATATGATCTTCGTTGTATCTTAAGCCCAACGCATTCAGGGGCTCTACAGACATCAATGAGTATAGTGCTCAAGTTCTCCAAGGTATCAACCATAATTACTTTATTTGATTACTTTATAGTCGGCAAACCGAACGTGGGTGGTATAACTGATATTCTGACTATTGATGTTGATGACAAAGCCCTTTCCAGACCAAAATCTTGAAGACATCTCCCAAAGCAACCAAAAACAGTTTTGACACACTGCAATGGTATGGGTTTCGAATACCGGCCTTGGAGACGAACTGGACGCTACAATATAAGTACCGGTAGTCTACTTGGCTTAATTGTTCTAGTGTTTGTTGGTTACTTGTTCTTTGGACACATAGCCCACAAACATGGAAGACCTGCAAAAACTTATTGATGACTTGATAATCACGACCCCCGGCATTTGCAGTGCAAGGAGGAAAAGTCTACTTGGTACCGCTGGAAGTAATGTATAGTACTCGTATTTGTTTATGAATAAGAGGGTAACCCCTTATTCATAAATAGACCCCGGATTGTTGTGGCAGTGACGTCACAATAGGGTGATTTCGGGAGTAGATGGAACGGCAGAACAAAATGATACATAAATTATAAGATAAGATAATATAAGAAATGACATATAATGTAAATGAACGTGACATGCAGTTGCAAATAAAGCAAACAGTTTAAATTTAAGGTCAAACTTTATGTAGGTCTGTACAGTTAGCATACATTGATTGTGCATATAAAGTTAATTCTAATAGTTATGTAACATACACACACATTTTCTGAATGGAACAGTGGAACGAAATGATAATTTGACGAAAACAAGTAAAATTAATATAAAAAATTTTGTTCAATTCAGTGGAAAAATTGTACTGGAATTTTATTCAAATTTATTCGATTACGTATAGTAAATGAAATTATGTTTTTCTCTGGTAAAATAATATTTTATAATTTACGTATCATTTTGTTCTACCATTCCATTTACTCCCCAAATCACCCTATTGTGACGTCACCGCCACAACAATCCGGGGTCTATTCATAAACGTCTCGATCCATTCAAATAATATGCTTCATAGGCAACGAACGGTAACCAGAGGGGCAAATTATACCTCTCCTCTCGGTCTTCTGTATTAAGGTGCGGTTAAACTAAAAGAGCATTCGCTGTTCTAACCTCCCACTCTACGAAATTCGATCGGTAAACAAAACGTGATTGGTTGATTTCGTAGAACGGGCGCTAGAACAGCGAAGTTATTTTGGTTTAAACGCACCTTAACCTGACGTTGCTTGCGCAAAAACCGTACCGGCCTGTTCGGGAGGCTGGATGTCGTCGAGCCTAAGTATCTACGTGTAATGAGTGATGACACTCGATAGGCTGATATTTTATTTCCTGTATAAGAAAGAGCATTATGTAAATACATAAAGCAAATACGAAGCTTAGTATTTAGTATTAAACACATAAGAAATGAGTCTGTTATTCAGTCAAGGCCACGCTGATTTCACGCCGACCATTAGTCGGCGGCGGCGGCGTGGCGAACAAGGTCGGCGGCGGCGTGACGCCGGCGCGGCGCACACGTCTAGTTCAAATTCAAATTAATTTTATTTCAACCTTCATGGGTCATATCTAGTTAGTAAAATTTACATCAAAAAACTTATTCTATTGTTAGTCTAACATACAAGGAATAAATACAATAACTTATTTATTATATATAGGCGAAAGTGGCATGGATCTGGGAACAATGGTTGACATACTGACAGTCAAGTCTGCGCGTGAATGTGGTTAGGATTCCGTTGGAGCTGGCCTGCAGTCGACGCAGCAGGGATGTGCAGCGTTTCCGCATAATGGCATAAAAACAATCTACTCCAGCCTCCGCGAACATCCCAGATGCGCTGCAATATCGTGGCAGCTTCATCAGAACCCTAAACGCATTATTGTATTGTACACGCAGCGCGTCGTACTGTCTCCGCGTATAGCCTACCCACAGGCTGCTTGTGTAGAAGTTGGTGCAGTAGGCTCTGGGCAATGGGGCTCCAAACTTTGTATGGTGAAACAAGATTAGTTGGACTATTTTTCCGAAACTTCGCAGGAGTATTCTGTAAATTAAATGAGAACATAAATAATTAACCTTTATTTAAAATTTTCGAAAAACAAACAAACAAAGGTTAATTATTTATGTTTAATTCTGGTTCTAGAGATTCCAAATTTAGCACGTAGGTTCCTTTAAGGGTGTAGGGATGGTTTAAAAAAAATTATGTCAAAATCCACACCCTAAGGAGTGCAATGATGGGGGTCCAGAGTTTGTATGGGAAAACTTGATTATTTAAACCATTTTATCCAACACTTTACAGGAGTATTCCTAAACATAAAAAGATAAAGATGTGTTTTAGGTTTTTGATAATTCAACCTCTGAAAGGGGTGAAATGGTTAAACAGTAAAAAAAACATCATGGATATCGTTTCTATGGTTTATCGAGTCACTGTGGTGGGAGTCCTGATTGACTGACTCATCACCGGTTAAATGATTTGGCTTGACTATTCTACCATAAGAGAAAAGGACGAAGCCTGTGGCGGATTACATTATTGTTTTGTAGGAGGGTGAATATCTGAGAATTTCAACCGCCTAATTTTGGTGGCATCATTTTTGCCGAAATTTCTAAACGTCTCAATGTTATACTTCGCCATTTGTATAAGGTATCGTGCCTCCTTAAAATGACAAAGTAGCACATTATAACGAATAGAAACTTCGACAAAAATGATGCTACCAAAATTAGGCGGTTGAAACGCTTAGATATTCACCCAGGAAATGATGATGCCTGCGTTGCTAATTTTATTTCGTGTAGTTTATTTGCAATTAAGTATTTAATCATGTCATACTAATATGCTGTTCAATGAAACAGACTTCAGACAGAATGTAATAAGGTAAGATTCTACTTCGGTTTAGGAAAGGTAAGAACTGCGATCCCACACAGAAACGAACGGCTACCAAAGTAGGTAGGTTTTGGGTTTGGGTTAGAACTGCGACCCCACATAGAAACGGACGACTATCAAAGGAGGTTCAGGTTAGGTTTTTACATTTTTTTTTCATAGAAGTCCAAAATCTACGCGTGCGAAGCCGCGGGCAAAAGCTAGTACTCGTATATGGAATCACTCAATATGAAAATGATTCCTATTAGCTTCAGTACACCTGCCCTGCTCCTGAAAGTTGTTTGCTAAAATCAAATGCAACTAGTTAAGAAACGCTTCGATTTTGCGTAAGTGCAAGTAACGGGGCGCTGCTAGTTTTGCATTTTAATAAGTGCAAGCAATTAAGAAATCGCATGCGTGCGATACTATTGGTTTGCTGTTGTGCGATATAGCAATATCACAGATAGCTTTCCCATTAGATTGAGCAAGAGCATGTCCTAAACTAAAACACAGCGGTCTGTACTAAGTTTACTACATTGTCTCTTTTACTGTTAAATAATTGAAACGGTAATGCCAATAAATATAAACAAATGAAATCAGTATGACATGATTTTGCAGAGGCTTAGGAATCAAATTGGTCGACATTATCGCGTTGACAACTTGACAGAAGCCACACACAATGCGACACGTTTAGGGTACCTATTACAGTATGTTTGCAATTTCCTGAATAATATGAATATCTACGTCTACGTAAAGTAGGTAAAATCTTGTTTTTCAAACTTTTTCGCGCTGAATAATGTTGGCTCTAGAGGGGTTGTTTTGTCGAATATTATCCAGGGTAGGGGCTAAAGGGATGCGACGTTGGATTTTATGAGGAAAATTAAATTTGAGGCGTGAATAGTTTTAAGTTATCGTAATGCGACCTCTATGAGGGGAAGTCTATAGGCGATAGGCAATAATGTCATGTCGTGTCGTGGGAGTCGAGTATGTTCCCGCGACTATCGCACGCCGTTAATTACAGCTATTAAAACATTCGTGGGCCGAATAGTCCTATTATTTGAAATTTGAATTGATAAATACCATCCCTTTTAAATTATGCAAGGATGTGAATAGTTGAATAGTTTTGAATGTTTCCCAACAGATCTTGATGGCATATAAACTTGTCGATAGAGCGTTTTTTGCATGGCTGTGTATTTTAATAGTTTTAGCATTTAATGCCATTAGATCGATTACAAATGATTACGGATAATCTGCGTCTGACCGCTGACTTATAGCCATTTTAGGTTAAGCGCGGCGCTTGTGATCGGTCAATTACGATGATCTGTTATGATGATTCCACCACGAACGCTATAAAATATAAACTGACCTGTTGAAATATGGGTCTACTTCTCTAATAGTTTGATATAATGTGTCAACTTTAATAATATAGGTATTATAATTATTTTTATACTTACCTATTAAGTTTGATATTACCTATCAAAATCTGTGAATTTGAGATGAGGCTTTGTGGGTAGATTGTTAATTAGATAAACCGTAAATAATTGCCACTTAACGATAAATTAACGAACCTTGCCAATTTAACGCAATCGTCACGTATTTTATAATTAAAAAAGCCTTTAGAGTCGGATCTTGATTCAGATTTGTGGTTATTTTATGTGCTTGTCTATTACTTACCTAACCAAACCTATACTTATAGCTTTATCCTCGCCTAGTACGCATAACAAGAGCCTTTTGTGGTACTAGATAAACCAATCTGCGTAAGGTTTACATTAATTTATCTAATATATTTTTTTTCGGGTACCGCGATAGTTATTCATAAAATAAAACTATAAAAACGGATTAGGTATATCATCACCCATAGACCACAAACGTTGTAAAGGGTTTGAAAAGTCGGGATGTCATTAATATACTTACTATGTTTTCATAGTTTTATTTTATCAACACTCGAGTACCTATATGTACCAAGTCTTATTTTAGAAAGTATATGTACATAGATAATTACGTGTTTACCATGAATAAACCATTGAATTTGAAGTATAACAAATCTTGTTTATTTTATTTCAGAAGAACTGCAACAACATAAGATAATAAAGGCTATCATAAGATGGAGAAGGACAGGATAGTGTTCAAGGTAAGTTTCTTATAAGTACCTAGTAAAGAGCTATGACAACGAGACGAATTGCGCAAACTTGAATCCTTACAACAAACTATTTCTTGTATTCATGGTAGTTTCATTTATAATTAAACATCACTGTCGATAGGGGTTGTCTCATTTCAGCTTCATGATTGGACAAATACCTAGAGAATGATAAGTAGTAGCTATCTTTCTAAGACCATGAAATAGTTATGACAAATGTCATAAAAAAACCCCACATGTAGAATCTCGATTTACAACATTACAACGCTAACACGAGTTTAAAACGAATTGAATTGGACATGTATTTGGACTTTAACCAATTACTCTAGGGTGTTGTGGATGTTGTTGTTGTTGTTGATGGTTGATTAACCCGAGATTGTCTTCGTTTTCTTATGAATTAAACAGACCGTCAAGTATCGAAGCCTATAGACGGCCGGCGACTGATAACAAGCCCAGATAGTTGCGCTCATATTTACGCTCTGATTTTACTGAACTTAGCCATACCTATTATATGTCGCACCTTCAATACACACGCACATTGTGCAATCACAATGTAAATTTATGTTACGATACTACGCCCTCGTTAAGTTCGTTGTCTTAATTATATTCCACGTTTTACTGACACCGTCGGAGCACTGACAAATTGATAATGCCTTTGTATCTCATTGGACGCTGGACAGTTTTCCTTTCATACGCCTTAATAAACCTCTGCTAATATCTACAATGCTGCCTTGACTTCGGAGGATGGTTATAGACCTAATTAGCGTATATACTACAAACAGGTAATAAATGCAATGTCAACTGATGCAATAGATAGTTTGACACGTCGTATTGCACACTCACGGTTCAGAGGACACTTAAATTAGCATAATAATGACAGAAACAGACACTGACCATTTGCAGACAGAGTGCAAACTCTTGAAATATATTTCGTTCAACTTTTGCTCACCGTGAAATACTCAATGGTCAAGAACAATGACTTACTCAGACGACTAAATGTAGCTTGAACTGAACAATACCTTGTCTTATTTTCGGGGTTGAAACCCGTCTAGATATTTACTTATCTGGTTTTGCTTTTAGATTTTGCACTTGTGTGTGCACTATGACATAACATAGCAGGATGTTCGGTTCGGTTAGAGTCTCTATTGTTACATCATGTGGTCATAAGAGGACGCGGCTCATCAATTTGTTGTCTATTTACCTATAAAACATACAAGAAGGTATCGTGAAAGTTCCGGTACGCTGCATAAATAAATTATCTTTCCATCCACCAGTTTGGTACCGGCGTCATTTCGTTAGTAATATAAATGTGTCTGTCACGAATGTTTCTGAGCTATATCCTAGACTTGACAAACGCATTGTGCTTTTTGTGTGGCTGTGACCAAATTTCAAATGCATTGGTAAAGAAATATAGGTATTCGAATTTGTTGTAAAAAGTATAATGTAATAGTTATACTAGAGCCAAACATAATGCTATAAATATAAAGCTTTCTCTACGTGGAGACGTCAGACAAACCGCTCTGGTCAATCATGGGTAGAAAGCAGTCGGGTAGAAATTTAAAAAGTTACATATAGTTACATAATTTGTCAAAGCCCAGTGTGAAGGACAAGGTTCTGCGAATCATTAGACGGTAGGACGAAGCCCTGCGACCCGCGCGGCGCGTCACGCGGCATCAAGGCACGCCGGGTCGTGCGGGCGGTGCATTCCGCACGCGCCTACGCACCAAGGCTCGACTGCGTTCACCACCGGTCAGTGTTTATGGACAATCCGAATAATTACATCAATTAAGTTAATATGGGAGAAATAAACAAGTAGAAAACTGTCGGTAGACCCGGTATTGTAGGCGGATTGTATGTTCTTACTCGTAACACGGTTGTCGCGGTCTGATACGCTTTGTAGGAAAACTAGAGATTCGCAAGAATTTCATCGTTGATGTATATTGAAAGTAAAAAAACAATTAATTGATTTAGCAAACAATATCAGAACCGGGTTGATCTTAATATTTGTGTCTGTGGTCAGCACTCGATGTGGTCTTGTTCAACTCAATTTTTTATATTTTGCTGTGACTGCACTAAAATCTGGAGAATGAGTCGGATAGCTGGTATTAATTGCTGATATACCTATACTCGTAAATATGCTATATTACCCATCCGTCAATTTGCTCGCAGGTACTCGTAACGGAATAGGGCGTAGGATTGATAGTATTGACACACTTGGAAATCTGCATTTTAAAATGAGGGACCTATTCTTCTTAACCACTCACATGCTTTGATTTTTTCGATATTTATTGCTATGTAAAATAAGAGTGACAGCATGTAGTAAATATAAAATCTCCCTTTTAGAATTGTGAAAAGGTACTTAATTACTTTTATTTATTAGAAATGAAAGATCGTTGGCATCCTGGCAATAATTTTCGATCATTATGAATATATATTACATTAATTAGGAATACTAATATTTCCAATCGTACTTACTTTATCTAAAGTTGATCTATGTCCCTCGTTAAACCTTTAACATGGGATCAATTAAATATAAACGCATGTTACGCGAACCCGTCCCGAGCCAATGCACTATGTGCAACAGGTGAGTTCACAAGCCACTTCATCTCGAGATGACAAATGTAACTTTAACCACCATTGTTCCAAGTTCTAATGAATGTAGATATCATTTTATACTAGTGTAAGGAGGCTAGTTGGTTACCTTAGATTCAAGTGCAAAAACATATCACGTATGCAGGAATGATTAATCGCTCTCTGAGAAGGCATTTAAAACTGGCTCATCAACTTCACAGCTACTACCACTACTAAAGTTTCGTATTCCCAGAATATTTAAGCGTAGAATTTAAAATAATTTAGCAGTAGGTATGACCAGTAAACATGTTTTTGTTTGTAATTTTTTAATCGACAATTACCGTAGCTCGCCGGTTGTTAAACGAGTTCGACGTAGCGGCCATCGCAGCTCGCCCTAGGTCGCATTTGAGGGGAATGACATTCCTCTACTCTTTTGTTTTTTTATCGAGGGGCATGTGGAAAACACCTTGAATTAAATGCCTCAAAGTGATGTCATTACTACTAGAGGATGTACACTTGTAACCGCAGAACCGTCTACGATCGAACGTAACGAAACTTTTGTACGGAACGGGAACAAAAGTTTCGTTATCACAGGTTTCCAATATACTGTTAAATTATGGTTTAAAAGAGCGAATAATCACACGTATTGAACGTGCACTGAAACAATTCGTAATGGACACAGTCCGCTGTAACTGCACATGTAATGAATCGGTACCTAATCAATCCATTTACGAATGCATTAATTAATAAACAATAAATTACCCACGGTTTGCAATTATGCAGCAGATCTCAGTACCCAGTAAATACTTTTTTGTACAAATCATAAAAATAACAAACAAAACAGATACAGTGAAATTGTACAAAGGCGAACTTTTCTCCCTATAGTCTCAATTTACTTTATGCTCTTTGGCCTCTTTGATGCAGAAGACGGATAAATGATGATAACTGACTACTTTTATCATCGGACTTTTACACGCGGATATAACAGATAAAGGCTGGGTCACACCAGATGCGTGTACGTGCACGTGCACGTGCGCGTTGCGTGGCGTGTACGGCACCCTTGTCACACCGAGAGCTGCGCACGCAGAGCTGTGCACGCAGAGCTGCAGAGCTGTGCACGCAACGGTGGCGCACGCTGCAGCACCGCTGCGTGACTAGCCGCCATTTTTTTTGCGTCCGTCTTGAGCAATTCATTATGTTCGATTGCAGTTCGTCTGATGAAAAAGAAGCCCTACTGCTTCTCTTTTCATGGTAAATAACGACAAAAAAAAAGACCCTGGGTCACGAAATCAATGCGGGCCGGCAAAAATACGGTGAATTTTATAACCTGTACCGCGAACTGGAATCACATAGGGCCATTATTTTTTGGTATTTCCATATGTCGAGGGGCTTATTTGAAGGGCTTCATGATTTATTGAAGCCGTGTATCATTAAAAATACCGCTTGACAACTGACTGAAAGATTGTGAAATTATTGCAATACAAAATAATTCACTGCACAATAATCTTTTAAGTTAAACATGGAAAATAAACAAGACAAATAATATAGCACCGTATTAATCAACATTCACTGTCCTACTATTAACTTAATAATATAATTTCTTTGTGTTTTACATTCGTATTTGCGTAGAGGTTCAATATGTTTTCCTATTTATTTGGTATTCGATTACAAAAACCATAAATACAAGAGAGTTGCACAGTAGCTGCGCAGCACCAAGCAATGCGTAACCCAACCTGTTCGGTTCGCCGTCTCGTAGGGAACGCCGGTAAATACTACGTCATCACAGCGCTCATCGCAGCGACGTTGCCGCTCCGCTGCGTGAGCGCGTGCACGCAGCACGCAACCGGTTTTGTCTCGACGGAGCTGCGTTACGTGACGTGCACGTGCACGTGCACGTCACGCAAGCGGTGTGCCATCTAATATGACATTTCCATAAGCTACAACGCGCACGCCACGCAACGCGCACGTGCACGTGCACGTACACGCATCTGGTGTGACCCAGCCTTAAGGAAGCGGTTTCGTTATATCTAACAATCACGGACCTAAACAATAAACGGTGACATAGAACTTATTGGAACATGCGATATAAATAGTTCAATTGGGGTACATAATTTAAAAACCAATAATTTCAGTGAAATCAACTCCCTATCTCTTCGGTCGTTCTCTCATGACTGAAGGATCGTGGTCATCACCTGACTACACACAATTATGTACACTTTCTGTGTACATAATTATATATGAACTACCTCCACCGGCTTCAATCCATGGCGTTCCGTACGTTATCTTATCGTAAATCTTTGAGGTAGTAGAGTCTATTACACTGATCCGTCCACTTGGTGGTTTCCCTCACTCAGTGTTCCCAACGACTATCCCCCTTATTTATGAACGTCAGCAACTTATTTGTGAACAAGCCGCTAGGTATTGTTTGTCCCTTTCGATCTTACCGACCGAAAGGGACAAACCTAAGTTTAGAGACGTTTATGAATAAGGGGATATGATTTTTTTCAAGTTCTCATCTTTTCTTACTGTATGGCCGAAATAAGCTAGAATTCGTTGCTGGCATATTGTGGAGAGGTAGTCGATAGTGAAATCCACTAAAACTGGCCTGTTAATCTCAATTAATCAAATCGATTACTTTGAAATATTAAACGCAAATAAACAGGCAATAAAAACTGTGCGTCATAAATCTTGTCAGTACAAAAAACAGATTCCTAACGAGGTAAATAGGTGTAATACGTGAGAACATAATCATGTGTGTTCGAGTGAGGCGAACTGTATGGAACTGTTCCGGCAGGACGTTTTTGTTGCGATGTCTACAACCAACTTTCCCAACGTCGTATCAATCTGTTTTAAATCATTCCAAAACGGACCTTTATACTGTACGTGATAAAGGTAATATTTATCTGAATATTACGTAGGTTAATAAAGCGAGTGGATTATCAAGGCATTTTATAATTCGGAGGTGCGGTGCCCAGTGAGACGTGAATCGTTATAGCATGTTAAGTGGCCATCCGGCAACAAACTTACCACGAATGTCACGATCACGACTCAGGTAAGACATTCTTACAATGCTCTTATCACGTAACTACGTGTTTACAATTATATGTTCACTTAGATAAATGTAATAGCTAAATTGCATGCTAATCTTAGCGATGACTTACAATTATAGAGCGAATGGTTGTCTAACGCTTGACTAGCATGTTGATGAATTTTTCTATTAAGACGGTTTGTACATGGGTCACGAATCATCATGCGGTGACAATATTAGTAGGTAATTAGACAAATATCATGCCGATACCAACGAAATGTATAAATGCCCAGAAATATAAATGTGCCTATTAATGTTTAAGTGGACGTAAGTATTTTACTGGCGATATTCGATTTTTAGGTTAAATTTTTACTTAGGTATCGACCGAATTTAGGCACAGGTCTCACCGCGAGCTACTAAGCTATGAACTATGGGCTATAAACACGAATAAAAGATACGCACTCCCGTGTAAATAAATAGACACGGCGATACTCGCCCAGCTATCAGCTATCACTGCCGGGTAGACTAGAGCCTTAAGTAGGTACCTAATCTAACCGTGTTGCCATAATACATAATATATGTCACCACTGACACATCTCTATGGTAACAGGTACAGGATTTCAATCAGGAAATAACAATAACAATAGGCATGCGTTCTTGCTTGTATAACGAACGAGTACCTATGACAAATTTTGGTTGATAAACTGAACATGACAAGTTAATTGAATCGAGATGAGTGATGTGGTGTGGGTTATGTTTAAAAATTCCATTATAACTCATTAGTAATCAATTATCAATTATCATGGTTACACTCTAAGACCCCATGTTACTATGACTGTTATTTGATGGCCAATTTGTTTATAATAATAATAATAATAAAAAGTTTTATTTCAGGCAGTACAGAGTCCCATAATTATAAACTAGCTTAATTCTAAATTTAAGTACATATCATACAAATATTGGGAAAAATAAATATAATTTTAGAAATATGTATTTTATTACTTCCGGTTCTCGTTCTGATGAACAGATAGCCAGTGCCTAAAAAAAACACTGTCAGGGCTGCCACCAATTGTTTCCAGAAGCTCGTTCTTGGAGTTTCTTACGATCTCCCAGAAAGAAGCTACCCTCGCTCTGATGATCGCAAAGAAATCAGGAACTCTGGCCGTCGCAAACATATTTGAGGCACTGTTATACCTAGGCATTCGCATTAGAATACGATATGCATCATTATATTGTACCCTAATGCTACTGTATGCACGCCTCGTATATCGAGTCCATAACTGACACGTATAGAAACTTTGACAGAAGGCTTTATACCATTGGCCCTATCGCGAAATTCGAAAACCGCAAATTTCGAGATTTTTTTTTGTCACTCTAATAACGCCTTCGGTCGGAGTACGGAAACGAAGAAACATGGTTGAGATTTACGAAATTCGAAGTTCGGGTAGTTAGGCTAAGTAAAAGGTACCATAGCGTACCAATAGATACATCCAACTTGAAATGCGTGTTGCAGACTCTTTAGAAACCAAGGAGTATAAACTCCTCTTTCGAAAAACCTCATAGGTAGTGTAGTACGTATCTTTGGAAAATCTCGACAGGGAGTTCATTCCTCAGCTGGAGCTTCAGGTGTTAGGTTAACTATTAATAAATAAACTCATTCTTTGACATGTAGAGGTAAGATTGGAGTGTATTGTAATGAAGGGGCAAATACTATTTGTATTTAAACCAAAGCCTATTTCCAATTGAAACATTCTTCGATAATATCAAATGAGCTCGTTAGAATTTATGATGTCTTAACCAAGAATTAATTAATCGGTAACAGCGTACAATCCAGGGCGAATTGTAGTTTAACAATTAGTAGCTACATAAATTTATGTGCTGACTCATATGCAAGTTTTGCAACACGTGCATGCGAAAAGCAAAATGTCCCATATGGTTAATAAATATCAGTCTGTATTTAGTCTGTCGGTTAAGTACCTTACCTATTAATTACTTGTCAAGTGCTCCAATGTCTATTGTATTCTAATTTGTTTATATCTGTTTAAGAACGCTGAGGCTAATCTAGTCACGACCTCTTCTCGGTGACATTGCATATTATATGGTGCTATAACATGAAATCCGAAAGATATATTGTTTTTATTATAGTACCTAGGTAGCTTTTGAGCCGGGGATAGATGTTTATGCCGTGAA
This sequence comes from Thaumatotibia leucotreta, assembly GCA_025490895.1. NCBI lineage: Eukaryota > Metazoa > Arthropoda > Insecta > Lepidoptera > Tortricidae > Thaumatotibia > Thaumatotibia leucotreta. The sequence continues at coordinate 319,204 of JALPQI010000252.1, forward strand.
CTTTGACAGTAAAAGCTCGCCATCAATCGTTTTTATTCTATGTATGTTTTAGAGCCCTGTATGCTTAGCACATGATAGGTAGATAGATTTTCCATCTTTTACTAACTATATGAATAAAAGAGAGATGGATAGTCTATCTCGCGGCGACATATTGTCGCCCTAATCCTACCTGTGCTAAGCCTACTGTTAATACTATCATTGAAGGTGTATGACTTGTAACTAATTGAGATGTTTATTGATGACGAAGTGTTTAACTAATTTGACCTGCCGGGGTCTAAAAGTGCCGTAAAATACTAAATTATGTATTTTTTAAAGCGAGAATACTCGCTTGTTACGAAAGTTAGTTGATACACATTGATTATAAAGTTACACAATATACGTTAACCCTTAATTTGGCAATGTTCGTCACAATGAACATGGTCTTCGACCCACTTTTTGTATTTTTTTTAAGACAGAATTTTCTGCTCTATACAATGGCGAGGAGGCTAGAACGCACGATTTTTTTGAAATTTGCCAAATTAAGGGTTAAAAAAAAACCATTAAAAAAGCATGTACCTACCTAGGCATGATTAAATAATGGACGAAGGACTTTGTCTAGCGATTTCAAACAGACGGTCCAAATAGGTATTTGCGAAAGCATTAAAAAAAACTTCAAAATGTTGCGTCAATCTAAGCGACAACTTTTAAACTCATCAGATAAGAGACAAATTATAGAAAGCGTCTTGATCGATGGGTTTGTATTAAAGTCAGCACCTACTATAGTAACTGGAGTTCGAGGCCAAAGAATCTACGAAAATATTGCCACAACAATGAAATGTTCTTACAATAGTAAATCCTTATTTTCTAAAAACAGACGTTGAGATATGTTATTTATTGGTAATTTTAATTCTTTAATTTATAGATACAATATTATTTACTTATTTTCACGTAAATATAAGATATTTTAATAAAATCTTAATTATCCGCAATTATTAGTAACAAAGTTGGTATTGCGCTGGTATCACCTCAGGTGTTAATAACATTTGGTACAGCAATTTAACTATACATAAATTAAAAGGTAAGCAGTTTTAACCCGTAATAAGGCACCCCTGCCTTATTACGGGTTAAAATTATGGGAAAGAAATGTGGAAATGTAAAATGAAAGCATTTTTTGTATTTTATTTTTTATTTGTCTTCTTCATCACTTGTCCTCCTGAGTCCTGGGTAAAAATCGAGTACACTCCCATAAAAGCCGAGAGGCCTTTATAACACCATATTACGGGTTAAAACTGCTTAGTAATAGTATAGCATAGTACTTATATTGCTTAGTAATTTAACCATACCTACTGTCTTAACAAATATGGCACGCTGTCGTATGTGTTCACTATGTGTTCAAATAGGCTTTGAAATTTGTTCATTTTAAGTTCTTTACAAGAAAATTTTGTCATACCAATGTTAGTTAATAGAAAAGAAAAGTTTTTAGGTATTTACGTGTTTTTAAGAAAATCCTACAAACATTACACAGGTATATAATGTTTTTATTAGGAATTATTTTAAATAAATAAATTAAATAACAAAAAGGTTGTGGAAACCTGAAAACTTTATTTGACAATGACATAAGAGACTTTGACGGATTTGACAATAACACATCTGTCGTAGTTTCGTTGGCCTCGAACTCCAATTACTAGATTAAACAGCTGATTATTTTACGACAGTTCGAAAAGAGAAGACGCGACATTTTGATTGAACCGGGAGAACGGAACGGTGTTCTGTGAAAGATTATTATTATTTGACATTACTGTAAAGAGCTCATCATCATTGAAACGCTAAATCTTTGAAACGTGCCGTAATTACTAATAAAGATTTCACATTAGGCTGTCAGATGTATAGACGTCTTCCAGTAGACACGGTCACGTTTCTGCCATTAAACTTGCACTTCAATATTAAGAAGATACAATGGCTCGCATCGTTGGATTTTTAATAACTCAACTTCCGTCTGAGAACAATTGAGTTGAGGAATCCAACCCTGACATTTGGTTACTTCGGCTTTTTGTCTATGACTCCTTGGGAAATTGGTGCCCTTTCTAGATAACCATCTGATCTGATTTAAATTGCTCTCGATGTTGATTTCATATGTTGTGTGGTATTTTATTAATAGTGTTGGCAAGAATGTGCGTGGTATGCTATTACGGTACTCAGTCGTTTAATATATTTAATAATTCTCGTATTAGGAACAAGGTATTTGACATTTATGGAAGCGATAAAATGAATAATTTCCTGGATGCAATGTTATGATCATCATCAGCCTATGATAGTCCACTGCTGGACGTAAGCCTCTCCTATTAAGCGTTTATACGCTTAGGAGGTAAATGCCCACAATCGCCACGCTGGGCAAGCGGATTGGCGATCGCAGTAATGTGTCCACTATGATGACGCTGCTGCCCGTCATCAATCTTTTATCAAATAATACTCAGTGACACTTCAATCCCTTAGTCGACTCTTACGACACCCGAAGGAGGAGTTGGGGTGGTGACAAATGTATTCTTATACTGCCGTCACCACACGGTCAAATGTTATTATAACCGTGATTAAATATGTTTATTTCTTAGCTATCTTTTTATTTTATATGTGTATTGTTATAAAGGAAAGTAAATATTAACAAACAATGCTTATCATTAGTTTCGATAAGGGTATGATATAAGATAAGCTACACGAGGTTACTTACATTTTTAGTAGTCTCCGATGCTGTTGTTGCGTTTAATTTATTTTTAGACTTCCTATTACATAAAGATAAAGATAAAAAAATCATTTATTGCACAAAAATAAAAGGAATTGGATGTACAGAGATCACTTAGGGCTGAGCAAATTATGCGCATTTGAGATACACAATTATATACAGAGTTACCAGGGGTCCCCACACTAGGCCAGGCCTGTACCGCGGGAGACCGAAAAAAATACATATCATGCCTTGCGTACACTTAGACAAAACAAAATGAAGTGAAGAAAATAACAATAAATTTACGCGTTTGAAATTATATTAAGGGGAAAAAATAATAATTTGAAACTATCAGATTACAGAATGGAAACTATCTTAATTAAACTAATGTAACTAACAAAGCCTCGGTCTCAATATATGTAAGTGAAGAGAGCCAGTTGAATAAAATTTTCTTTGCAATAGTAATGGAGCTATGTAACAATACATTTAAATAGGAAATAACGGTATTATAAATTGAAAAGCCGAGAGCATCACCGAAACGTCTACCAAAAGCTGTATTTACTCTGGGTACCGGTAATCTAAAAACACGTTTGGCCAACAATTTAGGGAAGGATTCCATAGATAATGCAGATTTGTGAACTTGCAGGCATGTTTTGAAGACAAAGAGCTGACGAACTGACAGAACCCGAACATCAGCGTAAAGCCTGGTTGTCGGATATCTAAACGGCCTGTGTAGCATGACTTTCAGTACCGACCGTTGAGCTCTTTCAGCCATTAATAAGTAGGTTTTAGCAGCACTGCCCCAAACTGAAATACCGTAGGTTATAATTGGTTGACATAACGCTATATAAGTCATTTTCAGGGTGGGTAAGTCTGCCGATTGGCGAAGCCTCTTAAACAAGTACAGGCATTTCCTAATCCTTTTGGAAAGGCAAAGTATATGGGGTTTGAAAGACAAGTTTTCATCCACAGTCAGTCCAAGGTATTTTATCACTGCTGTGCGCCCAATAGAATCGCAGAGACAAACATTGCTATAAGGGCTGTTGCAAGAGTGAATTTTTATTGTTTTTATGCTCATTTTATTAGTGAGTTTTAATATATATTATTAAACCGAGTAAGGTGTGTGCATTAGACTCATTAGCAAGTAGTAACTTCCTACTATGCGGCGAGTTGGATATCATCTAACCTTCATAAATATGTATTGGCACGCCCATGCATCTTTATTGAACGAATACTACTATTACTTGTCGCTTTTATTAATAGGGAAAAGAAACCTGTTAGGTAATGGATGGAAAGGATAATTAATGAAATGGGTAGGGTTAGTTGTGGAACATTGACACAAACGGACACAATGAAACTTTGCGATATCTCGGAAACCTGACCTTAACGGCTAGCCCAGTCTATCAAACAAGGACGAGCTTAGGGACCCTCCACAACTCCCCAGGGTGCGAGCGACGCCCGCAGAAGGAGCACGTCGCTACATGCTTCAAAGCGAATTGAACCAGGAAAAGTAAAAAAAAATATTTATATTTCGTAATTTTTTGCAAGAATACAGAGAATAGTTTGGTAGTATCTATATTTTTGTCGTATTGTATATTATATATTCAAGTTTGTCTTAAGCTAAATACTTTTAAAATTAGTTCAAGTTTTGGCCTCGTTTTTTTATTTAGTTTAAAATAATACCCTGGTGTATCACAATGAAACATTTTTATGTAATGTACAATGAAACAGGTCCATGTTTCGTTGTGTACTGTATAGTTTTATTGTACACCCAATGTGAAATTGCAAAAGGTTACTATTCTATGAGACTGTTAATTTAAACATGTTTCATGTTTAGCACCTCATTATCAACCTATTAAGGTCCACTTGTATAACCTAGGGTTAAACACTGACCAGTAGCTAGAGTGACAAATTTTACATGTACAATAAAATAGTCACATTAGGTCCTGCTGGTGAATACCTGGTTATGTGGCTAAACCCGGGTGGTACAAGAGAATCTACTTAGTACATTTTTAATATTTTTTGTTGACTAGTATAATTATATTAATTATTTCGTAAAATTATATGCGTAGTAATAGTGGTCATAAAACATATTTATTATCTTTTAAAACATTCTGTTACTACATATTGTATTCATATGTCATTGTTTTCATTAAAATTTTCGGTTGCTGAATGCGCCAATGACATAAAGATTCATTAATAAATTAATCTTCCCAAGAACCAGTACTTTTTACTAAGAACAACCACATAATATATAATAACCTATTTGGCTCCTTTTTATGTAACTATGTTTCAATGTTGGTTACCCGTGATATTTTTTGTTTACAATGAAACAGCTCACGGTGTTTCACTGAACACTATTTATTAGTACACATTGAAACAATACACTTTTTTCAAAAACATTTTAAGAGTATCTCTACGCAATTTTCAGAACTAGAGCCACTTTTTTACATACCATAAAGAATGATGACTATTAGTCTATTTTATGGCAAAATATACGATTTTTAACTTTCAAATTGGCTGAGATAGGACAGTTTAAAAAGTTCAACGTTTCATTGATGGCAATAGTTTAAGTAATATGTTTAACAATAAAACATACGTACACAATAAAACAACATGATATTTATGTTGTCACAAAGTGTATGATATCTATCGTGGAGATGCCCAGGACCCTCCCGCGTTCGACTGGGTTGCAGTCATACTACGAGGACACATAAAACATAACTTTTTTTGCAATATGTCGCAGTTATCGACGACATTGTTAAGTTACAATGAAACTTGGGTTGTATACAATGAAACAGTCTTTCGGATTCATGTGTCTTTCAGTGGTATTATTAATCATTTAATAAATTGGAATCCTACTAAACTAAACGTACTCCAGCCTACCGTTATTATTAACTTTCCTTTATTTTGTATTCATTGCAAGCGTACTTATATATATGTTTCATATAACACAGTTCCAATGTTGGTTAAGTCTGTTTCATAGTTCATTGGATTTATTACATCTGTTTCAATGTAAAAATTCAGGTGTTTCATTGAATACATGTACGAGGACACAATGAAACAAATCTCATTTTTTGTTTAAAGTTTTATAACACATATACTATTGAAAATAAGTAGAAACCAAGAATGTGATTCGATAGCCAACTAAATTGTTTATCTCCGAACACAATATCTAACTCGTAACTTCAAAAACACCAGAGATACAATGGTTTGAAATTCAGTTGTGTCGTTCATCCACAACTTACCCTACATATACAGGGTGTAAAGGGACGACGTTCCTTCCCGCCCCGACCAAGTCTACCAACCATTACGATGAACTTTCAGTGTACTTGTAGTACCAACATAGAAGTATTAAAGAAAAAATTTAACCCCTCATACAAAGTAAATAACATACAGTATATAACAAAGCGAAAACTAAAACCTACTGGCCGCAATAACCGGCATCATTTGTTTGTAAATATTTTTATCCTACATAATATATAAGGTGACCTCGGAGCCGTGATCAGTTTTACATTTTTAACTGCTGCCCTGTTGAATGCCCCGGGCCTTGTTAAAAACAGACAATTAGTTTTTGTTTTTTTTTTCCTTTTTTCTTAATTTATTTTTCTTTTTACAGTGGTTTCAGAATGCTACAACAGTTTATTGAGGCATTTAAAATAGTATTAGTTTAAATTGTATTCTATGTTTAAACGGAATGGTGTTTAACATAAATTTTATCATTGATCGCACAAAACAATCTACTTAGGTTAACATCTAGCATATCTCAAGAATGATTTTTAGTACTTCAATAACATCGTTAAAAGTAAAAAAAAGCCGCACAGCCGCGTTTCCACTTAGTGTCCTGAGCGAGCATTCGTTCGTTCTTGGGCAGATGAAAACAGGATTTCACAAAGCAAAATGTTCGTTCGTCAGCCCACGAACAAGTGAATGTTCGCTCAGAACACTAGGTGGAAACGCGGCTTACCGTATCTGTTCGTAATTTATACCTATATAAATAAATAAATATCTTGGGACATCTTACACAAATCGACCTATTCCCACGGTAAGCTCAATAAGGCTTGTGATGTGGGTACCAGGCAACGATATATATAATATATAGATACTTAAATACATACACAGCCATGACCAAGGAACAAATATTTGTGGTAAATAAATACACAAATAATGCCCTCGCCGGGATTCGAACCCGGAACCCCCAGCTTCGTAGGCAGGGTCACTACCAACTGGGCTACGGAGGCTGACGATATATAAAAACAGAAAAAATAGGATCTGTAACGATAACATTCTGTACCTACCAAAGTAGGCACTTATTACCTATCTATTGCTATTTATTAACATAATATTTGAAATATACCTAGCAATTACTGACGAATTTACGACAAATTGGTATGCTTATTGCTTAACTACCATTATAACTACTACCGCATTTCCAATGATACATAATTCGATGGTTACTAGCATGTGTAATCATGTTTTGACAAGTTTAACAATAGCATTTCAAGTGCAGTACGCGTGTGCCCTAATGAGGTCAAATTAGAGTTACATAAAATCTTTTATCACTATCAGCCACTTGAGAAAAGAAAGTTGATATTTTATCTTAAGAGGAACTAAAATATTTGATTGTAACTAGTTAAGGACATAAGTACGTTGCTCAAGATTAATTAATTAACGATTTGACTTGGCAAGTTGGCACAGATGTAACAGAAACATTACATAAATGAATTTTAGTACCTTCGCCATCAGCGACAGAGAAGCGGCCACGATGCTCAAAAATATCTGAACATGTACTCTAAAGGTGGATTTACACCAAACGAACGAATGCTCATTCTATCCCCACTCTACGAAATTCGTTCGTTACACAAAAAGTTATTCGTCGAAATTCGTTGATTTCGTAGAGATGGGGGATAGAATATGCCATGACATCAGACGCCCGCTCAGATGTATATGATGGCGTTTGTATTGTACAGTGGCGTTCAGAATTGCATGGACAATTTATGAATGAATTCATTCATAAACTGTCCATGCAATTTTGAACTTCACTGTACACTCTAGTAAGCTAGAATACGGTTCAGTACCACAGATAGTCTGCTGGACACACAGCATAAAGAATTCGTTATTTCTGGCATGGAACTCATCATCATAATAACTTTAATCTCTTTGCTATACCTATATATATACATAGGAGCCCATTATATGTATCTAACGAGAAAAAAAAAATTCAAATGAAACTTTTTACATTATTTTGCTGATGAGACTAACAAAAACAAAAAAGCACAGTAGCTGTACCATGACTTTGCAAGTATCTGTAACTTTGGATTTTACTCGATACGTAAAGCAGGCCATCGCGCTCGCTCTAAAGGTGCGTTTAAACCAAAAGAGCATTCGCTGTTCTAGCGCCCGTTCTACGAAATCAACCAATCACGTTTTGTGTACCGATCGAATTTCGTAGAGTGGGAGGTTAGAACAGCGAATGCTCTTTTAGTTTGAACGCACCTTAATATGTTAGTCCGAGCGCGATAGGTTGGATATCTAACGTATCAAATAAAACCTAGCGTATCCTTTACTTCCCAACTTATAATATAATGTTAGCCTTTGGAGTTGGTAAGTAACCAACTATTTAGAGTCGTGCTGTATAGCGCACCTTAACACGTTAAACGCCGATGACACAGCGTGTGTGACCAACACAATCTGATTCCTATGCCAGTGACACACATACGTGATCAGAGTAACCGTATTCTTATGCCACTAGCATAAATCAAGTTCTTCCTCCTATGCCAGTGCCATAGAAATACGAACGTTTTTGACACAAGTGCTGTGTCACTGGCATAAGAGTACGATCTGTTCAGTCACACATGCGTGTCAATGGCATAGGAGTTCTATCAGATAATTTCGATCGGCATAGTATTAGCGCTTAGTGAAACAGTACCGGAGGCGAACGTGTTAAGTTCCTATTTACTAGGCTGAAGAAATGCGTCCTAGCTATGATAACACTAAGTTTATAGGTAACAATTTTATTTCAGTATATTGTATGGGTATTAGATATATTAATAATAGCATGCATTGTTACTTGTCACTCATACTCACTCGTGTGGTATAGCATATTGTAACTTGCCTATAAGTTGGGACCCTTTAAACGAAGCGTGAAGAAGCATCTAGCGGGCCAGCAAGGCGGTGGCAACTAACAGGTTACTGATTGTCTCCTGTTCGTTGCCGTCGCGATTTGGGCTCTACTTTTCACTTACGATCAGGTGGAGCCATTTTGTTGTGCCAACATAAAAAAAAAATAGTTACTATAACCAGTATTTGTGATCACAATGCGACATAATTCGACCAATTTGGTACATAATCATGTAACGCGAATGGCATTCCGTTCGATCTGATTTAATTAATAATTTACCAGTGATTGAAGGTTCTTTGCAGCAGATATACTTTTCCGCTTATACTGAAATGGCATTTAAAATATAGTTTAAAAGCGATGCTTATGATATCTAAGTAAATATGAATACATAACTATATCTACAGAAATATTAAAGTTGCCCATCTACCTAAGTGACAACACGCTACTTAGGTAACAAATATTTTAAAATTATTACGGGATTCAAGAGTATGTGATTCATACACAAAACAAATAAATATTTACTCTTATTTCGATTTTCCGGACCAGAATTTTAACATCATATTTCTCGGTCTATTTCACATAGGTACATTGCCTGAAACACTGATTTTAATCTACATTATAATTTGGGAACCACTTCTGTCAGATCGATCAGAATTTTAAATCACTTACGGCCTATTTCATTTTACCCCGAATAAATATATCCGCAGACAAAATTATTTCCCAGGCATATGTAAAAGACAGCTATGACTTATCTGACAGATATTTGAGGTTGTCGAAACAGGCCCTTAGTATTGTTTAATTAGTGAAGTACAATAATTATTTGTTACCTAACAGCCCGTCACGTGAACGCTATCGAACCGTCCTACATACGCCGCCTTATCGCCGCCGTCAGACCCTCAGACAGTGAATACACTTTTACAAATACCTACAAGGATTTGGTGCGAGATACGTAGTAGTTTTAGCCTAATTAATAGTTTTATAAACATCCGCTTGGCATTGTTTTCATGTACCAATTACACAAAACACTAAGTAGCAAAGATAGAGTCGCGCCTTTTTTTGAAATAACTGAACATTTCACGGCAAAAGTACAGGCTAGCACCCCAATTCTTGTGGAAAAATGTTTAGTGCAGAATCGTTGTTGTCTGTATATCCATCTTTCGCAACTCTATGATTAACTATATCCTAATCCTTTCGTCTAAATAAAAATAGACGTAAAAAGGTTAAAGGCAAACCTTTGTCAACGTTTGACACGTGCCCTAAAACCACTCGAACAATGAATTTATCTGTTTATTACTGACTCGTAAACTCAACATGAATGTTATTGCTTAAGCACTTTAATTGCTTGTGTCTTATATCAAGATTTCTTACAAAACTGACAGGATTGTGGCGTTCTTTAAAGGGTCTTCTGCAAATTGAATTAAATTAAACGCAACATGTTTCATAACTAGCTTCATTTATATTATAGGACAATTTTACACAAATCGACCTTGTTGGTAATAACGTGATAATTATTTAAATTAAGGTTTGTTTTATTTGTATTAAGCGACGTTTTAATGTATGTGATATACTAGGTGGCGAAAAAATAAGCGCATTCCCGTTGCCTGTCGGACTTTGGGACGCAGAATAGGCCCTCTACTGTTTTCTTTGGAAATTAGTCTAAAAAGTTCAGAAGTAGTAGTAATGTAGGTACCTACTTAAGTAATACCTAACACTATTTTAGGTGATTTCTAAATTTTTTCAACGTTTCAGAACTAAAATATCTTCTAGGTCCCAATGTCCCGTAGGCATCGGGAATGAACTTATTTTTTCGCCGCCTTGTAGATACATATACATATTCCTAGGTATGTAAATAAGTATAACAAAAATAACTAAGATATGCTTTTTGTTAAAACACACACGCTGCAGCCGGCTTTCAGGGATTCGAACCCGGAACCTCCAACTTCGTAGTCTGGTTCACAATCAGACCACGCTACGAAGGTGTAGTTGCCGATTTCTAAGAATGAACTTTTGACACTTTAGAAATGAGCTTTATATATATGACGTTAAGACTATCGGAAAAATGGTGAGTCTTACCCTCATATTAATAATCTGTAGCTGTCAAAAGCTTATTCTTAGAAATTGCAACTATAATAATTTCTTAAATAAAAACGTTACTTGATTTTGTCGGTTGACGGTGGAGATAAAAGTCAATTATACAGTCTGTCAAAATTTAAATGAAACAAAAAGAAATAATCTTTATCCGCGTCAATGTCACTTTTTCTAAACAGGGGGCGGCAAACGGGCGGCGTAACTAGTTGGTACAAAACGGGCACTTTCTTTTAAGTTCTTACTAGAGATTACATGTGCATGGCTGAACTAGTTCGGTCACTTTTCCTGTCGCATGAATTAATGTCTTAATTACAGCTGTCGCCGTGATACGTCGGGTCTTCACGATGGTGGCTTGTGTTGCAATGTAGGTACTTACTCTAATCAAAGTAAATTATTCTATTTACATATAATGTCGCTTTTGGGAGATGGGCTCTGTGCTGTGGCTAAATAGCAATGTACATGTACAAGTTCCAGAACAGTCTCAAAATTGCGGGAATATACTCGGAAATTTCCAAGAATTATCATGAGAATTTGAGAGTAAGTTCTCAATGAGAATATTTCCATGAGAACTTATAAAATTGTGTTATGAATAATAATGTATTTCATAATTGAGTAAATACATTGAATGGTATGTATATACAACGGTTTTGGCATGATTAGCTTGCTTGTAGGTAAAAATTAGATTGCCGAGAATATTCTCTATAGAAGTTTCGCAACTTAACAACACTTGTCATCGTCGTGTATAAAATATCTTAATGGCATTTGGTAAAGACATAGTGCCTGAAATATATAATAAAGTCCAAACTTAAAAAAAAACAAAATAAATTTCGAGATTTGTACGTACTTTTTATGTTTTACGTAGATTTTTTGTTTGTCATGTTATCTAGATTGCTACCTGCCTAATATGTTTCTTGATAACAACGAGGTCATTTTATTACCCATATATTTATTTTATGTTAAGTCAGGTTATTCAAATTCACCTGTAGGTGAAATAATAAGGCAAATAATAAGGCTGTAAGAGATTATGTTTTATTGAAGTATCTATCTATTTGTTAACTTGTTCCCAATGTTCCCCCTGACTATACTAATACTTACATTATTGATAACTTCTTCATAAAAACTGAAATGACCGTTTTTAAGCATACTAATATGTATATAACCATGTTACCATTGGTTAGATTAGATACATTAGGTACTAGGTACCTACCGGACTTCATAATACATATACTACCTATATTCTTACTTATTTATTAAACTCTACAATATTATATTCAATGGAATATACCATTTTGTCTCAAGAAATTATTGACATAATCACATTTGTATAGAAATAATGTATTTCACAGTGTCACTGACCATTCTTTAATAGAAGGTTGATGATGGGCAGCAGCGTCATCAATGTCATAATAGAGCACACATTACTGCGATCGCCAACCCGTTTGCCCAGCGTGGTGATTATGGGCATATTGGCATTTACCTCCTAATGCGTACGCTTAGTTAATAGGAGAGGCCTAAGTCCAGCAGTGGACTAACATAGACTGATGATGATGATTAATGTATTTCACGTGTAAATAAGTTAGTACCTCAATACCTTTGCTGATTGGAGTAATGGCAAGTGTAAAAGTGTTGAGATGTTTGAACACGGAATCGTGAGTTTTTGATGCTCGCTACTCGCAATTATTGATTGGTGTACGTGATTGACCGCTGACAATTTTCTAGAATCAATCGCTTTCGCTGGTTTAACAACGAGGCAACGCTATAGCTGAATTATTCACTGATAACTAGTGTTCACTATTTACTAGCAGAAAAAACTGAGCTTGTGATCTAGTTTTTATACTGAGATGCAATGTCATTAAAGAAAGTCTTTATAAATAGGAGACCTCCTGATGACACTACGCCTACAGCACCTATACAGCTATGTCCTGTACCATAACTTTCTAAGCTCTTTCTCTGTAAAGGATATTTATAAATAAATGTAAATATCGAATCCAAGCGAACCCTAATGCGGTAGCTCCGCGGGCTTTAATTCTACAACCCAGTTGACCGGCCATAGATACTTAAACAAAAAAAAAATTAAAAAAATATCTTGGGACATCTTACACAAATCGACCTAGTCCCACGGTAAGCTCAATTAAGGCTTGTGATCTGGGTACCAAGCGACGACATATATAATAGATAGAAACATATAGATACATAGCCACGACCAAGGAACAAACATTTGTGATAAATAATTACACAAATGCCCTCGCCGGGATTCGAACCCGGAATCTCCAGCTTCGTAGGCAGGGTCACTACTAACTAGGCTACGGAGGCTGACAAAACTTTGCTGCTTTGCACTGCTGACTTTAAATTTCCTACTTGCTCTAGTGACGAAACCTATTTCGCAGACGATATGTATTTAAGTAATGGATGAACTAAGCGCACTAGACACGCAGTGTCGCGCGGCCTCCTCTGCGGGGCTATCGCGGGTCAGAGGGCTCGATAGTGAGCCCTCGGCTGCTTGTATTAACATCCGATGTCTACATAATACGGGGTATCTTTAGCCATTGGACAAAAACGAAATGTACGTATCAGTATACGCTAAATCAGCCTCTTTTACCTCAAAACACTCTGAAAAGGAAATTCAGTTAATTCCTGTAACTGGAGCAGAATTAATTAAGTGATAGGAACTATAGAGTTCTCGTACTCTACCGATTTAGCATAACTCGTAAAATCATTCCTGCGTACTAAAAATAGATATTTTATGTACATATTACGTTACGAGTATTTAAATGGAGAAGAAGTACCTACATAAATGTGCATTTTCAAATGCAAGCTGGTTTAACCCCTGGAGTGTCAAGCCAATCGGACTATAATATAATATAGTTAATAGTTATTTTCCCCTCACTAGCTCGTAAAGCGCTCGTTTATCGTTTAATACGAGCGGGTAAAAACGCTTTTTACACACTTGTGAATAAAGTAATTTGACATTGCTCTAATTCCTATAGCCCCCTACTGCCTAGTATAAGTGGATCTGTATGACCGTAGTAAACATGCACAATCGGAGCTCACATGTTAAATTGGTCGGCTCATGGGTGACTTTGTAAGCCATTGGCTATATTTCATTTCCAGAAGTAACTCTATTGTACGATACGTTTCGACATTGAGTTTTAAATGGTTTCTTTAAGTTAATTTACATTTGGATGAGATTTATAATCATATTTCCTCGCGATAGTGAGGGGAAAAAAGTTGTATTACACTTGGCGGCAAAGTTTGTTCAACTCTCGTGCCTTGAGACCTTCGCAATGCTCAAGATTCCAGTTTTTGAACCACTCGCTACGCTCGTGGCTCAATTTTGGAATCTTTCGCTAGCTCAGGTCTCAATATTGGCACGACAGTTAAACAACAACTTTGCCCCCTTGTATAATAAATAACTATTGTTTTACTAGGGAGCAAAGTGATTGTTTAACTCTCATGCAAATATTGAAACCCGAGCAAGCAAAAGATTCCAGAATTTATAAATTGGAATATTATAAAATGGAATCTTGAGCGATGCGAGGGTTTTAAGGCACGAGAGTTGAACAAGCTTTGCTGCCGAGTGAAACACAACATTTTTCACCACACTAAAGCGAGGAAACATGCGAAATAAAACTCAAACATAACAAATTAGAAGGTATTTATTTGCAAGTCCTCAACTCCCAAAAATAAACAAATCAACAAATAATAAAACAATAATCTCAATTATTTATCTTGGCGTGGCAATGCTTAAAAATTGAGGATAATTCCAAAATGAGACTCATGTAGTTATTGGCGATTTTTCTGCGATTTTCGGAATTATCCCATTTTCGCATCTCGCAATTACCCCAAAGCCACTTAAGTATGTTAAACTAAGATATCACCAATTTTATCATCAAAAAAATATTCGGATGCGTTCTGAAATTTGCTTAGTGTCAACACTTAATTTTCCTATTGTTTTTATTTGTCGTATTTTTAGAACTTTTCATTAAAAGCCTTTTACAACAAAATGTGATATTTAATTTGGGTTTTAGCATATTAAATATAATATTATGAAAGGTTCATATGTATGAAACTGTTTGAAACTATTGAGTTTTCGAACGTACTGTCTAGTTCAAACGTCAAAAAGCTTATTGCACTCTCAGGCCGTATAAGTTATTGCTTTAGTCTATCCAGAAGATTAAAAAAAAATTACTTTAACCTCTAGAGATTAAAATACAGTTTTGCGCTCTGAAATTGAAGGACAAACAGCGTGTTTACGAGCAGTGTGGTGAAAAGTAATTAATCAACAATCAAATTTATGACAGCAGCGTTCCAGGGGTTAATTCTGTTGTAAAACAACTATTTATGCGACTCGATACGTTAATCCACTCTATTACCACTGAATAGAGTCGAAATGTGGGAGACCACATTGTTGACTGTACCTGCTTGTGCTTGTTTAAGAACTTGAGCATAACAGCTTTTATATCGTAATATAATATAATGTATAGTACTTACTTGACTCTACTCCGGATGGTAACCTACCGAACCGAGTACCGACCTAAATAATAAAATATAATACATTTAAGTGGGACATGGAAAATATACATATATGTAGGGTAAGTTGTGGATCAATGAAACAACTAAATTTCAAACCATTGTATCTCCGGTGTTTTTGAAGTTACGAGTGAGATATTGTGTTCGAAGATAAACAATTTAGTTGGCTATCTAATCGCATTCTTGGTTTCTATTTATTATCAATAGTATATGTGTTATGCAACTTTAAACAAAAAATGAGATTTGTTTCATTGTGTCCTCGTGCATGTATTCAATGAAACACCTGAATTTTTACATTGAAACAGATGTAAAAAATCCAATGAACTATGAAACAGACTTTATCAACATTGGAACTGTGTTATATGTAACATATATATAAGAACGCTTGCAATGAATACAAAATAAAGGAAAGTTAATAATAACGGTAGGCTGGAGTAGGTTTAATTTAGTAGCATTCCAATTTGTTAAATGATTAATAATACCACTGAAAGATATATGAAACCGAAAGACTGTTTCATTGTTTACAACCCAAGTTTCATTATAACTTACCAATGCCGTCGATAACTGCGACATATTGCAAAAAAAGTTATGTTTTATGTTTCCTCGTAGTATGACTGCAACCCAGGCGAACGCGGGAGGGTCTTGGGCATCTCCACAATAGATATCATACACTTTGTGACAACATAAATATTATGTTGTTTTATTGTGTACGTATGTTTAATTGTTAAACATATTACTTAAACTATTGCCATCAATGAAACATTCAACTTTTTAATCTGTCCTATCTCAGACAATTTGAAAATAAAAAATCGTATATTTTGCCATAAAATAGACTAATAGTCATCATTCTTTATGGCGTATAAAAAAGTGGCTCTAGTTCTGAAAATTGCGTATATATTCTTAAAATGTTTTTGAAAAAAGTGTATTGCTTCAATGTGTACTAATAAACAGTGTTCAGTGAAACACCGTGCGCTGTTTCATTGTAAACAAAAAATATCACTGGTAACCAACATTGAAACAGAGTTACATAAGCAGTAGCCAAATAGATTATTATTATATTATGTGGTTGTTCCTAGTACAACGTACTGATTCTTGGGAAGATTAATTTTTTAACGAATCTTTATGACATTGACACATTCAGCAACCGAAAAATATTTTTTAATGAAAACAATCACATATTAATACAATATGTGGGAACAGAATGTTTTAAAAGATAAAAAATATGTTTTATTACCACTATTACTACGCATATAATTTTACGAAATATTTAATATATAATTTTATAATATATAATATAATTATACTAGTCAACAAAAAATATTAAAAATGTACTACTTTGACTCTCTTGCACCACCCGGGTTTAGCCACATAACCAGGTATTCACCAGTAGGAGCTAAAGTGATCATTTTATTGTACATATAAAATTTGTCACTCTAGCTACTGGTCAGTGTTTATCCCTAGGTTACACAAGTGGGCCTTAATAGGTTGATAATGAGGTGCTAAACATGAAACTTGTAAATGAACAGTCTCATAGAATAGTAACCTTTTGCAATTTCACATTCGGTGTACAATAAAACTATACAGTACACAACGAAACATGGACCTGTTTCATTGTATATTACATAAAAATGTTTCATTGTGAGACACCAGGGTATTATTTTAAACGAAATAAAAAAACGAGGCCATAACTTGAACTAATTTTAAAAGTATTTAGCTTAAGATAAACTTAAATATATATACAATACGACAAAAATATAAATACTACCAAATTATTCTCTGTATTCTTGCAAAAAATTACGAAACATAATTAAAAATTGTTACTTTTCCTGGTTCAATTCGCTTTGAAGCATGTAGCGACGTGCTCCTTTTGCGATCGTCGCTCGCACCCTGGGGAGTTGTGGAGGGTCCCTAAGCTCGTCCTTGTTTGATAGACGGGGCTAGCCGTTAAGGTCAGGTTTCCGAGATATCGCAAAATTTCATTGTGTCTGTTTGTGTCAATGTTCCACAACTAACCCTATATAATATAATAGTCATCGTTAAGTAGTGTTACAAACGAGTTTTGTATGTGGAATGTCATAGTTATAAAAGTATAAAACATTATCATATGAATTCTTGACCTATTAAATATAGGAATAGTGTTTTCGTGCGTGCTATTTTGCACACGAAGATAAATATTTATATTTCTTTTTAACAAGCAAAATGTAAAAATATATATTAAATGCATTAATATTTGCATTTGAAATGTCAATTTTAACATATATTATAAATTATCCATTTCCATACATGTCAAATCAGGTTTTTTTATCTATGAGATATCTACTCGTAATGTATTCTACATATATGTTAATGCACATGGTAAGAGGGACTTATACACTTACCTGGTTACGGTGTTCAAAATGGGTTTCTTTAAGAACACATAAGGTGTATCTTAAGAGTGGTGACAATATACCTTTCCATGTGCACTGACACATAACTATGTATCATAATGTCATGAATGTCATATGACACATAAAATCAACCTATCTCAAAAACTTAAGAGATATTAATATGCATATTTATTTTGCATAGCATATTTTTTTTTTAATTTTATACCCAGTAGTTTAAAAAATTGAGGGGGGGACACTCTTTATAAGACTTTGAGAGCTGATATCTCGAAAACGGTTGGCTTAAGTAAAATTGTGTTTTGGAAATCTTTATATTATTTTCAGACTTCTATTGATAGGTACACGGTTATGTTCATCGAATTCTGTGCCTCAGTTACACGTATGGAGGGCCCCAACCCCGATTATTTTTGTTACAATATAGTATCATAATTCTATAGCGGTTCATACAACACATAATATATCCTTGCCAATTTTCATTACTGTAGCATTTATAATTTCTGCGGCTGTGACAGACGGACAGACGGACATGTCGGACATGACGATCCTATAAGGGTTCCGTTTTTGCCATTTTGGCTATGGAAACCTAAAAATGGTTGTAAGACGTCCATTTCTGAACATAGGGCCTCCCCCAAAGATTGTCATAATGACTCCTGCGACTTTCACCAGGGTCGCGTTTTATAAAGTTATAATTTACAATTTCGCTGTTTGCCTCTCTTTCTAGCCAATATGTGCGTGCGATAGAGAGGCAAACAGCGAAATTGTAAATTGTAACTTTATAAAACGCGACCCAGGTCATCAGTCCATCTTGTGACGACATCAAAAATATAACTACATCATAAAGTGGGTCGTTATCAGAATATATTTACTAAATATTGATCAAGATTTCAAACCGTTGCACAAACACCTCTAAATTATATTATAATGTGAAATGTTATTTTGTTCACAAGGCAATAGATATTGATGGAAACATCGGAAAGCTTTCGGATGTAGCCATAAATTCCGCGCCTGCCGCGGGCGCCGATCGACTTCGCAGTGACGCGCATGCGCCTCGCCATGAGCCACGATTATTAAAGGTTCATGTTTCTTCGTGTCCGTGAGCGAATCTGGAAATTCCATATCTAGGATTAGGATTTGCATACCCAACTAATGTTAGGAAAATAATATCAGATATGGGCCTAACATTGTTTCGTCTCTCAACCGGTTTATTTAAAAGTGTTAAACCATCCAATTTAATTTCTTTGTTGTTTCTGGTATTATGTCAGATTCTGTATGCTGAGTGGTCGTAGGCATTCAGGAGGTATATAATTGAGAGGGAAATAAAACATACATGCTCATAATAATTCACTGAAACACTACAAATTCAGAGTTTGGTGCATGACCTAGCATTATTTTAGCAATAATTGCTGAAGCAATCCATCAAATTCAACGTAACGTGGAACGAATAAACCAGCCATTATAGTTGTCCACATAGACCGCACGGTCGTGGGAACGTGTTGTATAACTCCGGCTATTGTTAGTGAGCCAATACTATTGACACTTGTCAAATGATTAAGTAAATCCGTGCAAATCGCGATGCCATTTATCAATTGACCTAAGACTCCTACGGACATGTAGCGCGTGAAGCGCGTCACAACACAACACACATGTTCTCTAGTTAAGCTTTTTTCAGGTCAAACCTGCTACCGCGAACATCGAAGGTCGTGAAATTCGTGGATTTGTCTCTTCCACTCTAATGGCAACTCTTGCCTTCGTTGGAGGAGGGATAAATCCCCGAAATTTGCGGATTTCGTAGTTCGTGGCAGGACGCCAGATTATTGTGGGATGTTTATCTCTTAATGATTCCGTATCGGTTATATATGTCATTATATGCATTTTTATTATTGTATTATTAATGTCATTTAAGATAACAAGTTGGTCATGTGATTCTGGATTTATTTTAAGTAAAAAGAACTTATCTGTGGATTTGACCGGAAAAATATAATAAGTTAATGCTTTTTTAAACGATTTTACGTAAGTATTTTAGAGAGTTAGTTCAACTCTTTAACAATAAAAACTTTACATCATATTTAATAACACATTATTAAATTATCGTTGTTAGAAGCGCTCCCAAATTACTAAGTGGCACTGTTAACCTATTTGTGTGATAAACTGATGAATGATGATCAAGAACTGCACACGCGCGAATTTTGTTCGCTACGCGAGCTCGAGCAAGTCGAATTCTTAACCAACCGAAATCAACCAGTGTAATGAGCTTTGATTCTTTATCTACGACGTATAATCGAAGTGAGTTTGTATGCTAGCGATAAAATCGCCCAGGTTTGGCTAGCAAATGGAACATATCATATTGTTGCGGTGTCGCATCGCGTGCAAAGAGAGTAATTGATGAGCCCCGAGCCGCCACGTAACGCTTGCCTCACGCTTGCACAATGCTCGGATCAAAAAGAACTGACCACCGGCTAACGTACATGATCAAATGTCAGCCGCCTGCCATCACTCATCTCGGAAACAGAACGCAAAACGCAATGCCGTCGTGTTTGTAAAGATATCACGCGTCAAAATATGATAAGATAATATTCAAATTTAATTACTTACGTATTCGTATACATAAGTTTGAAGGTATGTACATTTACTGCTGTCAATACCTGTTCTGTACCTCAACAATTACAATTTATTTTCGGGCTTGTTCAACTCTGAGATGTTGTGTGGTGTATAGGGTTCTATTATTTTCGATTCAACTCGAAGATGAGCTGTCTATGGTTCTATTACCTACCCAGTTGTTTTTTTATCCATTCATATACACCGACAAATCGCCAGCAAGTTAACAATTTTGAGTTCCCCTTTCTTTGTGTCTCCTAAATCTGTTGTTTATAATAATTTTAATGAATTGCAGATCGACCGTTGGCGATCCATTTGCCTTTTTACTTCTGAAAGTTGAATATATATTGGTCCCCCGTACTACATAAGATGTTATATTATATGCTATATTTAATTTTCTTGGATTTTTGTGTATTCCCTGCGAAGTATTATCAGAAGGTCATCGAGCGTAAAAATACTTTAATCAAAACAAACAAACTAATTAGAGCAAGTCGTTGCTAAGTCGTCTGTTACTGAGCAGCCGCTGCCGTGGTGATACCTTATCTGCCGCTCCGAAATGACTCTGTACTCGTAATTAAATAGAACACTTATAAAATCCGTTTTCTTACGTCACTACGTGACTATGCTCCGTGTATGTAGTGTGTACGACAGTTGTGTTTACTTATCCATTGACATGCTTTATGTAGCAGTGGCTACATGTCATGACTATTATTTTTGCGATAATTGCTATAGCTATGTAGCTATAGCAATTATCGCAAAAATCAACTCATGTTACCCATGTTCATGTTTTCTTCACAACTCTTTTGATAAAATTTCCTTAAATTGCTTAGTCCGTTCAAGTTTTCAGTAACATTGTAACATGAAACTATGAATAGGCTGTACACATACACTACAGCCTAACTTCGTACTCAGATTCGGCGACCGAATTAGGCGAAGGACCAAGTGTAATTGCCGCTTAAGGATGAATAGGCTTTATACAAAAAGGCATGAGTTTAGCGCGACATTCAAGCCGCGATTAGTAAAAACTTGTAAGTAGGTATACTTTGCATAGAATGTAATGAAAATGATTTAGGAATTTCCTTTTATCAAAGTCGGTTAATTAGTAAAATACATAACAGAACTTGACTCAGCGCAACCCATATTTAGTTGCTATAATTGTAACATCACTCCAATTGCCGGATATCCTTCATAAATGAGATATGCAGAAACTAACCATATCGAGGAAATCCTTTGTATAAGTAATCGTAACTAGCTGTTATAAATCTGATAAAATCTAAATTCATTCTCGTAATTTCTTATTATCTTGAGACATTATTATCGAACCAAATAATTATAATTTCACGGATTTTCACTACGGATGTAAGTGATACTTCAGCAGTTCAATGACATGTAATTGGATAACGTCATGCTCTGTAATTGTAATAGATTATTCCATGCTATTGCCTAGTATACCATTTTAATAAATTTTCATTGTAATAAAACTATTTTAACGGATTATATCGCGTATATTAATCAAATTTAACTACATCCAGACGTTTCGAACACTTTACAGGGTTCATGGTCTGCGCGTGACTAAAACCAGATGGTCCATGACACCATTGCACTAATTTCAATGAGTACCTATATAATAGGTTTTGTACCCTTTTGTACCTTTCTATGGCCAAGTCACACAACACTAAATATTCGACTAATAATAAAAAAAACGCACCTTAGGCTTGGCACGACTTTGTCTAGTTTTCATTACTTTTTAGAGATAAACAAGCAGCTCCATCGTTATTTGGCTGGTTTTTTACAGAATCTTTTTGGTGTGATCGTATCTTATGATATGATACTCCCTTTTCTTTGTTGGCATAACTGTGTATGAATGCGAAGAATCTCGCAAATTCATACCTGCAGAATTTAAGCCCGTTTTATGAACGTTGTCGCCTGCCCTTCATAAGTTCTTACGAACTTGCAAAGGCGCTGGAATTTGCACTATAGTGTAAATATATTAAAGTTTACACTTGAACACTTTCAGTCTTTACAGTCGCATATAAGGCATGTCGCAAGAAATAGGCGCGATCTCACGCGGCAGGGCGGTGCGATGCAGCCTCACTGAACTTTGACTGACCTCTAGTTAACTCTTCGTGCCTAACCAATGTATTATAGGCGGGTAATTCGCATGCATTTGTTCTAAAACACCTTAGGAAATAGGAACCGGATCTATCATTCATTTCGATACATTGTAACATGGAGTAGATACAAAGACGAGCAGCATCAATTAAATTCGATTAGATCTGACGATACTTACTTTATTATGCTTGAAAACCTGACAAAAACATTGGAAAATATCAAGGTTCGCTAAGTCACGGCTGTCGACGGTTGTATCCTCCGCCATCGCCGATAAGAAGTGACGTTTCGTTATTAATAGATTCCAATACAGAACCTTGAATTCTTTGGAAGTCGAGCGACGCCATCAAAGCGTCAATGTCTTCGATCCCGTTCTCTTCGAGATGTGTAGCTGCCATATTTTATGAGAAGTTATCATCAAGGAGGTTGGGTAAGCGCGTGACCGGCTGCTTCGGAGGCACCCTTTGAGTCGCCGCGATTCGTTGCGGGGATTAAAAAGCCGCGCCATATATCACGAAAACCGTGAGGACATTTGCGAAATCATCTCGCGGGCTTAGCAAGTTGTCGGTAAGGGTATCAAGTAATCAAGACACGAAGTAGCTTGCTTATTTAATTAACGGATGCAAACATTTTCAACATATTTATAGTTCTGCCTGAGATCATAACTAGTCTAGTTTTTAGTTTTCGTTGAATTATTTCTAGAAAAATACTGATTCACTTAATGCACTGTCATAAGTTATTCATGACTATGACATAATTGCATTTTATCTGGAGAATCACTTAATTGCTTACACTCTATTTTTTTGTGTAGGTATATATATATGCCTACTTGGCTGACCAGAAATGAACTATACCGTACGTGTGTACGTACCTACCGATATTATATATCCTGAACAAGTATTAGGTAAACAGTATATTGTCAAAACATGAGATATTCGAGATAAAATATCAAGACTATGTTGTCTGAGCAAAGTAAATCAACTCGAAGATATGAAATCTGTCATAGTAACCCACTTTAGTCTTGCAATTTTATAACCTATCATAATTCTGGTTCAGTTGAACTTTGAAGTCGCATCAGTAAGGCATTGAAACTCACGAGTCTGGTCTGGGTGTTGAAATGTCGTAAATGGGTAAGGCCGCGGATTTTGACGAATGTGACACAGACATAACATAAAAAAAATACGTTACGTTACCATAAAACGCAACGAAAGTTACTATAAAGCTCAGCTCATACTGGTATGAACTCTGATTAAATAAAGGTCGTAAAAAAAAACATATTTTTATTACTAAATAGTTGTTTTAATCAGATATAATAATCAACCCATATAATGTAATTTCTCATACTTAGTAATTACTTAAATTAACAGTATTTATAAATGTTTAAATGCCATAATCTTTGGAACTAAATAAACTAAATAAATCACCATAAATGCTTAAATGGAAATTGAACTGT
The DNA here is from genome assembly GCA_025490895.1 of Thaumatotibia leucotreta. NCBI lineage: Eukaryota > Metazoa > Arthropoda > Insecta > Lepidoptera > Tortricidae > Thaumatotibia > Thaumatotibia leucotreta. The sequence continues at coordinate 343,179 of JALPQI010000252.1, forward strand.
TATTAATTAACACTATTAAACACGTTAATAATTATACTGTATTTCATTAGCCCTAGGGGGGTAAAATTACCCAATGGAAAAAGCTAATTACTTAAAAAACCGCAAATCAAAATTAACCTAAATAACAAAATAATTTGATTTGTTTCGCAAACACTTGTTACAGTAGGTATGCTGTCATTCAAAATTTAATAAAACTCATTGAAATTAGTAAATTTCTGTGTGCACTTCCCTTTACTACATATTTTCGTTACGTAACATAAAAAATACGTTACGTTTTTTAAAAATGTAACGTATTCGTAACATAAGTGTAACGTATATTTGAAAAAAGGTTGATTATTTTGGTAAATAATTGCAATCTGAACATAATAATACATGCTACTGACGTTTGAAACTAAATCCTTTGAAAAAAAATGAAAAAACAGCCGTTTAATAATAATCACTACTTACCGTAAAAATCACATTACCACTTTAGACGTTTTTTGCTAAAACTTTCGCCGCGTGTGACAACCATTTGTTAACGAATTAATGGGAGTGAGTGTGCCTATGGGTGTTACCCTACTAGAATAAGAGTGCCTAGTATCGATAAACAAATTTCTACCAACATTGGCTTAAATATGACCTTAAAAAAGCGTTACGAAAGTATCGTAACGAAAAATTGGAATTGGTGACCCAAAAAGTAAAGGGAAAGAAAACAGTAAAATTGTTCACATATCATAAGTCCTTAATAAACGAAGCAATCTTTTATTATTCTAATTTGGTTTAAAATCAAACATTTAATGCTGACAAGTCTAATAATATGAAAAAAAAGGTTTTAAGTACTCGTAGTCGAAAAAATTACTCGACTTACGTTACGTTTTTGGCAGAAATATTTATTTATTAATTTTAAATAAAGAGCTAAATTAGCTATTTCATTTGATTATATGTAACTGAGCATAGGGGAATATTTTAAAATTGATCAGAGTTCTCTAGATGTTATCAGTTTTGTTTTATGAGCAAGACAAATTTTAAGCTACGAATTCGTCAAAATCCGCGGCCTTACCCAAATCACACGTGAGAATGAACGCGGGGCGTCGCGGGCGCAACCTATCATTACCCTTGTGTGAAATGGATTCTTGACTCTTGAGCATACTTGTAAATTATTCGAGACGGACGACACAAGTATCATTTTAAAGCGCAACCCATTATTTAACTGATACGTCGGGGTTTATTTTAGTCTCGAGATGAATAATAGGGACCTGTTTGTGGCTATCGTGCAATCTAGCTTTATGCTTATGGTTAGAATTACATAAGTAAGATTCAGGATAGATTAAGCCAAAATAAAGCCTTTAGACTTTGTTTTGGTTTATCTATCTGCGCCATTTGATGTTGTCAACGCTTTGAGATTTACTTGAGCAACCTTTATTAAAAACAAATGTATTTTTTAAATTATTCGGAGTCAACCAAACAAGACATTTATAAATTTACTTAAATAAATCTGTGTTTGTGAGCGTTTTAGCAAAACGTCCTACTTTGTCATACTTAGCTTGTGCTTTTATCGGAATTATATATCTATGCGTCCTCATGGAAAGCGACAAAGTGGGACGTTTTACTAAAAAAGCTGACATTTAGTCAACTGGTGAAGAACTTACATGTCTCTTTCCTGACCATTTTTAGTATAATTGTATTGATGCAACCCGGATATTTAATACGCAATACGAGAATATTGTCACATTGAGACACTGACGTGGACCTGACGACAGAGCATAGAGATAAGCTTGGACGCCCACCACATACAGTTCAAATCCTAGGCTATCGGAGAATGTTCTGACCCCGAATGGAACTTTTCATGTGTCAGATACATTACATGCATCGATTATTAATGATTAGACAATTTCTATAGTTAGGTTCGCTAGAGTTTTCAATTCAAGTAACAGGCAGATGAAAGTCACCTTGTCGACACTTCAATTTATAAGATATGATGAGGATAAATAGCAATAAATACCTATTTAAACGATCGGTTTATGTGTGTATGTCATCGCTACTGGGCCAGGCTTAATCGCATTAGCTAATGAGAAATAGTGTAAAGATTGTGAAAATTGTGTAAAAATCCTGAAAATTACTTTCATTTTGCAAATAGATGTTCACTTCAGCATAGATAAATAAGTAGCAATAAATAGCTACCTAATATACGAAGACTAGTAAGTTAAATAATGTTATTTCTGATCGCTATTCGCTTATTTATGTAGCAACATCTATTCTATCACAGGAACTAAGTAATAAATTACATGTGCTATGTTGAGTTGTTGTCACCTAAAAACAAATGAAAGCCCCATTGTTTCCAGTATCGTTCGGTGGCATCTTACAAAAGATTTGCATGCGTGAAAGCCAACCATATACAATAAACTAAGTAGACTGAGGCCTGCCGCCTCGCCTGGCGTCTACGTCTGGCAAGTGAAATATTACGTGCCGGTTATGCGAAGCGGATATCTGGATTCATAATAAATGACATTAATTAAGATTAAATGAAGAGCACGTCTATTTCTTGATCAATATCTATTCAATACAATCACTTTGATCAATGAAAGCGTACGTGATTTAGCTGGGAGGTCTGGTGCGGTGTCGTTTGATTCGTGTGTTTTGCCATAGGTCTTGACCCTAGGACCTGTTTGTCAGTCGCAACGGATAGAAATCAGAAAGTTTTTTCAGTGTTTCACAAGAGCTGTAATTGTCATCGACGGAGAGCGTTCCTAATCAATTGTCGTCGCTGGCGGCGCGTTCTCCTGCCTCCGTTCCCGTACACTATAGTAACCTGACTATGGTTATTAATTGACATCGGCAGCCGTTTGATATGCACAATAAGCAGGAAATATACTTAAAGCTTTTTGTGTGTCTCCCAATTGAAATAATGATGTCAACTAGAGTAAACGTTATTTCGACATTCGTCTGCGATAAATAAACTCGTATATCATATTTGATATTTGAGCCAGGATTTTCTAAAATAAGGGCTACATAATGATGTTCTATAAATACCCAATATTAATTCTTAGACGACATTCTAAGTATTAAATAACCGAGAGGATGTGGCGTAGAGTATTAATTACACACGCTCAATATTAGATTATATAGTTCGTAGTGTCCACATTTACACTTTAAAAAGACGTAAAAAATTGTTCAGCTATATATTCTGAAGTTAAATGAACCTTCGTGAAATCCCATTGAATGTCAGAATTTTAATCAATAAGATTAAGAGAAAGGATTTGTTGTGCAAATCGTCGCTGTCAATATAAAATTATGGAAATTAAGCTATTGCAATGATAATGGAACAGTCGAATCTTGCGACCTTGTGGCGTGCAACCTTTGGTGAAGAAACAATCCCGAGTCGCGTGCACAAGCAAGCACATGCTTTTAGTTTCCGAATGCCATGACGTGACATTTGTGATCGCACCCGAAAGGGCCGCCCCGCTCTCGACGCCAGGGGACCTGCCTTCTGGCCTCATTTACTGTCGTGATATATCTGATTGCTAATAAAATTATGATTTTATTGTATTACTTTTAACTGCATTTGTAAAGCTTTCGACCTTGTCTTGAGGTCGCATATTTAATATTCATACATTTTCTACATATGCTTGTGTTCAACTATACCTACTTGCAAATACCCAATTAAATTATATTTTAATCATCATGCAGTCAGGCCATAAGTCTCTTTATCAAAATTATCAGGGCAAATATAAATGATATTATAGCGACCCACTGGTGGAGCGACGGAAAATTACTGAGATCATTATCAGAAGATAAAGGACATAAATACTTATAAACATGCGTTACTTTAATTATATTTTTTTATACTCGTAATTTAGTAAGACGTACTCATTCCATGTTTATGCGTTCGTAATAAAATAATGCAACACAACATATAGCATGTAACTTTGACTTTGCATATCGTCTGTTTTTAGGTCGCACCTGCCATCCTGCCAAGGTCCCTATAACGGCAGAGACGAAGTACTAGTACTCGTACATGCAAAATATCATCCAAGTCGATGTCCCTGACAGTAAGCAGGTGTTGCGTAATAATTATAAGCGCATAACGAGTGCATAGGTAATGCATGGGCCAAGTCTACGATGACCCCGCGATGCGCTAATGCAGCCTCTTAGCTAGCACAGCTTCCCTTGACCTTCCGCTAAGCCCTGACAGAGAAAATCGAAAGGATATTGAGACGTTTGACACTGAACACTGGCGATTGTGACGTTACCTAATTGTCTCTCTCTTAGGTACCTATTTATAAAGATCTGCGCGTTATGTACGTTGTAGGCAAATAGTACCTAAAATGGAAATGTATAGCATACTTAGATCGGGCTGTCGGTGTCGAGGTGTCGGTCGAGGTCGGCGACATCCGCGACTCTGCGTGGAGATGTGACCCGTACCCAATTACGTATAACTACTCACACGTACCCTCGAAGTATTAAGTAAATATCATTACCAATTATATCATCACATGAATTTTAAGAGAGTACTTAGGCTTACTCTAACTAATTATTAAAAATTAATCGCGTATCAATATCAATAACTCAATTCAAAGCATCCAAGTAGCTACCGTTTTAACTGACGGATGCCGGTTAGGTTCTTTCGCGTCAAGTAGGTAGCCGTTAGCAGGTCATTATGCCACTGTCAAATTAAATAACTGACGCCCATGCAAATTTTCATATTCTGACTTTACCGGTGTAACTGGCTATAATGTGACGTGCAAACAAATCTATTCACAAAAATATTAGGTAGATATCTATTTCTTGTTATAATCATGTTCGTCTACTGTAGATTATTCATAATTCTAGGTGGCATAGATAATGGCCCCACAACTGATTAACAATCGATTTGCATAATTATTCCGAACTGCGATTTGATAAATGTTATTATTGTAATAATCGTCTGGAAAAATGCTCATTTATCTTTTGCGGTCGCGTAACAACAACACAGTTGTTTTCGGAAAATTCGTACTCAGCGGCCACGATGTCAAATCGTGGTGCTCATGTTATCCGGATGTCCTAGAAAGTGTTTAATGACTGATATTGCGAGTCATTAAACATTGTGCTCTCGATTAGGTAAATAGGTATATGTATGTATACTTAGCAACTGTAATTAAGTAGGTTTATAAAGATTCGTTAAACTATAGGTAAGTGAGATCAAATATTAATAGAGTAAATAAAACCTACCTATGTGATCTTATTGATTCTAGATAATATCTGATGCCAGTCGTTTATAAACTTTGCCGTAGAATTGCACGACAGCGACTCGATCATTTATTTTGCTACTTACTGAGTAACCTGTTTAACATTTTGTAAATGTCAATTATTTGGTACTATGGCAGTGTCAAAAATTACACTTCCGATAGTGAAAATAATGAAATTTCGTATCATGAACGTGAATGTTGTACACCTCTACGATAAAGTATTTATAAACGGTACCAAATCCCTATTTTCTATTTTATTCAAACGCTAAATATTAATAAACATTCAAAAATGAAATACAAAAATAGTCTACCTATAGGTTTGCAGGTACTTTCTGACACAGAAAACCGTAATACTATAGCCTACATTGATACTAAATTACGTTTATGAATTAATTTATATATGTTTTGTTACAGGTACGTGAAACATGCAAGGAGTCTTTCTGTAAGTGTAAGTAGTGTTAGTGAATTTGGGTATGTCATTATAAAATCATCAAAAGCTTGAGTCCCGTTCCAAACGTGTAGGAGGGAGGTTACGTAAACTTAACCCTTTGAACATTACTTGGCACTCCTTTTTAAGAAATTGTGTTTAGCGATCTTGTGAAGGTTTCCCTTGGAGGCAATGTTAGCCAAATACACCTACGTTTTCAATGAACACTGAAGACTTGGTATGAGTCATGTTCTGTTTATTAGGTAAGTAAAGTACCTACATATTGTGCATCGCAAATAATAGTAAATTGGAAACAGGTGTACTTACATTGAATCATGTGTGATTGTTATTATAAATTCTATGGTAATTGTTACACCTACTGACTATTACGCACTATTTTTAAGCATGATAAATTTTAGTACATAAGGATTTTGTAATGCAAGAGACGTATTATAATCCTGCAAATTCTTGACGATAAAAATACTATGTACAGTCATAAGCCTGAATACTAACGGATACCTTGAGTACGGATACTGAAGACACAGGCCGTTTATTTTACCGAGGCAAAGAAATGTTATATTTATAGGTAAAAGCGATTGGAACGTTTGTGGCGTGTTCACTTACTAGGTAGGGTAAAAGCACCAATAGATGACTGCCACCCAGAAGTTGACTGATAGGTTTAAAAATCTAAATAATTAAATCAGGAATAATTTTCCACGCTCGGGAGTATTTTTCTCATATGCGGCAACACCATATCGTGTCTCACATGCGAATTACCAGACAGTTAAGCCACGCACGCGGCAGTGAGCGGCCGTCGAGTTTGCGCTTCGCACCAAAATCGCGTTTTATATGGGATCCTTATTAAGAAAAGCCCTCAAAAATTTAAGCTATTAATGACGTAAAAAATCGAATATGGCTTTTATTTCCTTAATTTACTTCAGTATAGATTTTAGAGTAATATCTCTATTGTGTATACTATAAAGAATAGTTTTTTTTTATTTATTTTATGAGATATTTGCTGGTCAAGTTATGGTTCCAATATTGTGTGTTCGGGCCAAAAGATGAACGACGGTCAACTTTTGGGTAAAGGCTCGTATTTTCAAATGCTTGTGTAAATTATAATAAAATAGCTAGATGTAATATTTATACATAAAATTACAATTAGTTTTGTTGATGATTTTTTGACCAAAAGATGAACGAGCCTTTTTTCATGTAACACGTTTTAAAGAAATTTATTTTTGTATGAAAACGGGATTGTTCAACTCAAGAATCGCTGTCCAAAACGTGAACTAGGAAAATTTACTGGTTCATCTTTTGGATTGGAATCCAATAAATGAATTCGAATCCAAAACATGAACCAACTGATTTTATTTAACGGTTGAATTTGGGAAAAGTGAAACTTTTGTTCTTAGAGATCAGATTATTACATAATACACACTGTGTTTATGTTTCATTAAATAAGGTCAAATACAATTAATTTATCGAAAAAACTAACGTTTTTATTCATCTATTGGGGTCTTGCCGTTCATATATTGGTCTTGCCATATTGCGATTATGCTGGTTCATCTATTGGGATCAAATTGTTCAGAGATAGGGCACTTTGTTCAACTACTGGGGAATTTGACTCCTTTTTTAATATAATCTTTTTTATAAAATTACTGAGGTTTAATACGAGGCATGAAAATAACTTATTATAAACTCAATTAAATGCGGAATCATATAAAAAATCAAATATCAAATCAAATAAAAAATGATGAATATGAGTTACATCATATAGAAAAAAATATTTAAAGTTGCGAAAGTTGCTTAACCGTTCATCTATTGGTGATATTACCCTAAGTAGTTACGCTTCAGTGGAGGTACTTAGGTAGCTACTCGTTGCTCAACGTAACATGTGCAGAATTTAGTTTATTCATTTGAATAAGAAGTAAACATGTAGTCGTGTTAGTTGTACTAACTCAAATACAGACACACAACACTTCAGCCCTTGCCAGGTTGTGACCAAACACTGCGAATGCTGAATACGAGAACATTAACAATCACAGTTCTAGCTATAAATGACAATTAAAACGAAAAACATCGAAATGAAGATAATGTAAGTACGTACAGTACAGAACACTTACATTTTACTGGGGCCTACAGAACACATTAGGTAATAATATAAAAGATAATATTAATAGTATCTACTCGTAAATGCCATTACAGGTCGAGAAATATTAAATAGTATGAAAGAAGACTTAAGAAAGTTTCCCGAAATGCAATAAAAAATACCTAATAAACTTGATTTAGTTACTTTTTTGTGTACAAGCCCTTGCACGGAAGCCTTAGAATGTAGGTATTTACATATATATAATATAGGTACCGTCAAACTAGCCAAATTTGCCTTTAGGGGAAACATTGCCAAAACCTAGAATTTTTTTAAGTAATACTCAGTTTTGTTAAAAATAGTGGGCTCGTCAATCTTCTTAGTCGGACACTCTTGTCAGAGTGGTCGTGGTTGCGCAGACGGGGTACTTGGAGAGCTGTTTGTTGTGTCGTGAACTTTCTCGAGAACTGCTCTACTGGCAATTTGCTTCCATTTTTCCGGTCCGAAGTGTTGCGAGTGCATTGGATCATGGTTGAATCGGTAACTTGTTTAATCAGGTCAGTCCAGCTAGTTGGTGAGCGTCCGCGTGATCTTTTGCCTTCCACCCGGCCCTGAACCACCAGTCTTTCCATTTCTGGAGATGTGACCAAAAAACTTCAGTATTCGTAGAAGCACAGTTGACGAAAGTCGATCTTTGATGTGAAGCTCTTTGAGTATGGAAGCATTGGTGCGAAACGCCGTCCACGGTATTTTAAGGAGGGGTCGTCAATACAATGTTGTATTTTTCTACATTAACCAATCTATTAATAATTCTAGTCTTGCGCAATGTTTCCCGTGAAGGCAAAGTTGGCTAGTTCGATGGTAGGTACTTATATGTCTCTGTTAGACAAGAGTACCTGTGGACTGAAGATCTATGTACACACCGGGTACAATGTAGTATACTCTTATACTACATTGTACCCGGTGTGTACATAGATCTTCAGTCCACAGGTACTCTTGTCTGAATGTATGCTAGCCATGTAGTTATTTGCGGTGAATGAATGCCGACCGGTGCGAGCTTATTGGGGTGCTATTCAGGTTGCTTGCGAAATGAAATGCCAATAATGCCATTGTGATGCTGCCTTCGCTAGGGTTGTAGAAGTTCAACTTTATTTCAATAGTTGATCAAATGATTTATCGTTATTATTGTTTTTTTCTGACATTTTATAATTAATGTATCTGTGTAATCTTTTGTTGATACTAATTTAAATTACTTTCGTCTTCACCACTCTATGCATGCCTAATTCATGGTTGATAGCACTGGACTTTTTTTGTGTATTAATTAATTTTGTATCATATTTTACTGTGTTCGAAGCAAATAAATCAAAGAAGGTGAATACATGTCATGTAACGATGGGGGTGGCATTATCAAACACGATAGAACCCCTTTAATTAATAAAGATAAAAAAGAAGCAAATAAAAATCTTTGCATCTTTATCTACTTCACACATTCACTTTTAAAATATATAAATATGCATTAAACTGTGCATTTAAGATCACACGGCAACACCATGCAAGATTGGTTGCCTCCTAAAATTTTTATAAACAAAGTTTTAATAAGTGTATACACATAAATGTATATACATAAAATATTAATTTGAAATGTTTCACGCACTATATGGCGAGATTGGCGAGTACTTAAATAATCAAATAGATTTCATCTCACACGTACAGTATCAATATCAGATAAGATCCGTCAGGTGTGGTAGGCAGCCCTATTGCCGGCGCTAGCGCAGCGACGCCACCGGCGGCGCCGGGCCCGCCCCCCTCGTGTCGATATCAACTTCTATCATCGCGGCCCTGAGCTGTCGATCATGCCGGCATGACTTGTCACTCAAGGCCACTCAGGAGCATTCCACGATGATGCGGCAGCATTTATTATTCATACGTTCAGAATCAGTTGGTTCTGAAGTTCGCAAATGTCGGGGATTTGTCTTTGTCACACCAACGAATGCGTCATTAGAGTGACAGAGATAAATCCGCGTTTGCGAACTTCGGAGCTCACGGTAGGGCCGCAGTACTCAATGACATAAGAAAACATTAGGTATTGTAGGCAGCCCTACTGTTGGTGGTGCCTGCCCCCCTCCGTGTCACTAATGTCACTATCAACTTCTATCACCGTGGCCGTGAGTTGTCCATCATCCCGGCATGACTTGTCACTCAAGGCCACTCAGGAGCATTCCACGATGATGCGGCAGCATTATTATTCATACGTTCAGAATCAGTTTGCCTACCCCGAACTCCGAAGTTCGCAAATTTCGGGAATTTGTCTTCGTCACACTAACGAAGGTGTCATTAGAGTGACAGAGACAAACCCCGAAATTTGCGAACTTCGAATTAGGCTCGCAGTACCTAATGACATAAGAAAACATCAGGTATTGTAGGCAGCCCTACTGTTGGTGGTGCCTGCCCCCCTCGTGTCACTATCAACTTCTATCACCGTGGCCCTCAGTTGTCCGTCATCCCAGCATGACTTGTCACTCAAGACCGCTCAACCGGAGCATTCCACGTTGATGCTGCAGCATCGTTATTATTCATACGTTAAAAATAGTTGGCCTACTGCGAACTTCGAATTAGGCTCGCAGTACCTAATGACATAAGAAAACATCAGGTATTGTAGGCAGCCCTACTGTTGGTGGTGCCTGCCCCCCTCGTGTCCCTATCAACTTCTATCAGCACGGCCCTGAGCTGTCCATCATGCCGGCATGACTTGTCACTCAAGGCCACTCAGGAGGATTCCACGATGATGCGGCAGTATTATTATTCATACGTTCAGAATCAGTTTGCCTACCCCGAACTCCGAAATTCGCAAATTTCGGGGATTAGTCTTTGTCACACCAACGAAGGCGTCATTGTCATTAGAGTGACAGAAATAAATCCGCGAAATTTGCGAACTTCGGAGGTCACGGTAGGGCCGCTCAATGACATAAGAAAACATTAGGTATTATAGGCAGCCCTACTGCTGGCGGTGCCCGCCTCCCTCGTGTCACATTCAGCTTCTATCACCGTGGCCCTGAGCTGTCCGTCATCCCAGCATGACTTGTCACTCAAGGAATTAACCGGAGCGTTCAACGATGACGCTATTCCATTCAATTCAACATTTAAGGCCATTTTCAGGATTAATCAAAGTTTTCGTTTTCAAGTGTTGCAGATATGGCTAGTGCTTCAGTTATAAATTTAAGGCTTTTTTTTCAGGCTTTGATAGATACATTAAATAGTTTATAAAATCCGGTTATCAGTTGTCCAACTGAATGGTTCCTATCCTATCGCTAACAAGACGTGAAGTGTGAAGTGTTCCGCAACTTCGCGCAATTATCATAATTGAAGGTACATAGCTTTTGGAACTATGTAAACATCTAAAAACAAGAGAAAAGTTAGAAAGCCATAAAGAGCCGATCGGTGTTATATAAGCTTTATAGAAAATAGGCTACTGATTGAGATTTAAAATAGTTTTTTTTGTTTTGAACGTTAATGCACTTGTTCAAGTGTAACTTTTTACACCTTTCTTATCTTAAGCTGATGATAATCTTTAGTCTTTTTAATGCTTTGTTTGGATAGTAATAACTAAATCGATCGTTGCAGATCGTTTTGTAATACTCTCTTTAAATAAGTTACCGCGATTTCTTATTTCTTTTGGAATTGATCAAGGAAAGCGCAATAAAATTATGTAATTACTTTAGAAAGGGACATGTTTTGACCAAAAGCTACTTATCTGATAGTGATAAATAGATAGTGTGCTAGACGTAGACTCGTTATCTCTTGTTGTTATGGTCGTGGCACGCGCCTCCTGCGTGTATTGTACACGAGGCCTACACAGTAAGGTCGGTGAGATAGTATTTTTACTTCATGATAAGACATTCCTAGTAAATAAACGTGAAAGTGTTTACGAGTAGATCATATCGTTCGAGAAGTTATGACATAATAAATATAAAAATAACTTGACAACAATAAGATAACAGTCTAAATTCGGCGATGTTAAAAATATTTGTTAATACATTTCTTAGTATTACCTTAAGTTTACAAAATAATGTAATGTGTTGGCTTTTGCTTTTTATTGTAAAACAATCCTTTCATACTTTTGATATCTAGCTCAATTTAAATGCAGAGGCACCTAAACCTATGTCAAATGTACCTAAATATCATATGCACATATATATACAGGGTGTAAGTCTAATACGGGCGAAGCTCTTAACTGGCGTTAGTTTACGACATAATAAGTACATTCAAATAACTTTTTCTTAAAATTAGAGCAACAAAATTTTCCATACAAAATAATTCGGCGCGCAATGTAGAGCAACATACGCGAGTTCAGCACTCGTTGACAGCTAATTTTAAAAGCAGATGACATAACTGTTAACTGCCATGTCAACAAAAACAAATGTTCGTACCTACATTGCTGCTCCGATAATCTTAAAAAATTTCTGTAGGGGCATAATTAAGAGTAACTTTAAAAAAACCTTCTAATCCATGATTACACTAATGAATCCCATGCCTGGTTTAATTGATCGCCCGTATTAGATTTACACACTGTATATCGAAGCTGGAAACTCAAATGGTGTTTACAACACCTGTAACGGGCGTTAGAATTAGAATAGTTATCATTATTATTTTGTACATATATAAAGAGATTCGTATCTCAAGCTACCTACTATAGAAAAGTAAAACATAGTAACTCGAATCTACATGTATGCATAGATTCACTAATAGTTATTTCACTTAATCAATAGTATCTATGAGAAAAAAAAACATTATTTAGACGGGTTTGGGCAGTCAGCTCTTTCCAGTCCTCCAGTAACACATTATTGTTTTATCACTTACATTTAATATACCTATTCAAACAAAAAATTGGAACAGAATAATATCATAAGGTAAATGCGTGTTATCTAGCTAAATTAGGAAAACATACAAAGCAAATACACAATAAAATGTGGGCACCCTATATTGTGCCTCCACTTTTTTCATGCCCTAGTTTACAGTTCAAATACCTACTTCAAATTCGCGAGACGTGACTAAACATTTGGTTGCTAGCTGTGCCATTTTAACCTCAAGAATGTTGATAAAAATGGAAACGTTTGTCTATTGAACATTTCCATTTGGTCATTGACCGAATATCTGAAATATAACTAGAATCACTAATAAGAATTGAACTGGCCCATATCTGCAATATAGCGGTATACATTTTTGATTTCCTTTAACGCTTTTAATGACTGAAGCTGAGTGATATTCACTGGAAAAAAGAAATTTGCTGTTCTTGGTAACTTTTCAAATTTTCCGAATATTATACTACGAGTATAGGGAAACTTATCATTTGTAATATTCACTACTACCCTACCTATACTTTGTTGGGAAATTTAGCGGCACATTCTCTACTCGTGAAAGATACGGCAACTTTACATTTTGAACCAAAAGTTACGAATTATTATGTTAAAATGTTATTTACAACGGATAAATTTTTGTTCTTATCTTATTACGTAAATAAAACTTGTGGGTGATCAGAAAAGCAAACTGACAAGTTTTTAGATATTTACATGTTTATAGGTATATGTGTAATTAAAACATGTTTAATCTCTATCGTTAGCTAGTACGATTATGCAGTCACTCGAAAGGATCGTGGTCCGTTGGTGGTACACCCTGCGACGCATTTATTGGTATCTATCCGGATTATAAAACTAAATACTGATAACGATTTAATAAATACCTACAATAAGACTTACACTATCTCTGACGCACAAAGACGTTGTCATTAACAAATAGTGTTTCAAGTGCCATCTGTTATTGCTGTCTGGAAAGATTCCAATAGGTGATTTAGAACTCGTGGAACACCCTGTATACCTACTGTTTTTTGGTCTTGATTCTGAAATTGCTTTTATACTAAAAATTTATGCCATTGATTGACCTGCAGATTAAACCTCTAAAATTTATAATGAATATTGAGTTATTGTGTAGAACCTTTGGTATAAAAAGTACCTTAGATTACATCAAATGCCTATTAGCGACCTCTTGGTATTTTCAATGTTATTGACGTATTGAGATCGTATCAAAAAGAGCACGATGCACAGCACAGGTAGGCAAATCAAATTGATTTTTTTGCTGACAGACATGTTCGCAATAACAAGAATGTTAGGGCGATATTAATGGTACGAGGTTATCTTTTGAAGTATCTTTGTCAGCTCCGTGTAATTGACAGCTAATAAATATACATGCAACATCTAACCGAAGAACTCGTGTTGACATTTCGGAGCGGCAAGTACACAGGGCCGCGGATTGGCTGCATTGTTCGAATGCTAATCGAAGCACACCTATTGACTAAGCGCGCATCCGATATTAGGTCAACAGAACAGAATCTCTGCATTTTCTAATAAATTATGTGAATACAAACCTTGTATAAGTATTCGTAAAGTAATATAGTAATTGGTAATTATTTTTCATACGTAATAAAGCTTTAATTTAATCCTCGTTTCTAGACTAACTATAGATACTTATGATTATATCTACCCTTTTACCTAATAAGGATAAAGTGGGCATAGTGACAATTGCGAGCCTTGTATATTTATAAGGCTCGAAATAGTCGATATAAACATGATATAAACAGTTTATAGGGTAGGGAGCTCCATTTAGAAATAACTATTTATACCTACTGCGTTACGGCTCGAAATGAATCAAGGCCATTATTTGTCAGAAGTTTAGGCTACCCAAGTACCCATTCTATAAATTGCAGATATATTTATTGCATTGCAATCATATTTAATAAATATTTACATACTTATAAGGAATTTAAATACCTTATACAGGATGATATATTATCTGAGTCGTTTTGTCGCATTTTTTTTCGCGTTTTTTATGTTGTCTCCATAGTGAAAGTTGCCCAGTTCACTCTTGCCCCAGATGTCACCCTGTATATGTATGTAAGTTATTTCACAATAAATAATTGTCAAACCATTGATAATCGCGGAAGAAGTTAAGAACTGACTGTAGAAGGATTTATGCTTGGTTATGTCGTGATTTTTGCCGCCCACTTGAGCATCTAATTTCATCATCATTAACAATTTCGACTTCCATGGGCTTTTTATATATGCAAATCAGCAGTTGTAAATTAGTGAACATATTTATGAGTTGTTGTAAATAGTTCATCACCATTAAAATTGGTCCGGCGGCGTTTTAGTTGGCGGCGGTTAACCTTGACAGTTAAAAGGTTTTCGGACGTCATCGTATTCACAAATTTATTAACAATGATGTGAAAAACATATATATTTAGTTACAACTTACAACACACAATTTGAGCATTTCTGAAAAAGTGTGTGGGTACATTTGGACCACGTCTTCGATATTGATAAAAATTGGTAGGTAAAATGATGCTTAGCAAGATGTAACCACATTACATTTCACAAAATGTCCCAAGACGTTTGTATGAAAGGTTCCTTTTTTGTTACCAGAAATTTATAGGAGTCTAACAAAAAAGAAAAAGTCCATGCACACTTCCTGGTACATTTTGGGAAATGTGATCTTGTTCAGAGTCATTGATGACTCTACCAGCTTACCAATTTTTACCAGAGTCGAAATCGCGATCTAAGTGTACAATCTTTTTCAGATTTGCACATTTACAATGTCTGGCTCTCCTTAATATACGTATACGCAGTATTTTTTACCAGCTAAATTAGAGATACAAAAAGTTTGACTTATTATATATTATTAATATGTATATACACCTACTTACAATAGAACCTTCGCAATCTTCGCATGCTCTTCACGTTAACAAATGACTCTAACGCTTAATATAATTAGCATCGCATTTGTGTATGGTTATTAATAATCACGGCGATGCCTGCACAATTTTATTAGGCGCTTATACAATTCATTACACTATGAAATAAATGTGATCATATTTTATATGAGGTCTCAATTATTTGTTGATTTTGGGTAGATAATTTGTTACTTAAAATTAATGTCATGTACTTAGTACTATTATAGGGTATGGTACATATGAAGTTAATGTTTTATTACTGTGCTGTGTAGATAGGCAATATGTACAACAAATTTGCTTATTCATTTTCGATACTTTCAATTATACAGAATGATTTTGGATTCACTGTGTGCGAATAAAAAATAACTCTCGTCAGTCCTTGTCGGTATTTTCTATCAAGCAAGCAAATCGTGTTACATAAACTAATGTGACTGTAAACATGTGTATCTTACACCGTGTTTTAATTTTATTTCCGTTAAATGTAATAGGATACTTGGTTAGTTCGTTAATTGGAGCTACCTGGTATATCGCTTTTTGTAAAATTCAAAAATTTTCATAGACATAATAAATGAAATGGTAAGTCTGAGGGAACCTTAAGAATAACATAAAAGTTGATTTCAGGTGACTGACGGGTCAGGTCAAAATAAGTAACATTAGGATGTATTAAATACACTTTTTCAATCATTAAATTTATTTTTATACTGAAATCAGTCAGAGTTCAATACCATTTGACCTGAGTAAGCTTCCCTTTAAATTTAACGAAAAAAATACACTGTATTTTTGAAGTAGCCTATACCAGCGGGCCAAGGCGAGACCCGGCTGACTCATCAAGTGGGCACCCGTAGGCTTTCAGCAGGTGCACGCGCATTGTTCGACAACACCTACTTACATAACTTACGAGTTTGGTTGCACGATATGAATCATGGTCTCATCATTAGATTAGAGGGGTACCTAGTGTACTTACCGTAAACTTTTACAACATATTTTTGTTAATATTTTGTATTTTTTTAATACTTTGCTTACCATGTCATTGTCAAACTTTGCCTGGTTTGAAAAACAATGATTATTATATCAAATAGCTATGTACTCTTAGCAATCCGAATAATGGAAGAAAGACTACCATTCTGAGATGCAGATAGTATATGATAGATTATATACGAGGTATCTACCTACTGATGTTTTAACATATGAGATTGCTTAGTGAAAAGTTTGTGTTAAATGTTTTCTTCACCGTGCAAGATTAATTGCAGATAATGGTAGTGTGCAGCTATGCCTACTCACAATTTGAGGGTCAAAACAATTTCCACTTATCATGTGTAGCTTCATTAGTAACAAGCCCACGTAATCCCGACTTATGTTAATTTCCTGTCAACAATCAATACCCCATTAGTCGCAAGATTATACACGGTGTTTCTGGTAACACTCAAAACCTCAGACACCCCAACTGATTTTTATTTTTTTAAACTTATCTATAGTAGTCATTTTTTAATCTGTTGTTTATTTATTTTTTTATTGGATATTTGATTTTCTGTACACCTCTACTCGACTTTTAACTCTACACTCAATAAAATAATTGCTAGCTACCATCATAAACCTGGAAACTATTTATTTTGTACATTATTGCAACGACATAAGGTTTACCAATAGACAGCTGTGTCGCTGTAAACCACTTTAAAACTTTGTCACAGTAAACTTCAAATAGGAAAGCTAAGCAAACTTAACCCAACATTCAAAATGACAAGGTTGTAATTAGGTACGAGTTCGATTTCTTATGTTATGACACTCGAGCGTTTTCAAATTAGGCCAGTTGCACCGAGGATTAAGGACTAAAGCATAGATGTAGTACAACATTTATTATACAAGTAACTATCCTTATCTGGCTTACCAATTAAATTCGGTGTCAAAGAGAGATGTACGTACGTTTTCTATTTCTGAACTACCTGTCATGTCACTGGGTTTATTTGAAAACGGTCAGTTTGACATGTCGCTCCTAAGAATCAAAAAGACATATCTTCTAACAAAAAGCTTATTAAAAGGTAGGTTTGACCTTTAGAATTAGAAAGACTTGTTCTAATCAAATGTAGGTATGGAAAAAGAGTATTTTTAGTCATGCATAACATTTGGGAATATTTCTGTCTCTTTTTAGCAAAGTAAGTTAGAAAGAGACTGCTGCTTGTAAATTGTAGCTGTATAAAACCAGACCTTGATTATGACACTATCTGTTATGACTGCTTGCCTATGCTGATACTTCACTTGGCGTATGTATTTGCGTTTTGCCTCTTGCTCCCATTTAATTAGTATACAGGTGGAAGCGAGAGTCATAACGCAAACACGCCAACTGGAGTGCCTCCTACGCAAAATGCTAAATATTCCCTAATGGTGATGTATGGTGGTGTGTGGCGTATCTGTGACAACAGGAACATGTTAACATTATATCTGTAAAAAATCGACTGTTTAGCTATCACAGCTCATAAAATAACAACCTGCAGGTTACAGACAAGCGGACACAGAGACGGGCGGACAGAAAGTGCATGGGCGATCGTACGGGACACAACTTTAGAACTTGTATAGCTGCGTCCGTACGATCTCCTATGTACGGCCAATGTTGTGAAGAGCTGAAGGGCCGTGTCTTTTTTTTACTCGAGAGTGTGTATCTTTCATTCGTGTTCATAGCCGTTAGTTCATAGATTAGTAGCTTGGGGTGAGACCAGTGTCTAAGAGCTCGTTCCCACTATGTCGGATGTGGGCCGATTTTTAATCGGCCGTTCTGGTGGCAAAACATTTTATATGCTGTTCACAGTCGTCCGACAACGATTTTGTGTCGGAGTCGATATAAAATGTCGTCCGTTTTGAACCAGGTCCTGAATTCTGTCGATTTATATTGCATTGTTTAGTACTGAATTGGTACTATTTGCTACCTTTTGGAAAAAAAATAGAATTTCCATTTCAAAGCTTTATTTAAAATAGTCTGGTCCCGCCATTATAACGTTATGGCGGAACCAGGTCCTGAATTCTGTCGATTCATGTTGTATTGTTTAGTACTGGCTTGGTACTATTTGGTACCTGTTGTAAAAGAATTAGTACCTCTTCCATTTCAAATAGTCTCGTCCCGCCATTATAACGACTGATTAACTAACTCAGTACTAAATAATGCAATATGAATCGGTCGAATTCAGTATCTGGTCCCGCTATTATAACGGTTACGAATGCTCTCTCAGATTCAGAAATGTTTAAGTATTAACTATGTAGTTGGTGAGTTTACGCAAGAAAATAAAAAACAACTCTTTCAATTCATAGATATTTACGTAAGTAATGACCAATTGTGTACATAAAAATTATAACAAAAACAGTATTGTAATTTTATTTACAAGTTACGGTGTTCGGGGATGTTTAAGAGCTGTTTAAAATGTCGCCCACCTTGGCGATGGCACAGCAATGCTCGTTTCCGTAAATTGTTTCTGATTGACTGCAGCACTTCAGGAGTATTTTTAACCGTCTCAAAAGAGGCAGTAATTTTGTTTCGTAGTTCGTCAATAGTCGTCGGTCCTGTGGAGTTAAATCCGGTGATCTGGCTTGCCATTGCACTAGGCCTCGACGTCGAATCCAATGCTGCCCATAAATATTGTCCAGATGTCTCCTGACGTTCATCTGGAAGTGTGCAGGAGCACCATCATGCTGGTAATACATTTGATGTACAAACTGCAAGGGGACGTCTTCAAGCAACAATCTGTTGAGCTCCCGACACAGACGATAGTGAAAAAGGTGTTGCTGGTCGTCTCTCAAAATTCTCCAAATATTCTTATGATCACAATTAAACCGACGACCAGCTTGTCGTGTGCTAGCCGTATGATTAACGCGAAAATACTCTAAGACGGCCTCCTCGAAATCAGGGTTCATTTCATCATGTCTTACTCTGGCCATTGGTGGCTCTGGCTCTGGGGTATACTCTTGGCTCGACTCAGTCGTTTTTTGTCAAGTTCTTTAATTCGACCCTTTCTGCTTTCGTCACCCGTTCTTGATTTGCCATTTTCGTGTGAAGCCTATTTCATATTTGGTAAACTTTGTGCTTTTGCCATTTTCTTATTTTAGCTCATTCGTTTATACTTCGTTATTCTTCGTCACCATCTTCTTTGAGCATTTTCGGTGACAGTCATTCTCTTTTTTAGTATAATTCTCTATTTGTTATGTTTTTCTAGACAAAAATGTATAGAATAAAATCAAAGACGATAGGTCGAATAGCAAATGAGACCAAAAAAGAATAGACTAACATTGAATATGCCCAAAGAAGATGGTGACGAATAACGAATGATCCAAAAGAAGAAAATGGCAAAAGCACAAAGTTTACCAAATATGAAATAGGCTTCACACGAAAGTGGCAAATCAAGAACGGGTGACGAAAGCAGAAAGGCACGAATTTAAGAACTAGACAAAAAACGACTGAGTCGAGCCAAGAGTATACCGGCTCTGGCCAGAATCGTAGTCCCGAAGTCGTTGAGTAGCTGCGGCTATGGTGGCATTCGGCACGGCGACACAGAACTCCTCGTGATAAGTCCTTACCGCTAAATTGACATTGTCATTGCGGCGTGCTTGCGTTCTTACCATTTCACAGTATTGAACGTTCGTGAATTTAAACGCCATGATAATTAGAAATATCAACGGAATGAACATACAAATCAAATTGACAAACAACGTCAAACTCGTAGCGGAAAAAATAATCGTCCAGGCAACCAGCCATTATTACCAGAATACCCCTAAATACTGAAAAAGGTATACAACCTTCAGCAATGCGATATGCACAATGTTGTATTACGAATTTGTAGACTGGGCACGTAAAAAATAACTAAAAATACAAATAAAAATAAAAATATAACCCCCAACAAGATATAGCTCAATCGATTCTACTCTCGATCCTGAACAAACGGTTTTCTGGTTTTTGGTGTTAAGTGAAACACGGTGTATAGGTATCTATCTACAAAACCAACTGCTATGCTACTTAAAATAGTACCCATAAAAAAGGTACATTTAAATGTACCTTTTTAATTGGTACCATTAATACAAAAACATTTTGTATTAATCATTCTGATTTATTTCCCAAAAGGTAGGGTAACATGATTAGGTACATTCAAAATGACGAATCGTATCGTAATGAAAGTGATGATAATTTTGAGTGATGATTTTCAGTGTTTTGCAGATAGATCTACATTTTTATTTATAAGAGGATACTTCATTTCATACAGTTAACATAACCTTCTTACTCAAAGGTTAAGTAACCGGTAAGTACATCCATTATGCGTTATTATCATTATTACATATCACTAATGCACTGAGCCAGATTAACTGTAGAAGATTCGATCGCGTCTTATAATATTGCTTAACATGTCAAGGGTCAGTATTTGAGTCAAGGTCGACAGATAAGGCGACTAATCGGCCGATAAGTCGCACACGCGGACGCAGGTCGCGACACCGAACCGGCGGGCGGATGTGTTCCGCCTATCTAACCCCAGTAGCCCTACCATGAGCTGCCTCTACGCTATTAACGCGCGTGTACTTGCCCGCTCGTACTTGCGTATTGGAGCGAGCGAGCCGCACAGCAGCTTGATTAGTTGATTACTTTCATTACTTCAGGTACATACGCAAAGGCTAGATGAACATGTATAATATAATAATGTTATACAGTACCGATATAATATCGAGGGTTTAACGTCCATTTTTGTGCAAATGTTATACAAAACCCAAACTAAATAATCGCCGCAGAAAAAGTCGCTGATTGAAAGTTTCACGATTATCACTCATATTTTAAAGACAAATGGGTCTTAATCGCGTAAACTACTACTACTACGAGTACTAATTAAACGTAAGATTAAGACCCACTTGTCTTTAAAGTAAAAGTAGCTGATTCTGAATATACGCTATATAAGCACTTATTAAGTTTTCACGATGCCCAATTCGGCTTCAGGCCTGGAGTCTCAACTGAGAGTGCTATCCTGTGTCTCAAGCGGACCGTCCAGTACTATACCTCTAGAAAAACACCAGTCTTGGCATGTTTCCTGGACCTGTCTAAGGCCTTCGACCTGGTGTCGTATAAGGTTCTATGGCAAAAGGTTGAGAGTACTAACTTACCTACTGAAGTAATTTCTCTGATAAAATATTGGTACCACAGCCAGAGAAACTGTGTGCGATGGGCAGGTGTTTTTTCGGAGGAGTACAGGTTGGAGTGCGGGGTGAGGCAGGGCGGGCTTACGTCTCCCAAGCTGTTCAATTTTTATATCAACGGTTTGTTGGAGGAGTTGAGTGGTGCCAATGTCGGATGCTCGGTTGATGGGGTTTGTATGAACAACATCAGCTATGCAGATGACATGGTACTGCTCACGCCATCTCTCACTGCGTTGCAGAACTTGCTCAGTGTCTGTGAGAGGTACGCGGTGGACCATGGACTCAGGTACAATGCCAAGAAAAGTGAAATCCTAATATTCAAGGCTGGTGCTAAGACCTATGAGTATGTGTCACCAGTGGCATTATGTGGCACATTTTTAAATAGAGTTCACCATTTTAAGTACCTGGGTCACTGGGTCACTGAGGATCTCTCTGATAACATGGACATTGAGCGGGAGCGTCGGGCGTTGTCCGTGCGCTGTAATATGTTGGCTCGGAGATTTGCAGGTTGTACGAGGGACGTAAAACTTACCTTATTTAGGGCATACTGTCAATGTTTTTACACAAGCAGTCTCTGGGTCAATTATACGCAGCGGGCGTATAATGCACTTCGCGTGCAATATAATAATGCCTTTAGGGCGCTGATGGGGCTGCAGCGAAGATGCAGTGCCTCTGGCATGTTTGCGGAGGCGGGGGTCGATGGCTTTCATGCTGTCATTAGAAAGCGCTGCGCTTCGCTGATGGACAGAGTGCGGAAAAGCCCCAACAGCGTACTAAGGGTTTTTGCTGAGAGATGGGACTCGCCCATGTTGAGGAGATGGATCGGGCTGCACTCCACTCATGTAAATTTTATCTGGTGAATTTTATTTTAAATTTTATTATTAAATTTGGTGAATTTTATTTTATAATTTTATTTGGTGAATTTTAATTTTATTTTAGATTTTATTATTAAATTTGGTGAATTTTATTTTAAATTTTATAATTTTATTTGGTGAATTTTAATTTTATTTTAAATTTTATAATTTTATTTGGTGAATTTTATAATTGTATTTTAATTTTATTTGATGATTGCTACAGATACTTTTTTTGTTGACCTAAATTGTAATAATTTGTTATTGTTATTATTCTTGAATCGGGTCACCATTGCTGACATTAAATTAATGACATCCGGTTTAATGGTGCTGTTGTCTTATAATTATAATTATGTGTTAGTACTAACTGTAGTTGTATAAGTCAAAATGTAAATGTAATATAATATAATGTAACTAACTTTTATATGGGCACTGCCTGAAATAAATTATTATTATTATTATTATTATTATTATTATTATAAACTATAAAGATATAAGAGTTCGGGAAATAAAATTTGACCGACTGTTATCTTACTTACGACCTTTTGTTTCGCGCTAACACTTACTGGTAAATCAGCAGTCTAGCAATTTTCTATTGTTAATGATGCAAAACAAAAGGGCATAAGTAAGATAAGAGACGGTCAAATAATATTTCCCGAACTATACCTGAATATAAAGTAATTATCACCGAAAATGTAGCTTCAAACAATTTGGCTTTCAATCCTCGATATATTCAAAACGGTATCCAAGTAAAATGCATGTTGAAGTATATATTTTTGATTTAAATATAACGACATTGACCTTTTAGTTTAGGTCCAGTTATTAACTAAAGGCATTCGATATTATGGTGCCGTCATTTGGCAAGTTAAATTACAGGCAGTTTAGCTTGCTTGGAATTTGTGACGAAATAAAAAGCTTTATTGTTAGATTCTCTTTCAACACAATGAGCATTTAACTAGTTACTTTAAGACTTGTCATCGGCTTCAAAATAGACACAACATCGTAAACTTACCTTCCACGAGTTTGCAAGTAACGTTTACGCCAGCGTTTACTCGTTACGTAAAGCAACGGCCTTACCGCGAAAAAAGAAATTCGTAAATTTCGAGGATTTGTCTCTCTCACTCTAATGACGCCTTTGTTTGAGTGACAGAGGAAAATCCTCGAAATTTACGAATTTCGATTTTCGCGGTAGTAGGCCCACGAACAAAGTATTGCCTCTCTCTCTCGCACTTATGAATTTGTACGTAAGTGCGACAGGGCAATACTTCGTTCGTGGTTGCGGTAGGGCCTCAGTCTATCATGCTCGCACTGGACTGGAGCGAGCGTGATGGCCTACTTTACGCATCGAGTAAACGCTAATGTTACTTGCCAACTCGTGATAAGCGCTCTGAAAGATGCATTTGCAGTCTTTCTTAATCTGTAGGTTGGGTAATTATGTACGTGCTTGAAAGGTTGTAGTTCAATCACAGTATGATTGTCTTTGTGACAGGGTACCTAACTTAAAGAGTGTCTAGACTTTTTGTATTACGCAAATATATTTTCCACTGTAAAATCAGAGTCAATAGAAAAAGAAAAAAGGTAAACAAATATGGCGGACCGGCAATCGCATTTGTTGTCTATGAAAATAGTGATGGGACCGATGGGAACAGTATTAACTTTAATCGACCAAATATATCCTTCGCGAAATAATTACGAACTCAATATAAATAAGTATTAGGTAATAGTGTGGGAACAATTTTTTATGACAAAAAGCCATTAATCCTACTAACAATTTTTAATCGGAGTGACTGTCACTATCACTACTCTCCTCCGAAGTGTCATCATCAGTGACTGTGATGATGAAAGGTTTTGTTACAGCCGCATTATCAATAACAGTGTCGGAAATTCCGTCAATCACATTTATCATTATTTTTTACAACTTACTAACAACACCTATCGACACTATTCGACACTTCCATAATCGCTGCCGTTGTTTTATATAACTCCATTTTGTATGGGTAAGTAAGTAGGTGAGGTTCTTTCTAAATGTCTGTAGACATTTAAAAGAATCCTTTTCATATCGTCCGTTAGTTGTTTTTTTTTACAATCTTAGCTATTTTTAGTGGCTTTAATCCCTATGGTCCAGGTTCACTCATTGTAATCTAAAATAAAGTTAGATAAAGAGACAGATATTTACTTTTCACTTATCTACACTTTTGAGTTTAATTTAAAAGAAGTTACCTTTATAACAAACCTTTTGAAGACGAAATGAGGCCCGTAAATAGCTAAGTCAAGTTGCGTTATTCTGTAGCAAAAGTGTAACGAAATCACAATGTTTATCTGAGTCCATATATAAAATAGTCGTAGTTTAACCAGTCACAAAAATTCAATCAAATTACAATTATCGGAGTCCAAATATAAAAGCTAAGCCGTAATAAAGTAAATATCAGAAGAATATAATAATACACAAAACCCGTAATAACACGAATGAGTAGCATTTTTTTTAAATACCTGTTTTTAGTTTTTCTCAATTTACCGCCACTTCTGGCTGTCATGGTTAAGCCGCATACTCACGTATCCGATATTAAACTCCGCCACGAAGTCCGCGAATTATGCCGCTTAACGTTGTAGGTACCGGTACACATCAATAGTTTTCCAAATGACTCACGAACAATCATTTTTGTATATTGTTGGGTATAATATCAAAGAAAAAAATAAGAAAATCGCGTATCTAAAACAATCGATCGAATAAAATCGAATCGATAACGGAATAAAACTGTTTTATGTCCCATCACTACAAATGTTAGTTTTTTCATAGACAAGATAAACTTCGATGAGTAAAAAATCTCGACTAGCCACAATTTATGTAACTATTACCTATTATTAAAAAAAAAACACAATGGTTCGACTTAATAGAAATTTATGAAACATGTGTTACAAACTGTTTTTATTAGAAATGTACGCAAAATTAAACAAGCTGTGTGCCTACCATGACTAAGCAAGTATCAGAGACTGCCGCGAACCACGAACGAAGTGTTGCCTCTCTCTCGCACTTATGAATTTGTTCGTAAGTGCGACAGGAAGGCAATACTTCGTTCGTTCGTTCTGAGGCCCTCAGTTCTCTTACGCGTAGGTTTTACTCGATACGTAAAACAGGCCATCGCGCTCGCTCCAAAGCTCCAATATGCCAGTGTGAGCGCGATAGAATGCATTACGTATCGAATAAATCCTGACGTACTATCCCAACTCATGGTACGGCCACTGGTTTTTCTGCTAAAACGAATAATATGGCTCGTCTTTTTTAGCAAGTTAGTCCATTTTATCGCTAGCATTTTAATCTGTCGCTAAGAGGTAAGTTACTGTTGAGTGTAAGTTGCCGCGGCCACGACATTGGTCTAAGGCGGCCGGCTTAGCGGAAATCCATACGTGTGAGAGGGAGTACCCATATCGGCATCCCGCTCCAACTCATGAATTCGCTCGCCGCTGGTCGCCTTAGACCAATGTGGTGGCCGGGCCGTAGGTAAGTTAGTTATGCCGCGGCCACGACATTGGTCTAAGGCGGCCGGCTTAGCGGAAATCCATACGTGTGAGAGGGAGTACCCATATCGGCATCCCGCTCCAACTCATGAATTCGCTCGCCGCTGGTCGCCTTAGACCAATGTGGTGGCCGGGCCGTAGGTAAGTTAGTTATGCCGCGGCCACGACATTGGTCTAAGGCGGCCGGCTTAGCGGAAATCCATACGTGTGAGAGGGAGTACCCATATCGGCATCCCGCTCCAACTCATGAATTCGCTCGCCGCTGGTCGCCTTAGACCAATGTGGTGGCCGGGCCGTAGGTAAGTTAGTTATGCCGCGGCCACGACATTGGTCTAAGGCGGCCGGCTTAGCGGAAATCCATACGTGTGAGAGGGAGTACCCATATCGGCATCCCGCTCCAACTCATGAATTCGCTCGCCGCTGGTCGCCTTAGACCAATATGGTGGCCGGGCCGTAGGTAAGTTAGTTATGCCGCGGCCACGACATTGGTCTAAGGCGACCGGCTTAGCGGAAAACCATATGTGAGAGGGAGTACCCATATCGCATCCCGCTCCAACTCATGGATTCGCTCGCCGCTGGTCGCCTTAGACCAATGTCGTGGCCGGGCCATTAGTCTAAGATCGCTCCTTATTCAGACATCTTATGTACAGAGAGGTTTATTCAAAATTAAGCTTTATGGTAGCGTGAGGAGCGTGCAATTATTTTAAATGTTGGTGACAAAGGAGAGGAGAGGCACCTGACCCCGAGGTCATGTCCAACAAATTGTTGACGCAAGTCGTCCGACACACGATTACCGTGACTTATGTGAACATCCGCTAGGTAGGGTCTCTAATTATAAGACTTGTAGGTGAAAAACTCAATAAATGTAGGTATGTAGGCAGTAATGCACAGCTTTATACAGGGTGCTCGCGGGGAAACCGAAAGATATTAACTATGCATTCTGGACATCAAAATAAACAAAAAATATTATGAGACCTAATGTCAAATTCCACAATATTTTTTTTTCTTTTTTTTAGACTTTTTGAATACTTTTTAACATTTCCAATACTTTTTATCATAACAACAATTTGTTAAAATTATTTTTTTTTCAGGTTTGACAGGTTTTTTCGTCAAGTCTATTCTTATTTTTTGATTGTCAGGCAAAAGGTGTGGTAATATTAGAACACATTGTGGTAGCATTGTAATCAAAAAGAAGTTTTATGACGAGTTACGTCGAAAAACTTTTTTCGAAAAAAGGTTAATTAACTCTGGGACCAAGCCGAATCCAGGAAATTTTATCTGAGATTAAATACTCTAAATATGCTCAGGAATTCAGCATTAAGATCTTTCGGTTTTCTCGCGAGCACCCTGTATTTATTGACGCTACGTTTTTCTCACTCATTGTGATCTATTGATCCTCGTACGGTTATATCAAATAATAAAACAACGCATAGGCATGTATCATGTTTATTATAATATTTTATAGTACCTACTAAAAATTAGACAACTTATACACAACGAATTTAATTTGATCAGGAGAAACTAGTTTTAAGTACTATGATTCTTTAGTTATTCCGCAAATCCTCTTGCGTACCGACCTTTACGCTAACATAAATCATCAAATTAAGGAGATAATGTTAATTCCAATACCCATTTACATTGTTAAAGCACTCACGCGCATCAAATTGACGCGGCTGCTCGCTGCAGAAATGGCGCATGTCGCATTTAAGCTTCATTTAGACGGTGCTAGAATCCGCATGCGACTTTGTTGTACTCTGAAGGTGCATTCAGACAAACGAGCATTCGCTATTCTATCTCCCACTCTACGAAATTCGATCGGTACACAAAACGTGATTGGTTGATTTCTTAGAACGGGCGTTTATGTGTAACTATCGAATTTGTCTGAATGCACCTTGAGGCTCTACCGCGAACCACGAACGAAGTGTCGCCTCGCTGTCACACTAACCTACTATTTCACGAGTGCGAGTGAGAGGCAACGCAACTCTTCGTTAGCAGTTCACGGTAGGGCCTCTGGTATTTGGTCAGTCTTTGTATTTATGTCAGCCTCCGTAGCCTAGTTGGTAGTGACCCTGCCTACGACCAGCTTCGTAGGTTCCGGGTTCGAATCCTGGCGAGGGCATTATTTGTGTATTTATTTATCACAAATATTTGTTCCTTGGTCATGGCTGTGTATGTATTTAAGTATCTATACGTATCTATCTATTATATATATCGTCGCTTGGTACAGTCACGTCTAAAAATATGTATACAAAAACAAAGTTGCATAGATATGTAGTCATACATTGTATCAAAAATATGTATCTATTACTGATACCAAAACATGTATCCATTAAACTATTTCAGTATTATGTAATCACAAAATGCTTCACAAAGTTTCATACTTAAATAAATTCCATTTAAATGTATTCACCTCGTAGTCAAAAATAAGTATACATGAATGGTTTCCATTTACATGTAACCACACCAATTTGTCAAATATTTATATACGCTGTTTGATTCATAAATATGTATTCAGACATCAAAAACTAACCTTGTCTGACTGGCATAGAATCGTAAGTTGTATAATTAACTGATTTGACAATTCACGAAAACAGTGCAGACTTGTCATTGCATACATCTATCTCACGATTATTCTATGACGCACTTGACAGTCAATTTTTAGATTGAGCTCAGTTGTAAATATTGTGTATTTCAGTTTAGGGTCATTCACAGAAAAGTGCCCGAAGCATTTTTTTGTTTTTATTTTAATAAATTCAAGTTTTTTCTACTCAGTCAAAATCGGAACGGCATTTTGCAACTAACAGGGTCTATATCGGGTGGCATAATATTTTTATTTCGAAAAATTTGTCGCATAACAACTTTACGCCGAAAAATGAATGGCATAAACATTGTTACGCATATTTTTCCTATGCCGAAATTGTTAATCCTAACTTGGTTGTTCCTAAATATTGTTTGTCCTAATGATTTTCGTGTCTAATGTATATGTATCGAAAAATTATTGCGCATAATGGTGATGTTCCTACTATTTAATGTACTAATAATGATTACCTACCTTTAACTAGCTTTAAAAATATGTTTTTATTCCTTATACTTAACTATTACTAAATAATTCGCCCTGTTGTCCAAAGAATTTAAGTGAGCAATTTTGACCTAGGAACCGGTCGACGAAGCCCCGCTGCGCGGGGCTTCTATTTCCGCTCTAAGGGATAAAAGGTACCTAACGAACCTATCCAGGTTAAGGTAGGGGATGTTTATGGCTTTGCCCCCCGAGAACCCTGGTGGGGGGCTCCGCCCCCCCGTCCCCCCTTTTTTGGCTTTGTAAGTATGAGGATGTGTAAACAATTGATTAAAAATACTTAAGTATTTAAAGACTACGCCATTCACTCCGCCCTAGTTTCGAAACCTAACCAATCCACGTCGGTTTTACCCTGGTTTATTACTTGAACATTTTTTTTAACCATTCACCCTGTTGTTCAAATGTTTTGCATGTTGTTATTAAAATGCCTTTTTGAATGAAATTTCGGACATGATAAAAGTAGGCGCAGTGAAAATTGACAGTTCGAGTAGTAGGGAAAACAATATTTATTACAATGAACATTAGGATTATTATGCTTTAGGTTCATTTGACGTTCGAGTAATCAATATTAGAATAAATATGGTGTAGGTATTTTAAACGTGTATGCGCAAAATTAAGTAGGCTAAACAAGTATAGTATGCCATGTAACATTATGCCAAACATTCTCGGCCAAAAAATTTTAGGACAATCGACGTTATGCGACACGACAGGCACCCATGTCCCTAACATGTTATTCTCTCCATCACAAATATATATATTATTCAGGGTGCTCAAAAATATCTGAACATGCACTCTAATGTCTTGAAAATAGAGTCGTGTTCTCCTATATTTTCAAGAACCGAACCTATATTTTTATAATTGTCATCGAATTATATTGATAGACAGTTTTCTTTCTTGAATTTATTATTTATTACCAGCACTTCAAACCCAAACTTCTTTATTTCGAATTGCCCTAAGAAAGTTTACAAGTGGTATTTACTTCATAATGCTTGACAAACAAAACATTTCTTCTCTCTTTCAGTTATAAAATAGTAGTTTTAATTTTAGTAACTAATATAAAATTATAATACTTATGATTTTCATAAACAGCCACTACCTATTTGTAGCTTTAGATACTTTAGATAGGTTCCATATTATAAAAGAAAGTCACTGGCCACATGGAAGAAACTTCATTTTAAAATCGATTGATTGACGTCAAAACATCAAATCATGTTTACATAATAATATTATCTATGAATCAAACGACATATACAAATATTTGCCAAATTAGTGTGGTTAAATGTATAAGGAAATTCATGTATACTTATTTTTG
Source organism: Thaumatotibia leucotreta (assembly GCA_025490895.1). NCBI lineage: Eukaryota > Metazoa > Arthropoda > Insecta > Lepidoptera > Tortricidae > Thaumatotibia > Thaumatotibia leucotreta. Next base: position 373,584 of record JALPQI010000252.1, read on the forward strand.
ACTACGAGGAGGATACATTTATATGTAATTTATTTAAGTATGCAACTTTCTGAAGCATTATGTGATTACATAATACTGAAACAGTTTAATGAATACAATTTTTTGGTGTTAGTAATAGATACATATTTTGGATGAAAATGTGTGGCTACATATTTTTCAAATCTTATTATGTATACATACTTTTAGACGTGACTGTACCCACATCACAAGCCTTAATTGAGCTTACCATGGGACTAGGTCGATTTGTGTAAGATGTCCAAGGATATTAATTATTTTATTTATTGTGCGTCAGTAGGTAACAAATAGGTAGGCAACTTTTTAATTTGGCGATGATCAGCAAATTAAAAAAAAAATTAAAACAAACTTCAAACGATTTCTCCAAATACCCATTACCAAACCCCAACTTGGTACTAGGACTAGGATGGGCGGCCGGTACTGGCTTTCTATAAAAATACGGTACCGGAACCGGGAATTCCCGGTTCTTGCCATACAAATTCAGAACCGGGACACTCCCCTACTTGGTATCTTGGGTTTCCGTTCGATTAAAAAAAAATGAAAATCGGTACACGATTCTGGGAGATATCGAGCAACATATGTACATACAAAAAAAAACAGTTGAATTGAGAACCTCCTCTTTTTTTGAAGTGGGTTTTTTAACCATATTTTAAATGCATGTTGTGGCCGTGTGGTGACGGCAGTAAGAATACATTTGTCGCCACCCCAACTCCTCCTGCGGGTGTCGTAAGAGTCGACTAAGGGATTGAAGTCTCACTGACCATTATTTGATAAAAGATTTATGATGGGCAGCAGCGTCATCATAGAGAACACGTTACTGCGATCGCCAATCTGCTTGCCCAGCGTAGCGATGGGCATTTACCTCCTAATGCGTCTATACGCAAATACGAATAGTTAATAGGAGAGGCCTACGTCCAACAGTGGACTATCATAGGTTGATGATGAAGTTGTGGCACCGTCTACATGGGCCTTTACACATTTTATTGAAAATATTACAAGTCGATTGCTTATTGCATAATACTTTATGGGTCTGATAACGAACTTTGTATGCTTGTTGTCGATTTATATGCAGACGCACGTTGTACTCGTATTGTCAATAAATATTGTCAGAGTGTAATAAATAATTTGGATTGTTTATTGCAATGAGATAGCGAACAAAACTACAACGCCATTGCCATTCAAAAGGTTAATTTCATAACATGACATGTAGTCGTATCGTTGGGTATGTCTGACTATTTAATTATGAATATTAGTTCTAATATTTAAAATTTATATTTAATGTATTTGGTGTTACTACTTAAAACACAAATCAAAATACCTATTTTATAAAATAATTTGATAAACCCACAAAATTTTACTTTATTTAAGGATATTTCATTTTACTTAACTTTGTTTATATGAATAAAAAAATATAGGTACATTTTCGATAAAGGTACAGTAGGGTTAAAAATTGCATGGACAGTTTATGAATGAATTCATTTATAGATTGTCCATGCAATTCTGAACGCCACTGTCTGTACCAACATATCGTCGGTTGTAATATGAATTAATGTAACCACCAAAATGACGAAATCGACTGCAAATTTCCTGCTCTATCGAATGGTGTGTATACAATATTGATATTCAGAAAAAAATGTCGAATACGTTAACAGAAACTTTGGCATTTTATTATGTTTCTACGTTTTTTATTAACGTATGTAAAGGTTTCAAAAAATCGTACACAAGAATTTAACGTAAGTACGAATTTGTAAGAACAAAACATGTCCTTCCTAATGTATTCACCATATTTTGTATAAAGGTCAATGCTGTAAGCGCCATCTGTATTGTATGGCTCATAAGCAATTCGGTTTCAATTTGTGAGTTACACTAAATTACGAAATCCACTTTTAATGATTTTCATTAAATTATTAATTTATTAACGTATCTCCAATTTTTTTTTCAATATTTAACGTAAGCTCCAGCCATTTCTTGAACTACAACTGTGGTCGCAGTTAGTAACTGTATGTCAAATAAACCTCTCAAAAATAAAACAAACAGGATAAATATCATTTCAATAGGATAGTTAACTAAAAAGATACAACATACTTTATAAATATTAAATTAGTTTTTGGGCCCTCCTGAAAAATCGTCATTTGGTGATTACATTAATTCATATTACAACTGACGATATAATCCAATTAAATATAAAATCGGAACAAGAGTCTATGTATAATAAGATAGTAGTTATAGACATTATACTTACTGCTATTTAAAATATTGTGGATCCTTACTTTAGTTAGGTTAAGGAACCCAGGCTGTTTAGAACATACTCGTATTCTAAAGAGATAGGTAGGTATATATTTCGTTTTACACATTGAATTATTCATTTCATTTACACATGAACGGGCATTATTACATATGTATACTTAAGTACGTACCTATACAGTGTGTAAGTCTAATACGGGCGATCAATTAAACCAGGCAAAGGATACATTAGTGTAATCATGGATTACAAGGTTTTTTTTAAGTTACTCTTAATTATGACCCTACAGAATTTTTTTAAGATTATCGGAGCAGCAATGTAGGTACGAACATTTGTTATTATTGATATGGCAGTTATGTCATCTGCTTTTGAAATTAGCTGTCAACGAGAGTTTAACTTGCGTATGTTGCTCTACATTGCGCGCCGAATTATTTTGTATGGAAAATTTTGTTGGTCTTGTTTTAAGTAAAAGTTATTTGAATGTACTTATTATATCGTAAACTAACACCCGTTAAGAGCTTCGCCCGTATTAGACTTACACTCTGTATAAAAAACAAAGTTAAGTTTGAAACAATTATTCCTCCTCATCTCAAATGACTGAAGTAGCACAGTTTGCCACAGTAAAAGAACAAACACGTACAATACCACATTTGTTGCACCAAGGTTACATTGCGGTGACGCTGCGAATCATTGCCGATGACGATGCACTAAGTACGTACTCTTCTCAACTACCTAATCCCAACAACCAACACTAGACCTCCAAACTTCTCTAGGAACATCATTAATTCTGCGACATAAGAGATCTTAAAATAATGGCCATAGTTTTCAAGGTCCAAATGTAATTTGGTTATTGCGAAACGGTTAGACAGGTTTAGCGTCGAAAATTATAAATGTGGGAATTGTTCTTTTTAATATTGCGTAAAGTCTGTGCATTCGCAAACTTTGATTCTTAATCTTCTTTTATTAATTTAGGTAATTCGTCATGCAGATGTCTCAAGTTCTAATAAATTGAATTACTTAGTACACCACAACTAGTTTTTATTAATTTAAAGCGTTTGGTTAAAATATTTAGGTACGTCAATTTTGTAATCGTTTGCTACTTGTTGCCATTACAATACCTACTCGTATAATTCATAAATCATAACATTTGAAATCTAGCTGCCAACACCGTAAACAATAAAATTAATATCTCTCACGGATAAATATAATTATTATCTTGATTAATTCTTATGTTAAAATTATATGTAGGTATTTCTTATATTAGCATTTTATTTTATAATTTTTATTTGTTGATCACAGAAAGATTTTAAGTAAAATGCTGTGACAATCAGTAACCGGACCAATTTGAACTCTCATGATTTGATTACGGACTTACATTGATTACGGGATACGTGAAACAAGGTAGATAAAATCTAGTACATATATTATAATAAATAAATTATGGCTGTGGGATAATTTCCCTACGAAGGCGTTCGCTATCTACAGCTACACTCCTTTAGACCCACAATCCAGACTATTGTAGGACTTTCAGAAAGAAGGGCACATGTGGCACCGCTGGTTGCAGTTCATAGGTTACGGTGACCGCTTAGATATCATTAGGCGGGTCGTATCTACTCGCACTTGTTTACTACCATAGCGATATTTTAAAAAAACGTGAGATATCACAACACCTACATGTTTTATCTCCCAAAATATCTACTAACCACTTAAATGTAAGATTATCATATGGTAATGATCGACCATATATTATCGAGCCACTACGAGTGTGATATCGTTATGACAGTGTGAAACTAGCCCACAGGCTCATTAGTAAATGTCACACATTTAATGAGCCAGTCAACAAACTTGAACTTTGTTTCGCTCCACACATTAAGCTGTGTTTTCACTTGCACCAAGACATTTGTCGAACCTTCATAGCTTTTAGCAGGTATAGTCGTCATCGGATATATCGGAGCGGCCACGGCGCTCATAAATATCTGAACATGCACTCTAAAGGTGCAGGTTAGAATGAGCGAACCCTCGTTTGGTCTTAATGGGCATTTCTCAGAGCGTAAACAGACATCAGATCTCATTGATCTGGTCACGTTTTTTTGGAAGTGGCTAACTATGGCGACCGTAACCATGGCAATAACATACAGAAAAAAGTTGATTCACCCAAATGCACCTTCAATCCATGACAATAGAGGCCGGCTCAGAGGTTTGTGAGCACTCTGACTGATAAAAGCTACAAATTAAAGTAAAATTGTGACCCTTGACTGACTTGTGACCCTGCCGGGGATCTCGGGTTCAATCCCCGACCAGGGTATTTATTGTATGTAACACAAACATATTTGTTACTGTTTTCTATCTATTTAAGCATCTCTATTTCAATTTGTTATAAGGGTATAGTATCGTCACTTAGTAATAAATAAATAAATAAATAAATAAATATCTTGGGACATCTTACACAAATCAACCTGGTCCCACGGTAAGCTCAATTAAGGCTTGTGATGTGGGTACCAGGCGACGATATATATAATAGATAGATACATATAGATACTTAAATACATATACAGCCATGACCAAGGAACAAATATTTGTGATAAATAAATACACAAATAATGCCCTCGCCGGGATTCGAACCCGGAACCTCCATCTTCGTAAGCAGGGTCACTACCAACTAAGCTACGGAGGCTGACACTTAGTAGTTAGTACCTATCCACTTTACAAGCCTTACTTGACCGTACTATAGTACCTATTAGGACATGTGTAAAAATGGCCCATGATATTCATTTATTCTATTGCTCTGCTCAATTCCTTAATACGTGTTGGCCGCGGCAGTAATCGCTAACGTCTGTACTTATTTTCTTATGCATCACGCTCGCACTAATATTCCAGGACAAGCTAAATTACATATTATTATAACTAGCGACCCGCCCCGGCTGCGCACGGGTACTATACCTACATAAAAACCTTCCTCTTGAATTGCTCTATCTATTAAAAAAAATCTCATCAAAATCTGTTGCGTAGTTTTAAAGATTTAAGCGTACAAAGGGACATAGGGAGGGACAGAAAAAGTGACTTTATTTTATACTATGTAGTGATGTAAAGTCATTATAATAGCGGTGCCTAGGTGCTATGCAGTCTAGTGAGAACGCAGCCTTACAGTAGATATGCGGTTCTGTTATGGTGTGATTTATGGTCCTACAATTGACGTGTAACATGTTCAAAAAACAATTCTTTAGCCTTCCGATGGATCTTGTACCTCCAAGTTCATTTTGTATAGGTACTAAATTATGTGCATACTCGCACAGTCATGTACAGTCGGGTTCAAAATTGCATGGACAGTTTATGAATTAATTCATTTATAAATCGGCCATGCAATTCTGGACGCCACTGTACATATATGTACAGTGTATATATACTTCGATGTATATATACATCGGAGCCGTCGAAATAGCGGTTAAAAAAGTTGGTACCTAACAAACAAAATAGGAAAACGGTACGAGCGCTATTTTGTACTTTTTTAGTGTTCCGTGTCCGTCTGTGTGTGTATCCGTCGTTCTGTCTATCCGGAGCGTAGCTTAGGCACCATTAGTAACTACTAGAAATTTGCAATTTCGTACAGGTATACATAATATGCATATTAATTAAGCCAACAAAGTAGTAGATTTTATATATATATATATTTGTAAACTCCATAATTTAAAAAAAATCCAATGTCCATTTTGACCAATGGTTCAGAAAAATTGAATTCATAAATACCTACTTATTACGCTTATAGAACAATTTAAAAGAAAACTATTTCGAACATAATCGGCCTAGCCGTTTTCGGATAACTACGGAACCCTACACTAAGCATAGCCCGACATGCTCTTGGTCGGTTTTTTTAATTCTCACGTACCAAATACGCTGCACTAAACTTCGACATGGTCGTATCGGATCGGTCGTGTCGTGGGTCGTGCGATGCACTTGCGCCGAAGGTTAATCGCCTTGTTACTAAAAGCCTCCGGCGCGTAAACGCTTTCCGCCCTCAAGGCAATGCTTGATTGAACGCATCTCGTTTAGTGCATTGTTTAAAATGTTATTCAATGTTATATAATATGTTGGTGTAAAGTGTTTTAAACGCCAATATTTGGATTGAGGGAGTGAGGAGTTCAATACAAAAAACATAAGTATATTGTGCATCCAGGGAGATTGGTAAGTACAGTATTGATTCGAAGACACGAGTTTGGAATCCGCTTACCGAATGTGATGCATACGTACTTACAATGTTTTTCATCACGATTGCGAAAAAATATGTTTTAAGGGAAAACTTATTTTGTAATTTTTTTTATTCGCAATTGTACTATTGAAAATAAAAAAAACTATTGTAAATACTTAATAAACCACAGTTGTTATTTGTGAATTTCGATAAAATTCAACAGTAATTGTTGTCGAGTTCCGCCAACGTCGTTTGGCCTGCTATAAATAAAATAAGTAACATATCATATTCCTTATTTTGCACCTAGCGGATGTTACTTACCTGTGAACAGTTTAACCCCAAGCATGCGCAAGCGGCGTTTCTCATTCTCACCTCTCGGCTAATCGTTGCCAAGCTTTGTTAATTATAAGGTACCAAGTTACCAACTAGCCATCTTAAGTTACTGATGTAACCGACATTGCTAAACGTATAATCAGGGTCATAGTTTAATAATGAGAATGTCAGTAGGTACTCCTCTTGCGTCCATTAATGGCCTGCCTCGGGAGCGACAACCGGATTCTATTTAGAGCAGTCTGACCTCTAGACCCATCATACGCCCTCAAATGTATCGTAAATCACGATTCCTTGGCCATTCGATCCATGCAAATCAATATTGGCTCGTGACCTGCCACGCTGATGTTATCATTTATGTAATAGACTCCTAGTAAGGTTTTAATCTGAAATTGAAAACAAAAATGTTAATACAACTTTTGCCTTGATTGATTGGCCATTCCATAGAAAAATAATATAACGTAGAATGCTATTTCATACATTACTAAAATTTGTCAATAATACAATGCGAGCTTCGTGAGAACTCATGATAGAATCTATCAATTTTGATCTGATCAATTTAGGTATTAAACTTATACTCATAAGTCGAAGTTAAATAATTCTTTATTCAAGTAGACCCAGCAACAAGCTCTTTTGAATCGTGAATCGTGATACTAAATAGCAAATAAAAAACAGACTTCCGGTTCTATCCCTACACCACTGACCTGAGAAGAATCCGACAAGAAACTCAACCTGACTTAATATGTTTTTTATTAAATCGTTTGCCATCCAAAGCAGGTAAGCTTAATCCTCGACTGCTTTACAACTAAGTCTAATTTTATCTCAAAGTCATAACGTTACTTCTGTCAAAAAAAAGAATAACTTACTTAGGTACTTATAGATAAAATAATATCAAGTGGGAGTCCCTAACTAAATTTTGATCGAGCCGTCGTGATTTCTATGTCTGCTAATTAAATAAAGTAGCTACGAAATTTTGAAGCGAACTTTTATCAATATTTTTTCCCGTATACCTCTAATACGTCGAAATGACATGTATGACTTAAGCACTCTATATTTTCTTATTACTCTATGCCAGTACACACTAGTAGTAATGAGTTAATGGCTAGAAAAAGAAAACAAAACGCGGACATAATTTAATATGAGCATGATTTGATGAGCACAGATTTATGAAATTATCATTGTTACGAAACTGCAAGGCAACGGTAACACGCGTGAAATGTTTTTAATGTCTTAACATCCTATGGTTAATTTTCTTTGGTATTTTAATATGACAATTTTGCAATCAATGTTCTTTCAATATACGCAAAATTATACAACTTTTTGTATTCAATTCAAATAGATGATAGTTATTATTATAATCAGTAATAGTAGTTATTGCAGTGCAGATAATCTTCTGGAATGAAACGCTTTGCTAGTAGATATTTGTATTATATTAATTATGTTTTTATCAAATTGCGAATACAATTGTCTATATGAAGACTATTTCCACATGACTGAACCATAATTTGTTATGCTTCCACATGTCAGAGACTGCAAGCATTCTATTCTAATGTTAAATCCATTATCATACAAGACCCCTCGTCATGTGAAATAGATTGTAAAGGTTTAATACATTTGCAGTACCGTACAAAGAAGTAAGATGTATAGGTAAGTATTGCAATAAATAATCGACAGTCGTGTTTTAGCGTTTTCGTAGAAATTGAATTTGCATTAGATTTATCTGCTGTGACCGAGCTGCTATGCGGATGGCATTAATGTTATTAAAGTTCATTGAGATGAATCCTTTGTATTATGTATAAAAGGTCGAATTGTTTGCAAGAGCTTTTGTATAGTTTTTTGGAACATGAAAAACTGTGTATAAATAGTATTACTGACCTAAGTTGAAAATAACCTTGAAGGAGCAAGGTGCGTCTTCGTAATCGGAATAAAGCTATTAAAACTGCATTTAAGCCTAAGGTTACGTATGTGTGAATTATTTAATAGAAAATGATGTCATTACATGTGAGCAGTAATTTGCTGTAGTTTTATGTAACTTAATTATTGCCGCCTTCGTTATGACTTCCGTACCTATATCACAGTCTAAGAAACAGATTGATGAAATCATCCTCATTTGTTTTATGGCGCAACAACTCAAAATATTGAACTAATTTACTATCATAGTCATGAAAGTATTGTGATGAACGTTGATAGCTTACTGGTAAGACTTTAAGACTATGTCGATCTGAAGGTTTCAGGTGCAATCTCCGACTCATATCAATGAGTTTTCATTTGTTATTTTTACTTTTCGTTTTTTGCAAAGTAAACATCTTGGGGAAACCGGGCTAATCCCAAAAAGGGTTATAGTTTCCCCTCTTTGAATCGTTGGGTTTGAAGGTCAAATGGTAGTTCATCATCATCATCAGCCTATCTCAGTCCACTGCTGGACGTAGGCCTCTCCTACCAACTATGCGTATAGACGCTTTAGGAGGTAAATGCCCATAATCATCACGCCGGGCAAGCGGATTGGCGATCGCAGTAATGTTTCTACTATGATGACGCTGCTGCCCGTCATCAAGCAAATTAAAGAATGGTCAGTGAAACTTCAATCCCTTAGTCGACTCTTACGACTCCCGCGGGAAGAGTTGGGGTGGTGACAAATGTATTCTAAATGTACTATGTATTGTAAATGGTAGTTACTTTTGTAAAAATACTGCTACCTTTTGTAAAAATAACCTAACACAGGTTGCCAAGCGGATCCCTCAGCGATACGGAGAATAACATTAGGAAGATGAAATTCATAATCATAAAAAATCGTAAACTAAATATGCCTATGTATTTATTTACCGAACATTATTAGGCACGGCACTAAAATCCACTACATATTTAGGTATTGTCAAGTAATGTCAATTCGCATTTATATTCTTGAGGAATTTTGATGCACCTGTATTTTTGCACTTGGCTTTACCTACATAAAGTTGCACGCAACGCAATAGATGGTAATTGAAATAATTTTGATCAAATTACGTTCTAGCAGCAACAATAGTTTGGCACACATGAAATTACCGCTCAGGGACTATTAAAGTTGTCAAAGGGTCGGACAGTGATGACATTGACAAGTCCGATTGGTGGGAAACGGAGATGGAATGGCAGGTTATTTGGTGTCCGTGACCTCTGGCCTACTACCGCGAACTTCGAAATTCATAAATTTCGAGACTTATCTCTGTCACTTCAAGGAAGGTGACAGACAAATTCTCGAAATTTGCGAATTTCGAAGTTCGCTGTAGGGCGGCTGAATATCTGACGATTCAGACGTTAATTATGGTTTATTTGTTTTAATTGGACATGGACATTAAGACAAACTAAGTGACGAATGTGTTTCAACAAATACGTATGTAGGTACCAATCAGCAACTTTTCGGAGTAAACTGGTGTTGGAAAGAATATTAAATACAGTGTGTAAATGTAAAAAGGATTAGACACATGGGGACTCCAAATACACTAAAGGAGGCATTTAGCAACCTGAAACATACGCTGAGTTTCGTAGAGGAGCTTGGATGGTTGGAATAGGACTACGTCGCTATCACGCAAAAAAGGCTCTATGGTTGTCGAGTTGCGGAAGAGAGTTGAGGAAGAAGTAAAACTAACTAACTAACTAACAGTGTGTAAATATATACGGGCGATAAATAGGACGAAGAAGGCACAGAACTAATTGACCATAGTTTTGCAGATAGTGTCTAACTTCTATTTTTTTGTCAAGCTTTCACTATTGAGTTTGGTCACTTTTTGTTTTGTCAAAAATCGTTGTTTACGTAACTATGGTCACTGGTCTAATCATAAATAGTTTTTTTTTTAATTACTCTTAATTAGATATGACCTCATTTTCGTGATTGACCGAGCAGCTAAGAAGCTATAGGTAAACTGTATATATCTTCTTTTTAAGGAACCCGTCAAAGATGCTTAACGAATTATTTTTTATGGAAAATATAATAATTATAATTCTTAACCAAATCAAATCAAATGAGTTTATTGCATTTCATGTGTACATAATTTACATAACAATAGTTATGTAAATTATGTCTTATGCTTAATTTGCGCCAAAAGATTGCCCGTATTCGATTGGCACCCTGTAAACAATCGTAGGTATATAAAGGATTTAACAGATTTAGATGAGCTTTGTATACAGGTAGCCTAAACCCTAAATAATATATCTGTATTATAAATATGTATACGAGTACATATTTATTAAGTATAATTTATGTAAGTATTTTATTTTAGAAATAATCATAATATATACACCATACACAAAAAGCAAATACTCAGACTCATTATAAATAGTGATATATAGTATTTTTGCTAGATAGTATCGCATCACACTTTTGCTGCAAGGTTCAATAGGCCTTTGTTCAACTAAGACTTTGGTTAGCTACCGGTGGTATCGATTTGATACCTCTTCTATCAACAATAATTATTCATTTAATAATTACAATAACAAACATATTGTGCCATTAATATTCAATAGCAGGCAATTTTAAATAATAAATACATCTATTCATAATAATATATGATAAATAAAATGGGCAGGTCACGCGTCATTTGGATTCCGAATGCCTTCCTTATTGAAATATGGAACCGACTGCACGACGTCATTACATCAATCTTATTTGTAGAGGTACAATGGAATGTATTATTAGTTTTATTAGAGATATTTTATTACATTACTCTTTGTTATATCTTACCATACACGACTCGTCTGTTTACCCTGAGAAAACGTTATAATATTTATTTTGTGTCTTATATTGTGATTAAGTCCAATTAATTAATACTTAATAATCTTTGATAATCGAGATATTATATTTTTTGATGGTGTCTACACTGTCTACTTATTTACTTACTGTGTACGGACACCCTATATTTTACATTTTCTTGTTCAAACTAAGTATTTTGTCATAACAAAATTGGCATAAATAGTAAAATTAGTACGTCCAAAATTATGAAGTAACAGAAAGTATACTTGCTTATTTAAATTGAACAGAGAAACGTACTTCGTATTTGTGGACATAACTATAAGCACAACTTGTAAAATAAAGAATAATTCGATTTACAAGTATAAAAGAGTTTCTAGTGTAACAGTGAACACATAATGTCGTGTCCATATCAGGAAACGTCAGTCAGTGTTCAGGACTGTTATTCCAATTGCCCATCAAGCTGTCGCCTCAAAAGCTTCAATGGAAGAGTGGTCTTCGACGCTGCGAGTTGTTTAGGATTAGGATCTTGACTTATATTGGTTATCCTGAGTCGATGCAACTGACAGCTAATGTGCATTGCTAAGTAATTTTCACATTCGGTGACAAATATCCTAAACGGAAATCTACAAAGATAAGACGATTATTTTATGTGTCGCAAAAACGTTATCTTACAGCTTTCTGTATGTTATGAAATATTCTAAATTGCATCATTGATATTATAAGAAATAATATTATTGTATTACCTATGGTTCCGTACCCAAAGGGTAAAAATGGGACCTAGTACTAAAACTTCACCGTTCAACCGTTTTTCACCAGAGTGTACCTATCTCATATGTTAGTCGCTGTGACAACAAAAGTTAAAGACAAAATAAATTTAATGAGAGCTCCCTCTCCCTCTACTATGCCTCGTTTTTTGCTGTATATTTTAAATAATGGCACGTAACCCTTCGTATGACAGTCCAACTCACACTTGAATTATGTATTTATATAATTAATTTTGTAATTAGCAAGCAGAAGTCTTAGATTTTTCTCGAGGAGTTAGCATAGATGATAACCTTCAATAATATACATTTTTAGGCATTATAGTTGTGCCTCTGGCATGAATATCAATTGGTATAATACATCATAATGTTTATTGTTTAGCCATTGAACTAATATGTAATATATATACGTTGTAAATCCGGGTACGCTACAAAGGTAGCACGACGCTCTTAGAATACTCAAAACAGATGCTGAATATATATTTTTGTTAGAACTTGGACGACTCAGGTTCGCTCGTTAACGTTAAGCGTTATATTTATATATTTCGGGAATCTTGGAAAAATAGCATTTGTACAAGTTTGTTCTAGGTATAAAATTACATAATATCTTGGACGTTGAATGTGTTATTTCATTTCACTTGCAAAATGTGGATGTACGTTTATATACGATCGTTGATTAGTTGAATGGGAGTTTAATTAATAGATAAATAAAAAACCTGTAGTAATATGCGATTCCACGGCCGGAATTTTATATAAATACAAATAATTTATTCGTGGCAAATATAACAAGCATGACAGGACAAAACAAAACAGACAAATTCAGCATTTAATATTATACCACGATTTTCGTTTCATACATACATACCTATATTAACTTTACCGTAGCTCATTAGGTTGTTTTTCTATTAGTTAAATATTGTGTAAGGGAACCACAAAATAAGAACATTTATTATCTGACCGCCTCGCCGGTTATGTAAACATAATATTGACATTCTAGTTCACTGGGAAATGAGGATGTGACTCTTGACATTGTCAGCCATTTTTTGTAGATTTAATGCTCATTATCTCTATGATTTTTAACCCGGCCTTAATGTGTTGATGTTGATATGAGGCTGAATGTCATTATGTTTTTATATAAGGCATTTAGGTTGTTACCACATAAGTTCTTTTATAAGATTAAATACGAGAGTTGCCGAGTTTTGTACATTTTTCTAGTTCACATTCGTATTCAATCTTAAATCATACATAAAATATTATAGAACTCTTACTTACGCAAATAATGTTACAATTTTTCTTTCTATGATTATATTGCTTACCATTCTAACTACCACTAGCAGCTAGTAACACTAGGAGCCAGTAGCCAAGAACCAAAACATTGTACTCTATATATATGAATTATGAATACTTACAAGTAGGTATACCTATTATATTACAGATTTTGATTTGGTTGTAAAGTCTTGGGTTTTAGGGCCTGTTCCATAATCTTCAAATAAATTCCTGAATTATTCAGTTGTAAAAACATATCCACTATAAATTGTAATGTTGAGTTAAAAAAATATATTTATAGCGAACTAATGATACATTCAATGTTGTGTCCACCGTTATCACTCAGATCTAAAAGTCCATGCTAACAGAAATGTTAGATAGAAAACACTGATGTTCGAGAACTGACATTCTGCTGACAGATCAGATAACACCATATCAGCATAGACATTCAGATCAAAATTAAGTTGCATCTGTGGTGACCCTTCGGTTGAGTATGCAGAGCATGCCATACGTAATTGTATATAAATTTTACTGAGTAAGTAAAGACTTTAATGGCTTCGACAAATGGTTGTTCACAATTGATAGCTGTAACTGTTTTAATCATGATTTCAATGTATACAGTAAAGAATGCCATAGTAAAAAGCAGTAAAAGTGAAATGTTATGGGTTTGATGGCACCAATCGCACGATAAAACGCAATTATCGTTTATAGCTTTCTTCACTTTTACCTTTACGACAAGTAATCGCCAATATACTACATAATATCCGTATCACAGTAAGGTCCATGCAGACATTAAGGTTCCTAATAATTAATTACTTATATACACCTTAGGCACTTACACGCCTAATAATAATAATCTGTTACCTATCGCGTCCATAGCTCCGTAGGTAAGTACCTCCAATAATATGAAGAAGAATTAAATCACGCTAATTTCTCAGAACGGAACTTAGTTCCAAAAACTTTTTTTTGACATGATACTTTTTTAGAGTTTACAATTATTTATGCTAAATGCCATATTATTTTGCTATCCAATGTCATATTTTAATTTTACTAGAAATACACTGAAATATATAGCTTCCTAAGAAAGTAAGCAGTGTTCAAAATAAATCTGCTTATTTTTCAATAGGTAAATTTAATACTTTGATATTCTTATTTAATAAATAAAAGACGACCTTTAATCAATTAACTAATCATGGCACCATTTTACCAACGACCTTCCCACCCGAGCTTCACTAAACTTTGACTCAGACTATTGATTAAACGCCTGTGCGCATGAGTCGTATGACAGTCAGCACCCGTACCATGAGTTTTCAAGTATAGGTTACATATTAAAATATTATCGAACCGGGTTACTCACGTATGAGTACGCGTCGAGCTTTGACCGAGGGTGCTCCGGACGAGGACCCTCTTAAACTTAAACTTGCAAAATAAAAAAAAATCGTGCGTTCTAGTCTCCTCGCCGCTGTGTAGAGCAAAAAATTCTGTCTTAAAAAAAATACTAAAAGTGGGTCAAAAAGTATATATCTTTTAAGATACACTTCCAAGTTAAGGGAATGGGTCGAAACATGTCGAGCACTGATCGACTTAAATACGCGAGTAACCCGTTTCGATAATAATTCTAAAAAGTATCGGTTACTTTAGATTTTACTGGATACGTAAAGCAGGTCGTCGCGCTCGCTCCAAAGTGTGAGCGTGATAGAACGCTTTACGTATCGAGTAAAACCTAACGTAAGCGATACTTGAAAACTCGTGGTACGGCTACAGTTTGACACTGTAGCCTCTCCTTTAGCCTTATGCGTTTACGTGGCCTCATGCACCGTGTAGGCACGCTGCCTTAAAAATAGGCAATGGGTCTAATGAGCTTATTCATTACTTGACGTTTGTTTAACAGCTGCGATGTTAAAAAGTGGATAAGAGCATCCTACACTTTGAATTAGCATTGTATTGAATCACGCTAATATTCAATTTAAAATACACGTTAAAATTTACGTAGAAAATAACGTTGAATGTCATACATAAATTAAGTAATAATACAAGCTAGCTTCGGGAGAAATACAATAGGTATACAATTTATGAGCTAATAAATAGTGGTCGGAACTATGGGTGCAAAACTAACAAAACTTGTCAAGTGGACTTTACATAGTATATACATCCATAAATAATTAAATATACATAGCTATATCTACACACCCATACATTGTAAGGTTAAGATTCCGAGACAGGGAATAAAATTGGATACAGATTTTTCAATAATATTTGTATTTTTCTTGGCTAAAGAGTTCCCATATGTCAATTGTAAAGTTTTGTTAAAGTTTTGCACCCATAGTTCCGACCCCTACTAATAAAACATTTGTATGTATGTTACTCGATATCTCCGAGAATCAAGTACCAATTTTTTTCAATCGGACTGCCTTTGAATCTCTTAGTTTGGGATCATGGAGAAATACGTTGTAGTCAGTTTTTTTAATTTTTAATATGGTGATGTTTTTAAACAAAGACGTTACATTGTGTTTACCATCAATCAAAACATAAGTGTTATATTTTATCTTCGCTTATATTTTATCTTCATTTGAGGCACTTGTTTTTTTCTCATCTTTAGATATCAACATTTATGTAACCGTAAGGTACTATTAAATCGATCTCTGATTTATAGCGTTTATATGTATAATCTTGTCATAATACGTTTATTTGCATGATCCGGTAGCGATTTTTCACTTTAATAAAACTTTCGAGATGTATAAATATGTTATAGTCATAATGATTGATTCATTATATTTTAATAGGTAACAAGTTAGTATGATAAATAGTTTTATACAAATTTGAGAAATTGGTTACGATTAAGAAACGATGTTTTTCATCATGAACCAATTTGTAACATTATATGAGATTACGTATACGGGTACATTGCTATTGAATTCGATTCTCTAAAGATTCATAATGAAGTGTCACTGACCACTATTTGATAATAGATTAATGATGGGCAGCAGCGTCATCATAGTGGACACATTACTGCGATCGCCAATCCGCTTGCCCAGCGTGGCGATTATGGGTATTTACCTCCTAATGCGTCTATACGCATAGTTAATAGGAGAGGCCTACGTCCAGCAGTGGACTATCATTGGCTTATGATGATGGTGATGACGTTAGCGTTTACTCGATACGTAAATCAGTCTATTACGCCTGCACTGATGCATTGGAGCGAGCGTTATCGACTTTACTAAACGTTAATTGCCATACCTCATGGTAAACACGCTATGCACACCTTCCTTTTATTTATTTATTTTATTTCATCGTACATGTACCAATGACTTAACTACGAACACGAACAAAGTATTTATGCAGCAAAGTCAAATCATGACAATTTTATCATTTTGCTTTCAAATTCTAAAACAAACATCAAAATTATGTAAAACTTATAAAAAACGCATCTGATTGTTCCAGTCGGGGCGCGGCAGAAGGTTAGTTACGTAAACCACTTAAATAATGATAATACGTGAATAATGGAGTGAAATATTTACGATAACCGTAAAGTTTTATGATACGGTCCCAGATCACGTTTTTAGACGCAGCATATAAGAAAACTCGCGCAACAGACAGAAATTTATAACAAAATCCAATGACAATAACGATAACATCAGTTCAATGTGGCAGCCTACTAACTAGGCTAGGTAGTGCCTACGAAGAGATTTGAGATTGGTAAAATTTTATCAATTGACGAACTTTTTCTGAAATATTAAAGTTAACACGCGGATTATCTCTAAAATATTTTTTTTAAATCCATAGAACTTTGCAAACATTCATACTCATAGCCACTGACATGTTTCATGTAGCTGTGGTTATATGTCATCGTCATAACTCCTATTTTACAAAGCAAAAGAGTAGGTATATCGCAAATCAAATCACGTGAGTGGCTAAGTTGCTATACCGGTGCTTTTTATATCGTCATTGAGAATGCCAATTCCGTTATGTGCACATTTTCAGGAACTGAAAAATCAATTCAAAGTGCATATGTTTTACAGTTTTCTTTTGTCAAATTTTAAATTTAAACATGTGAGTGTTAGTCATCTCAACGACGATATGACTGTATGAAAATGAGAAGTCTATGTATAGTAATCTACAGACGCATCCGAAGCGTTGACGCGATGTCGCAACGGGCGGCGCGTTGATGTCTTTTGTGTGCCGGCGGAAGATTGACGAGCTTCGCGTAGACCAGGCTTGCGGCTATTCTCTTCCGTCTTATTGCCTTTTGTGTATGCTAGAAAGCGACGAAATTTAAAACTTTTGAGGAAATTATTGAAAATAAAAGGGATAGGGTCATTTATCAGCTTGCGGACGCATTTTGTCCTTAAAAATGTCAGTCTTAACCCTTATTATTTACTCTTGAGTTGTAAATAACATCACTACATAATGTAATATAAAATAAAGTCGCTTTTTCGCTCTGTGTCTAAGAATGTTTATATCATCGAATTTGAATGCGTTTCTAAAATTTATAGTTTTATTTAAGAGGACATATTTTAGTATTACATACGTTCGAATTCGTCCGGTTTATTGAAAATTATAACGCACCGGTTGTATCGTTGCATTTCTTCAAATAATATTTTGTGTAATACTTACAGTATAAATGATGTTGAGGAATTCAAATAGCCAATAATAAATAAAATTAAGTATAAATAGCTAATTGAAGTTAATAGTCGATAATTATTAGACTGTTAATTTCTTGAAATTGCTCATATACCTTAATTTAATGAACTGCTGAAATTACCGATGTGTACATTAGTTAGTTACATAAACTATACTTAAAATATATTGATTCTATTTTTAGCATGTGTTACCTTTGCGTCTGTTATTGTGTTAGCCTCCGTAGCCTAGTTAGTACCCTGCCTACGAAGCTCGTGGTTCCGGAGTCAAATCCCGGCGAGGGCATTTATGTGTATTTATTATTCACAAATATTTGTTTCTTCGTCATGGCTGTGTAATAGTACATTGTGTATTTAGGGCGGTAAGTAAGAATTTGCGAACGAGTGTGAAAGTAAAGCCCAAGCCGAAGGTAAATAAAACAATATATTTTTACAAAACTACTCTAAAATGGTCTAAATCAGGGATGACTTAATTTCATCATTTTCATAAAAGAAATCTCGGCGCGGCGCGCGGCGTGCGCCGGACCGCGCTAGTGCGACGTAATGTTGTATGAAAATCCTTAACGGCCTACTATGACGTAATGACGCACCTACGGCGCGCATCACCGCAGCGTATTGGCGCACTTACCGAACAGGTGTGATGAAAATATTTAAGTACAATATGTGTGTATCTATTATATTATATGTATATATCGTCGCTTGGTCGGTTTTATTTAGCTTATTTTTGTATGTTATTCGACTAGATAATACTTAATGATAAATATCTATAAATAAAAACTCGCTGTTTAATATAACACATAACATTAGATAGTTATCAATTCTTTATTGTGTGTGAATTGTTATTGAAACAGTTTCAATGAGCAAAGGTAATGAGAATATAATGGAATTACATATTTTTGTTGGGAATATTTATACATTTTACCAAAAACGATTTGTAAAATAGCAATTTATCTATCTATTTATATTAACGCTGTTGCTAAATACTTACAACACTAATCTTAACCGAGCTTTCCGTGAGACTGGGTGAATCTGTAAAATTGTCCCATGATATTTGTTATGAAAGCATTCACATTATGCCATTAGACACACTATTCCGTGCGACAGATAAATACGAAAATAAAAAAACAATCCTAGAATCTTACATTATATTTCATAATCACTCACTTTGAGATCATAATCTTGGTCTTATCACCGACTAAAAAACTTACCTTGAGTTCACATATAGTTTTAGCAAACGTTATTGATATTTATTAATATTAGCGTCAAAATCAATCTACAAACGTGTTTCACGATATGTGTCAAAGACAAAAAATGCTATTGAAATTCAGCCATACTTGTTTTCGTTTTCTTCCATTTCTACTGGCGCATGGAATACTCAATAATATCTGTGTTTATTTTATTCCCATAAAATATCTATACATCTGTGTTTATTTTATTCCCATAAAATAAACACAGATGTAACTAAAGACCGAAGAGCTGGCGACTTCCTCGCACAACGCATCAGTATTGCGATACAGTGAGGAAATGCCGCCAACATCCTTGGTACAATGCCACAAGGGCCAATCTTAGATATAGGTTAGGTTAAGTAGATTAGTTAGATTTAATCTATGTACATAAATTGTAGTTTTGAAAATAAATATATATTCCCATAAAAGGCCTTCGGAACGAAATTGTCGCCGATGCGTGTGCGCGTGTCTCGTCTCGGAGAGCGATGCGATGCCAAGTTACTCAATCTCAATGCGTTTATCCGTTGCTCAATGTTTTGTTTTACTTATACTATTTATTCAAATGTCACCTTTGTGAGGGTCTAAATGAACTCTATATGTTATTTTAAGTAATTTTACTAATATATCTAACCTTTTTAACCGACTTCAAAAAAGAAGGGGTTTCTCAATTCAACAGATTTGTTTTCTGTGTATCTCCGAGAATCGTGAACCGATTTTAATTTTTTTTATCGAACTGTATACCTCGGTGGTCCCGTTGGTACCAAGTGATTTTTATTTTATTTTGGTGATTATTTTAATATGAACAAACCAAAATGCGATGAAAACAATATAGTAATCGCGTTTTCCAATGCCACTTTTATGGTTATTTAAAAAAAATGTAAGAGTTTATTTTAAATACTGTTTACTTTTTGTTACAGGTACGAGTATGATAATGTCGGCGCTTTAATCAAAGAGAGTGATTGAGTAGATTAAGTAATGTTACTTAATCTACTCAATCTACTGGTCAGGTTAAGTACATACATTTTTGATAGTTCTAAAAACTTGTCGTTAGCGGCCTAACCCGCGGGATTTAACAATTGGATATTACTGTCACAACCTATACACAGAAACCGCACGCTTGGCTTTTATTGCACGAATATTGTATAGTAACATTTATTTGTTTGAGAACGCACTTGACCTACCACGTACTCGTTGTTCACTCGTTCACAAATGCAATTTAATATCTAGTTATTCTGTTTATTGTTATTCAGAAGCGGCTCAATGTAAACAGTGTTTTGTGTTATTACAAGTGATCTAATGTTAATAGTATTCGATTTGAAAAAAATAAATGTAATTCATTTACTTTTTCGATAAACTTTTTAAAAATCTATTTGGCAAACCGTATGCTTGTATTGTATGTAACTAACGAGGCATATAAATAAGAATACTGGCTAATATGTAAAAGTACTGTTTTATTTGATACAAATTTTGCTGTTATTTCAAATAAATGTACCTGTACCTCCGTCAATTTTAAAATAATTTATTATTTTTATACCATCACAATTCATTTAATGAAATAAAAATAAAAGGAAAGTGCTTCTGTGTTACCGTGCAAAAAATAATAAGATAACGAATAAATTCTTATATCCTGCTGTGGACGTCTTACGTCTGATATCATGAACTAATAAAACTGCCTACGAATGTTAATAAAAAAAATATAAATTAACAAATTGGATACCTTCATGTGACTTCCCGAGGTGTCATTGCGTTTCCACTACACGTTAAGGTGCGGTTAAACTAAAAGAGCATTCGCTGTTCTAACCTCCCACTCTACGAAATTCGATCGGTACACAAAACGTGATTGGTTGATTTCTTAGAACGGGCGCTAGGAGTAGAACAGCGAATGCTCTTTATGTTTAAACGCACCTTTAGGAAATTCGTGCCCAATTCTACCTATAGCTATAGGCCTATTAAATTATGGACTAATTTCACATGATAGACATATACGGAGCACAGATTGATACTGTCAAAGTGCAATTGGTTTACAATGTGTACCTGATTCCGTTGCAATAAGGCACACAATACATAACTTTGAAGATAACTGTACCCGCGGGCAGCCATTAACACAATTAATTGTTGCTATACGTTATTAGCCAAAACGGTTTTGTAAACTTTTAATTACCTAAAGTAGTTAGTGCTCTTTTTTAAAGATGACGATTTATATCATTCGTTCAGCAAGTCGATTTTACTT
Organism: Thaumatotibia leucotreta; assembly: GCA_025490895.1. Taxonomy (NCBI): domain Eukaryota; kingdom Metazoa; phylum Arthropoda; class Insecta; order Lepidoptera; family Tortricidae; genus Thaumatotibia; species Thaumatotibia leucotreta. Next base: position 395,197 of record JALPQI010000252.1, read on the forward strand.
TTTACTGCGCACTACTTTTCGTGTTCGTTATGTGCGGTATCACGCATGAAGACATTCGCAGGAATTATAATTCGCGATACCTACTCATATTTGCATTACGTAGAATTATTACCTTCCGCTATATTTACATATTTAAAATGTTGGTTTTTAAACGGTTTTTATTAACTTCACCGCGTATCAACTGTCGTCGATGCTTCAAATCTTGTGATCGATTTTTCGACCACTTCTACTGCACCGAAATCAATAAAATTTGGAACTCTTATCAAGTCTCCATGACAATGCAATATCATAATATTTGTATCCTTGTATCCTCAAAGCCTGATGCTGCAGACGTACTGCTTACCTTAACCGAGAGTGATAGACACGTGAAAATGAAAGTATGGCATGTTTGGCATAATCAAATACTAACAGTCTGATCTTGACTTCCAACTCCTCACTCCTGATGCTGCAGTACTGCCTACAATAACGCAAGGTTTATCTTTTATCGATATCTTGATTTTAAAGGAGTTCTTTAGATATTAAGTAGAAACATGCGAATTTAATACTAACATCCAACTCCTTAAATCTGATACTCCAGTGTTACTGCCTGCCACAACCGCTAGGTTTAGCGATACGTAGATTTTGCAGTACTGCTTTAGATATTTGGTAGAAACATACGGATTTAACTATCATCATCATCATCATCATCATATCAACTGAAAGACGTTCACTGGTGAATATAGGCCCCCCCAAAGATTGCCACAAGGACGGCCCTGTGCCACCTGCATCCAACGACCTTCATCAGGTCACGAGTCCACCTTGTGGGGAGCCTACCCACGCTGCGCCTTCCGGTACGTGACCGCCACTCGAGAACCTTACCGCCCCAACGGCCATCGGTTCCACGCAATCCACGCGCGACGAGCCCCGCCCACTTCAGTTTAGCGATTCGAAGAGCTATATCGGTTACTTTGGTTCTGCTGCAGATGGTCTCATTTGTAATCCGATCTCGCAGAGAGACTCTTAGCATAGGCCTCTCCATTGCCATTTGGGTGACTTTGAGCCTTCTTATGAGGCCCATTGTAAGCGATCACGGTTTAGTACCATATAGAGATAGAGTGGCAGCGTGAGTGGTTTGCGTAAGAAGATCCGTCGGGCCTACGGCTGATAGAGTGACAGCGTAAGTGAATCGCGTAGGGCGAGCCGTTGGGCCTGCGACTCTCCATCTGATAGAGTGACAGCGTGAGTGGATCGTATAGGGAGAGCCGTCGGGCCTGCGGCCCTCCAGCTGATAGAGTGACAGCGTGAGTGAATCGCAATGGGCGAGCCGTCGGGCCTGCGGCCCTCCAGCTGATAGAGTGACAGCGTGAGTGGTTCGCGTAGGGCGAGCCGTCGGGCCTACGACCCTCCAGCTGATAGAGTGACAGCGTGAGTGGTTCGCGTAGGGCGGACCGTCGGGCCTGCGGCCCTTCAGCTGATAGAGTGACAGTGTGAGTGGTTCGCGTAGGGCGAGCCGTCGGGCCTGCGGCCCTCCAGCTGATAGAGGGACAGCGTGAGTGAATCGCGTAGGGCGATCCATCGGGCCTGCGGCCCTCCAGCTAATAGAGTGGCAAAGTGAGTGGTTCGCGAAGGGCGGCCGTCGGGCCTGCGGCCCTCCAGCTGATAGAGTAACAGCGTGAGTGGTTCACGTAGGGCGAGCCGTCGGGCCTGCGGCCCTCCAGCTGATAGAGTGACAGCGTGAGTGGTTCGCGTAGGGCGAGCCGTCGGGCCTACGGCCCTCCAGCTGATAGTAGAGTGACAGCGTGAGTGGTTCGCGTAGGGCGAGCAGTCGGGCCTGCGGCCCTCCAGCTGATAGAGTGACAGCGTGAGTGGTTCACGTAGGGCGAGCCGTCGGGCCTGCGGCCCTCCAGCTGATAGAGTGACAGCGTGAGTGGTTCGCGTAGGGCGAGCCGTCGGGCCTGCGGCCCTCCAGCTGATAGTAGAGTGACAGCGTGAGTGGTTCGCGTAGGGCGAGCAGTCGGGCCTGCGGCCCTCCAGCTGATAGAGTGACAGTGTGAGTGAATCGCGTGGGGCGAGTCGTCGGGCCTGCGGCCCTCCAGCTGATAGAGTGATAGCGTGAGTGAATCGTGTAGGGCCAGCTGTCGGGCCTGCGGCCCCCCGGTTGATAGGCTGACAGTGCAGGTGGTTTGCGTAGGACGTGCACTCGGACCTGCGGTCCTCCAGTTGATATACAGAGAGTGCGAGTCTATCGGATTCACGTAGTGCGTGCCATAGTGCCGTCGGGCCTATGGCCCTCCGGTTGATAGATTGCATGGATTGACCCTTTAGGCCCTCGGTTCGCGTCGGACTTTCCGTCTGACCTGCGGTCCTCCGGATGGTCGACTCAGAGAATGAGTTTATATTTTATAGTCTCGAAATTCGACTTGTATAAAAATTTAAACTTTAAATTCTCAATGAACCAAATTGATTGATATATTCCTTATTGTCAGATCTCTGTTATCTAAGGTACTTATTGTATGAATAACACGTCCATTTGAGATACTTCGGGCATTCAACCTTACATTAACCACGCCGAGCCTTTAGTTTTTATTTGTCAATAGAGATATTACATTTGAAAAAATGGTGTCGGATTTCTAAATATATCTATTTAGCAGGGATTCGCCTCCCGTTATACATAAAATAATGTCCATTACGCTTACATATGCGTCGTGATTCGTGATGAAAGCGCGAGTATAAACGCTAATTAGCATGCATAATTGTATTACATATTACAAACAACATCGGTATAGTATCGTAAATTAACTTATCAATTGCACTAAAAACTTGAAAATAAAATAAGTAAAAAAGTTTTAAGTTAAACGGTTTTTATTGCACCAAAAACTAGAAAATAAAAATTTGTTATGACTAACCGTAGATGCAACTTTCTGTAGATTACTCACGTGAAACTATTATCAGTGTAATTTTCCCAAGTCGGATGCTGAAAGCCACGTTTAGCCTCTATGTCAGTGGATTAAGCGTTACCTAATCGGAAACTTTTACCAAACTAAAATAAAAACGTGGGGCGTTATTATGATGAAAGAAACATACAAGTTCAAAATATGTAATTGTAGCTTTAATTTTGCAATTAATCATCCATCTGCTCCATCACTTCCACAGAGGTAAATAGCTTTTATCAAGGCCAGAACAAAACTTAGTACACTATTGCTGTCTTGATTTATGAAATAAAAATGAAAATGAAAAATACTTCATTTCGCTCAAACAATTACTTAAACTAAAGAAAGGTAGGAATCTCCTAGTAAGTATAGGAATACTTGTGACAGGAGATCCGCTCTTCCCTAATGTCTTACAGTGAACAATAATTTAAAAAAAAAAACAAATATAAATATGTGTGTGTATGTGTGTTCTTAAATAACTATAGTGACTTAATCACAATTCCGTACGCCCCACGTTCTTATTTCAGTTTGGTAAAAGTTTCCGATTAGGTAACGCTTAATCCACTGACATAGAGGCTAAACGTGGCTTTCAGCATCCGACTTGGGAAAATTACACTGATAATAGTTTCACGTGAGTAATCTACAGAAAGTTGCATCTACGGTTAGTCATAACAAATTTTTATTTTCTAGTTTTTGGTGCAATAAAAACCGTTTAACTTAAAACTTTTTTACTTATTTTATTTTTAAGGAAAATACATCCACTAGCATGCTGTAGGTATTCAATGCATTGGATTAAGAATGACTACTAAGACTATCGTTGCTGTAGCCGTACCACGAGTTGGGAAGTAAGGTTTACGTTAGCTTTTATTCGATACTAAAAGCAGTCCATCACTCTCTCACTGTGTGCTTATAACGAGTTGGCAAGTAATTTAGGGTTTTTCTCGATAAAGCAGTCTATCACCCAGCACGCTCACGCTGTCGTATTGGAGCAAGCGTGATGCGTTACTTTTAGGGTCTCACCAAACCAATCGACGCGGAGTCGGCTTTCGCCGAGTGTTTTACACCACACTATTCGCATTTAGCCGATCGACCGTCTCTGCGGTTGAACACCTGCGTTAAGCAGTCTCACCCTCCTTACGGCCGTCGAAACGCTCGATCGGCTGCGATTTGCTACCGCAACAGTTGTAAAGCGGCGGTCGGCTCTCCCGTGCTCCGTCCTGCCGTCGAGACGTCAGACAGCACGCGTACAGCCGCCGAGTCCGACGAACAGATAGATAGATAGACAGCGGGTGATCGGCAATCGTAAATCTCATTTTTGGAGACTAGTTGTTAGTACCTAACTAGTTTGAAATTGAACAGACGTGTAAGATTACGACAGTATTACTTCGTGTTATCAGATCTATTGCAGATTTTAATGTGGGTAATAATTCAAATTAATAAATACAAACGCATCAGTAGCTACTTCGGCCGTCATCGGCTCTTTTCGGCCGTCGTCAGCTATGTTCGGCCGTCGAAGACGCTGAACGGCTTCCGTCAGCTCTGACCGGCCCTTATCGTAGGTACTCGGCCGTGATCGGAGCCGTTCAACTCTTTCCGGCACCGTACGGCGGTATTAGGAGGCGGAGGCGGATTTAGGAATGCGAACGTGTGCGTTAGGCTGCAAACGGGGTCGTACGAATGCGAACAGCTTTACGGCAAAACGCCGTTTTCCCGTCGAAAGACGTCGTTTCGCGTGGGCCGAGCCGATTTACGATGTCCTCGCTCTTATTGCGTTGACATAAAGCTTTTTCTGTACGCGATTAGCCGAAACGGCGTCGACTAGTTTGGTGAGACCCTTACTTTACGTATCGAGTGAACGTTACTTGCCAACTCGTGCTAAACGCACTGCTTTCGCATGGGTCATTAATTTGCTTATTACAATAAAACGTGATCACAGTCGGATCGCAATGGACACTTCTTACACTCCCGTGCGTGAGAAGTAGAACACGTCTTACAACGAAATAATCTTGTCTATTTAAATCACGAGCTACAGCTAATTTACGTGATTTTAAACTAGATTGCGTGTTAGAATCGGATAAAACCCGTAGCAAAACTAAAGCTTTATTGAAACGATATGTTAGATGTTTTCAATGGTTACTCTGATTGCATGAGCTATTGAAAATTATAGTCGATTAAATAGGGTATTTGATAGCTATGCGGCTCGATACGTCCGCAGGCAGTTCCCAGGCTTTAGGGGCTTGCATTAAGCCATTTAAAGCTACGCAATCTATAACATCCCATTGAATCTTTTGTGCGTTACCATCGAATTTACATGGTTACTTCGTATCTTCAGGCTAGGTGCATCTATATAAATTGGCAGTTAAACACAGGTTAAGAGACGCGAAAGGTTAGCGAGCAGGTTGCTCAATGGATCGCACCAAGGATCAATCTTTGCATACCGCGTCACAATTCTCGCGTCTATTGTTTTGTTAACGCTTTAATTCGGGCACACGAGATAATAGTAATAATTATCTAGTATCTTCTGGATTAGATTGCGTAAAGGCTATAGTCGTTGTTTCCACGGTTTCTTGACAATGCGTGGTGCAACGGTGAGCCTCAGTCGCTGCGCTGGCGTTCGTGTGTACTGTCAACTCATGCATTAATATTGCACTTAGTGATGATCGACGGATATTGTGATGACGCTGTGATCTATTAGTGTGTGATTGCGGATCCGGGAAATGCAGATTGTTTGATGCAACCTGACGATTTAAGTGATTTGTGATTCTTACTGATGCTATCGACTTGACTGAGCTTTCGACAGGTTTAGTCTAATAAAGTACCATTTAATCTGCTATGCTATTACTGTATAACTAGATAAAACATTTGACTAATAGAGTATAAGCTACGCCTACGGTCGGGAACTAAATGCAACTTTACTACGGCAACTTCACGCTTTCATATTTAGTGTATATCATTTACACATGACCGCATGTGACACAACTTTATGTTCCTGATTCCTTACGTGGATTAATGACAAGTGTTTACATAATATGGATATCGCCCTTAAGCCATTTTAATTCCACATTGCATAAAGCTGTACTGACAGTGCATAAATTCAATATATGGTCAACCTCATAATCAGCTGATACGCTTTTACAAACGTGTCACATCCAATGCGGTATTGTTATAATACTTCGCAGTATTATGTTGCTTTCGTGGGTGACTTTTATTTTGAAATTTGCCAAATAAGACAAGATTATCTCAAAATGTTATTTTAAGTGGAAACGTTTTGGGACAATGAGGACCGATAAATGGTATTACTCAATGGGTCCATGAAATGCGAGCCGATTGTCGTTTGTTTATGTGTTGGGTAGTATCTTTGTGGACGATCACATGATGATGAATCGACCATATCAAATTGGCTGTGGGAGGATCTTTGCATGAGTGTACCTACAGTCGATGTCAAAGATATCATTACGGTTTAGGTGTCAAAAATATATTACGCGATTTATTTCCTTTCCATTAACATTGGACATGTAAATATATTTTTGGCTCCTAAACTGTAATGATATCTATGACGTCGAATGTACCAGAATCTCTTAGAATCGGGAGAGATGTCGGGATTTTATAGTGTCTAAAAGTAGATCAGGACCACCCTGAGAGTGGTACCATTGAGAAAAAGTGTATTTATCTTGGTATCAACACTATCAACATCAGCCTGGGTCTCTCAACCTAAGGACGGTTTGTTTGTGTGAGAATATTTCGGCAGAAACATATGTGTTAGTAAATAAAACTGGGATTCCGTTTTTATGTGATTTCGAAATATTGGTAAAATATTAATAAAATTAGCACTTGATCAAGGTTTTGTTAAATACCAATTTTGGATTATTATTTAGTTCAACGACGGAAAAGGAAACTGCCAGTTTACATAACCACTTTGTTTAAGTAGTTAATTTACAGTGTTAACAAACTTAAGATTTAGTGGCACCTATTTAAAGGGAAGGTATTATTTTATTGGTAGTAAATTTCCTTACAATACAAAACAAAATAATGCAATAATAGACAGGAATGTACAATTAAATAAATAAATAAAACTTTCCTAGTTAGCCAACGCTAAATCGAAAATAAGCCCGGTGAGATGCAAGATACCGAGAATGCTAGGGGTATTTCCTCGCGGTATCGCAATGCTGATACGTTGAACGAGGAAGTCGCCAGCGCTTCGATCTAGTGATTGTGTAATTATTTGGGTATTCATTTATAGATTTAAATTACTACAAGACATTCTTGTATTAAATTACTACAAGAATATCTTGTAGTAATTTAAATCAATAGGTTGATTCTATAGATTAGGTATACTAGTGCGTTTTTCTCAAGCTCAAACATTCGAAACATGAATCTGTAGTCCTAATCTCAAAGCACGATAGCGATTCAAAAGCACGATATAAGTCAATACGGTCGCATAATCGCTCTGTAGGTGCCTACCCAACTAATTAGTCCGATTCCGTTATAGAAACGTATGGCTGCGCCTGACCGTCACAGCACGTTGTATTGACCGCTAATCGTCAGTTAATCAACGTTACATGTCGCAGGCGCAGTTTCACCTCAACTTACATTGCACGGTCACTTCGCCCCAATGAAAAAGACGGATTTTACAACAAACGTCAAATAACTTAAACCCTTTTGGTACAGAATGGTGGCGTTGCTAACGGAATGCTAATCGCCGTGTCACAGTTCAATGCTCCAATAATTCCAGAATGCCAATCGGCGAATTGCTAGGCAGATTCTTTGTAATGTATGGTATGCCTCCTTAGTCGGCTTGGGCTTGATACAGACGCTAACACAGTTAACTGACCAATCGTGAACTTTATTACAATGCGCATAAAGTTGCAAAGAGCAAGTCTGCTAACCTAAATGTTGATGATTGTGCCGTTGCTCCAAAAAGTTTTACCGACATTGATCCTGACTTCAACATGCGATTTAAATGTATATGGCGCTTTTGGTAATTTTCTTTCATTTACAAGAATTTGCATTCAGAAAGTAGAATTTAATGATAGAAAACCAATAATGGAAACCACAGATGATTGGAGAAATCGGTTGAAGTTGGTTGTTTTTTAATTTGATGATTTTAATAGTTATGTTTGATCGCGGTCAATGAGAATAAGATTAATAAACCGTTAAACTTTTAGTTAGGGATTTATCCAAGCGTCTGGTCGAAGCTACCGGTGACCAGAGAGCTGGCAGCTTCTTATCGCAACGTATTAGCATAGCTATACAGCGAGGGAATGCTGCCAGCATCTTTGGCACAATGCCTAGGGGGCCATATTTAGATTTTTAATTTATCATTTAAACCTTTTTTATTTTTATTTAAGTGTGTTGTAGGGATATTTTATAAGTTTTTAGCTAATAATTTATTTTAGTTTTGTTATATAGTTATAGTTTGTTATTTAATATTTAGTTTTTTTCATTTGCTATAATTGTAGCTTATTTGTGTCTGACTAAAGAAATATAAACCGTTTTTCCAAATTATAATTTCCAAAATTCTTGCTAGTCACTTCACTTTATTATCAACTCGCGTCTACTCTTAAACACCTACTACTTATTGTAAATCAGGAGTTTGGAAAATAAATATACATATGTACCTACATTATGTACAGTGTTTAATTGTTAATTAAGAATCTAAATTCTATTTGGATCGTGAATATTCTACCCTTTACGCGGAATAAAATATAAGTCAATCGCGCCGACTAATAGTTAAATACATAACTAAATGCTGGATCAACTGGTTATGTAGGTACAATAAAGATTTTATAAACTTAGGTAATAGTATTTTATGTACTTAACCCTTGTTTAAGAGAGGTAAAAAAAGGTGAGCGGCGTGGGTAACAATTTGAAGCGAAGCCGAAAATTGTTATTAAAGACGCCACGAGCATTTCTTGACTCAGTTAAACAATGTTGCATACAATACTTTTTCTACGACCACACACTTATTTTCAAATAAAATTGTAAATTTGAGAAATATTCTTAGTCAAATACAATTTTATTATTAATCTAGGTCGGGCGGAAGACGTCAAAATTAAAAAAGAAATCTCCTCTATGGTTTACTATTGATCAGAAATGAAATTTAAAATTAGGTTGGCAGCCATGTATTTCCTTACGGCTTGTATGCACGAGGTGTCTTAAAATCCCACAAACGCCCGGATGCGTTTATAGGGAATAGACAATATAGACTCGTCTTGACATCTATAAGGTAGATCACAACCCTGTAAATGACAAATAAAAGTACGGGAGTAGAAAAATACCTATATAGATTTGATCAGACCGACTCAGTCATCGCGTATTGGAAAGAATAATCAACAAAAACAATAAACCTCAATCCAATAAACAAATAATGAATTGTATTGAACTATTGATCGAAAAATATGTAAACAAAAATACACTACACTAAGGCCCATTCATCCTTAGTTGCCTATCCAGTAAACAACTATCTAACCTTAACCCCTCGTGTGTCGCGAATATTTTTTTCTATTAGTTTCCTCGTCACTGATCAGTACTTAGACATACGAAGGGTTAAGTGCACGTAGCCTCTCGTAATGTGCTATTTCCAGGATTAAAGTAAAGCAATCCCATGGCCAAAAAATACTTTTGACTAAAATACGGACTCAGATATTGTCTTGGTATAGGAATAGTACATTGTGCATCAAGGGAAGTAAGTAGGTACCTACGGAATTACTAACGAGAGTGTTAAAAAGAAGGCTTTTAATCACTCGAGTTAGTATTCCGCTTACCAACCGTGATGCATACAATGTTTTTCATCACACTTGCGAACAAAGAAATAAGTTTTAAGACAAAATATTATTCTATGACGTACTGACATTTATATTACTCCCTAGGGAATTTCACTTTTCTATTACTCCCGCTACGCATGCAAGCAATGGCGCGCTTAGACAGCAAGTGTGATGAAAAAAATATTACGTAGAGTCTACCACTTTTCGCCTATTAACGCTGAATTGATGTACCTAGTTACACCTACTGCAAATTTTCAAGAAATGGTTTTTTCTCAAACTTGCTACGGAATGTTGATGTTACTTACTTTAAATTAAACCCTACAATAAATAAATACTATGTATCCGGTGTCATGTGCTAAGATGATATGTAAAGAGATTTCATGTATTTATTTCACACCTAGGACTGCAAACAAACTGTCTTTTGTTTTGAAACGTCAAATTGTGACACTAGGTCTTGACATTCAGCCACAGAAAAAAAATAACCTTAGAACTAATGTCTATACCACCAGGGTCGCGTTTTATAAAGTTACAATTTACAATTTCGCTGTTTGCATCTCTAACGCACGCACATATTGGCTAGAAAGAGAGGCAAACAGCGAAATTGTAAATTGTAACTTTATAAAACACGACCCAGGGTCCCGTTTTATAAAGTTACAAGTTACAATTTTACAAGCGTTTACTGGCAACTCTTGCCCCGTTTTTTAAAATTTGCGTTTTATAAAAGTACTATGTTACAATTTTACAAGTTACAGGTACAAGTGCCTGTAGCTCAGCCATAGACAAAAATACAGGAGTTTAATAGTTTTAAACTCGTAATCGAACAAGTGTTTTATAAAAATATTGTAAATAACAAGTGTAGGTGTGGTAGACTTGTAACAAAAACTGACGTACGTCTTGAGGCCTGTAACCGCAACTACAAGTGCAATTTTCCCAGTTATTTCGTGTGCTACAGACGTTTGCTCGTAATACTGTTGAAATTATTCGCTTTCTGAGAGATTCTTCATAGTTTTGGCCAACTACCACGAACTCCGAAAACCGCAAACGACGATTTGTCTTTGTCACTTCTAACAAGGCGATATTAGAGTGAAAGAGAAAAATAATCGAAATTTGCGGATTTTCGAGTTTGCGGTAGGGCCGCTGACTATGACTACACTTTTTTACTTATGTCTGGAGCATAAGGTCTAAAGTTGTATATATTATTATATTTATTCCCTTGACTGTACCCCGATAGCGTTGACCGAGACTGTTTCAGCTCCTAATAAATTTGAACTTTCGGAGTCGGACACCGTACGACTTCAAAGAGCGAATGAATTCCACACAAATTTTGAACATCTCTCTCATCGTTTTATTCTGCGGCCCCACTGCGATTTTCGCAAATTTCGAGGATTTGTCTCTCTCACTTTAATGAAGCCTTCGTTGGAGTTACGGCGAAAAATCTTCGAAATTTACGAATTTTGAATTGCGCGGTAGTAGGGCTGATTTTCCATCAAAATAAACATACATAATCTGTGGATACGATTATTTATGTCAGTTTTTTATTTTTAAATAGTGATGTCCGTCACGCCTGTAGATGTTACTTGTAATCGAGATTTACCATGGTTCATTACAATTGTAAATTTTTGTGTGTATTTATAAAACACCTGTAATAGTTCATAGTGCATTACAGGTTCCTGTAACCTGTAGACTTGTAACCTGTAACTTGTAACTTTATAAAACGGGACCCAGGTAAAAGGATACCTCAAACAGATTAAAAAAAAGTTAGGCGCGAATGTTTTTTTTTTAATAATTTACGATACTGTAGGCACTGTTGGTTTATTTACAAATGAAATAGTATGGTTCGGCGAAATCAGTTCGTTTTATTTCATGGCAAGTTTGAGAAAAGTACTATACAAATCTCGGCGAGAAACAGGGTCAACACCTCAGTTCCTTCGGCCAGATATATCTACTTGGCCTGTAACCCTCCGTTTCCCGTCCTCTATAGTAATGTACTATTACCACAATAGTAATTTATTTGTCTTGTGACTCATCATTTGCATATTCTATCATTTTTATAATAAGACAGCTATTATCTCGAAATAATATAATTGGCTGCAAGCTGCTGTAAGTGTGAAGGCACTTAGAGCCGATTATTACGTATATTTGGCTTTGAACTCTAAATAATAAATGAATTCGAAGGCTCAAGGCAACGTTCAAATGCCAAAAGATAAAATAGCAAGGGACGATCCGAGAAACTTTAATGTCGGGGTTCGAGGCACAGTGTATTGTTGTGAACCTAATAATGACTTACGAAATACCTGCCTACACATAGATCAAGGACTAGGTTTGTTATTACGATGATACAATAATGCGTACCCACATTGTAGCGATTAAGGGATTCTTGCCATTGTATGCTTTAATTTATTACAATTAAAGTGAGTTATTCTCAGTAAGATTACAGGTATTACTAAGTCGATTGTAGGTACGATTTTAGTTTGACAATGTTTATGACGAAATCTTTGTGGGGCATCATCTCAAAGCTACCTAATTATTTAAAGAAATTGTAGTGCCCGTAATGCTTCCTGCGTGCGTATTTCTGATGGACCGATTTCAACACGAGCAAAAAGGTTAAGCCGTGGAGTCCATCGGCTACCATGGAAGTTTATACGTTCTATAATGCTCCTGAGAACATTTGTATTGCATCAGACTGCTGTCGAAGTGAGCCATTAGGAATTGCAAACGTAACTTTAATATCGATGGTATCTTTCTTTTAGTTGTATCGAAACATGAGTAAATATGATTCTATATTATCCTTTTGATTTAACAGTTATTCCAAATCGAATGTGAACTTATTTTTATGAATTAGGATATCAATTTGTTTCCCTGTTAAACAAGTAGTCTTGAATAAAAAAGCAGAGAGTTTTCAAATTGTATCGAAACACTGGCGTGGGTAGGCCAGGTGGACTGATGACCTGGTGAAGGTCGCAGGAGTCCGCTGGATGCGGGTGGCGCAGGACCGGTCATTGTGGCAATCATTGGGGGAGGCCTATGTTCAGCAGTGGACGTCTTTCGGCTGATATGATGATGATGATGATGATCGAAACACTGCGCAAATAGAGTAGGTAGGTATTTGAAATTGGGGTTAATGTGCATCGTGATGTGTAGGGTTCCTTAGCCAAAATGGCAAAAACGGAACCCTTATAGATTCGTCATGTCCGTCTGTCCGTCTGTCTTAGCCGATTTACTCGGAAACTATAAATGCTACAGTAGGTAATGAAATCTAGTAAGGGGTGGCACACTGTTTCATAGACAGAAGTTTCATAGAATTTCGTTTCACAGAAATTTGTTCATATATACAAATACAAATAATTTATTCAAACGTAAGCACATGTTTACAATTTTCAAGCGTTATCCAGTGGGCTCCAAACTAGGCTGAGCCTGTATCTTGGGACCCACACTTATTTGGATCATATACTTTCTGTTCCAATATTATTGTTTCATAGACTATTCAATTGCTTAAAACATATTTCACAGACGTTCAGTTCCACGTATATTGCTATCTAACTTTTTTACTTTACAAAGTAACCAAACACTAGAATTACATTTCATGTATTTTTGTTTCGTAGGCACTTATTTCGTAGATTGTTGTTTTATAGTTACTAGTTTATATAATATTTAGTTCCACTATTTACTTTATTGCATAGTGATATTCTTACCTAATGAGTCATATTTCATGTAAGTATTTTGTTTCTTATACACTGATTCGCCCTCCCTCTAAAAAAACCAAACTACTACCAGAAAAAGTAGGTTGATTGTAGGCAAAGTAGGTTAGGTAGGGTAGGTTATGTTAGGTTAGGTTAGTTAGCTTTTCAATCTGTTCTAGCCTCGAAACCTAACCAATCCAAGAAATAAATCAGGGTAAAACCGACTTGGATTGGTTAGGTTTCGAGCGTAGTTTCCCGGATAAATAAAATGCCTACTTACTTTTAATTAATTGTTTACGTATCGTCATCCTTGCGAAACCAAAAAAGGGGGGACGGGGGGGCGAAGCCCCCCACAAAGGGGGTTCGGGGGGCGGAGCCCCCCGCATTAAAAAACAACAAATTTGTTCCTCCCCTGCTCTAACCTGGATAGGTTTGTTAGGTACCTTTTATCCCTTAGAGTAGAAATAGAAGCCCGCAGCGGGGCTTCGTCGACCGGTTCCCAGGTCTAAATCGCTTACTAAAATTCTTTGGACAAAGGTATTTCTTTTGTATTTGTATAATGGTATGTAATGATAATTCTATAGTTTAATTATGACTGAATAAAAAATATTAAGTTTGATACAATGACAAACAACATTCTATGAATATTCAGTTTTTGAAACAACTGTTCTAGACAAAAAATACTATACGAATTAATAATATCTGATTGAATACGCTATGAAATGAAATTCTAAGAACTACATATCTGAACAATAAAAAATATGCAAAACCAGATTATACAATGTAAGAGCTCTGAAAAATGATCATTCTATGAAATGAAAATACGAAAAACATTTTCTATGAACCAATATTCTGCGAAAATGTTGTCTATGAAACAACGTACAACCCTAGTAAGGATATGTGTTGTATGAAATGAATCGCTACATAATTATGATACTATATTGTAAAAAAAATAATTGGGGTTGTGGCCCTCCATCCGTACATGTACCTGAAGGTTAGAATTTTTATTTAAGTGAACCGTTTTCGAGATCAGATCTCAAATTTTTAAAAAGTGGTCCCCCCCTCCTATTTTTTAAACGACGCGGTATAAAATTAAAAAAAATGTATGTTATGCATCTTTATGAACTCTTTAAACGATTTTTGGCTTATCTCTTATAGTTTTTGAGATATGTTGATTTATTGTGTTAAGGTGCATTCAAACTAAAAGAGCATTCGCTGTTCTATCCCCTGCTCTACGAAATCAATCAATCACGTTTTGTGTAACATTCGAATTTCGTAGAGTGGGAGGTTAGAATAGCGAATGTTCGCTTGGTCTGAATGCACCTTTACTGTAATCCTTTTTATGATAAATTTATAGTGGTACGGAACCCTTCGCGTGCGAGTCCGACTCGCAGTTGGCCGGTGCTTTATCAATAATAAATAAGTACACATCGTCCACATATATTTTTTAATAAATCCGTGCGATTTACTATTGGTCAGGGTCACCCGTTATAACTATAAATAAATATGTATTTTTGTAAGTATTTCATTGACAGGTAACCGTACGTTTTTAATGTAATAACTGTAGTTTAGGTATCTAAACGAAACTGACCTAATGGTCCATAAATGTCCAGTCGTTTCCATAAATGTGATTTAATAATCACATTTTTGGAAACGAGAACTTCTGTTTAACAACCAAAAATTAGGTAACAACTTGTATACAAACCGCAATATCCGTAATAATACTTAACCGTGTTAGCAGGTTGTCGGGGCAACCTCAGGTTCAATCAAACGAAAGTAAATTATGTTTTGATTTAAATTTAATCAATTCTACTAACATAATCATAATTATGTCCAATAAACGTCAAGATTTGAGCGCGGTGCTATAAATATACAAGAACATAAATATTCAGAACGCTTTTTGGTTGTACATTTTACCGATAAATCTAGACAAAATAAATATTGTACGTACACCTATGATATGACTCTAAACCTGCATATAAAGTTTATATGTTGATGTTCGTTGGGATAAGAATACGTGATTAGACGTGCTATCTAGCGGTATATAATATGTCATGACACGTAATCTAGAAGTGGGTCAGGCCAGATCATTATGGGACAACCTGGTATATTATACTTACGCATAAAATGTATTATTATCATCCTAAGATTTGTAATGTTTTTTAAGCAAAACAAATGTTTATAAAAACCATTCAAACATACAGTATGTTACCATCATGCGAGCTTTTATTGAAACGGGTAATTAATAGCAATGATTTTAAAAATTCGTACATAATATGTTTGTTATGGTAGTTAAAATAAATATGGCCATGGTTGGGATATCTCCTCAGATCAGGTTGAAACGCTTCAACTCTGAGATTAGGTTGAACCAAATTGTACAGATTCAACTTCAACCAATCTTACTGGAACGCAAATATGTTAAAGTTTTGCAGTGTATCGGTAGTAAATAATTATTGTAGTCGGTCTAGATGGGAAATGTCCTGGATTTTCCGCAGGTAACAAACCCTCTAGCTGTCTGATGATGTAACGCTCCCAGTAGCATGAAACCTAAAGGCGAAGCCATACCAGTGGCCTATTTCACCATAATTACAAGTCTGACAATTGTAAAATATCACTGTTACTGACGACATAGGCCTCCGTAGGCTACAGGTACCGCTTACTATCGGACGGTCCATGTGTTTGTTTGGCACCAACATACAATTATTATTAACAACGTTATTATATCGTCAATAAACTGCTTTTTATTTTCCGAAACCCGTGACAATTGTCGCAAGTTTTAGTAGAATTTTCATTAAATCTTGACATGAGGTTCGGCAAATGTCAGAATTTCGCTACAATTGTTATGTTTTTTGTGACAATTGTAATTTTGCTTCGCAAAACGTAGTTATTTACTGCTGATTTATTATAGTTCCTGCACTACATTTTATGTTGGTGGCAAACAAAAGCACGGACCTTCCGATGGTAAGCGGTAACTGTAGCCTATACACGTCCCCGACCGGAGAAACAGTAAATATACAATTGTAGCACTTGTCCAGGGTCCCGTTTTATAAAGTTACAAGATACAGGTTACAAGTGTACAGGTTACAGGAACCTGTAATGCACTATGAACTATTACAGGTGTTTTATAAATACACACAAAAATTTACAATTGTAATGAACCATGGTAAATCTCGATTACAAGTAACATCTACAGGCGTGACGGACATCACTATTTAAAAATAAAAACTGACATAAATAATCGTATCCACAGATTATATATGTTTATTTTGATGGAAAATCAGCCCTTCTACCGCGAAATTCAAAATTTGTAAATTTCGAAGATTTTTCGCCGTAACTCCAACGAAGGCTTCATTAAAGTGACAGAGACAAATCCTCGAAATTAGCGAAAATAAAACGATGAGAGAGATGTTCTAAATTTGTGTGGAGTTCATTTGCTCTTTGAAGTCGTACGGTGTCCGACTCCGAAAGTCCAAATTTATTAGGAGCTGAAACAGTCTCGGTCAACGCTATCGGGGTACAGTCAAGGGAATAAATATAATAATGTATACAACTTTAGACCTTATGCTCCAGACATAAGTAAAATGTAGTGTATTAATTTTAATGATAAATATAGGTAGTTTGTATTTCTAAACATAATTTGCATGTCGGATGACGACAGGATACCTGCTTCCGAAACCGTGTTGTACCTACTATCTGTACTTGTATATCTGTGTGTCCTTAGCAAATAAAATATCTTTATCTTTATCTTTATCTTTAAAAAAGTGTAGTCATAGTCAGCGGCCCTACCGCAAACTCGGAAATCCGCAAATTTCGATTATTTTCCTCTTTCACTCTAATATCGCCTTGTTAGAAGTTAGAAGTGACAAAGATAAATCGTCGTTTGCGGTTTTCGGAGTTCGTGGTAGTTGGCCAAAACTATGAAGAATCTCTCAGAAAGCGAATCATTTCACCAGTATTACGAGCAAACGTCTGTAGCACACGAAATAACTGGGAAAATTGCACTTGTAGTTGCGGTTACAGGACTCAAGACGTACGTCAGTTTTTGTTACAAGTCTACCACACCTACACTTGTTATTTACAATATTTTTATAAAACACTTGTTCGATTACGAGTTTAAAACTATTAAACTCCTATATTTATGTCTATGGCTGAGCTACAGGCACTTGTACCTGTAACTTGTAAAATTGTAACATAGTACTTTTATAAAACGCAAATTGTAAAAAACGGGGCAAGTGTTGCCAGTAAACGCCTGTAAAATTGTAACTTGTAACTTTATAAAACGGGACCCAGGTGGTGAAATTGGGGCCAGATGCGTGTGCAACACCTGCACATGCGCGTGTGCGTGGCGTGTGTGTTTTAGTACCTATAGGAAATGTCATAGTAGATGGCATACCGCTTGCACGTCACGCGCCACGCAAGCGGTGTGCTATCTAATATGACATTTTCATAAGCTACAACGAGCACGGGCACGTGTTGCATACCCATCCCGGCTTGGCCATAAGTAAGGCTCAAAATAGGTCGTTTCATTACACGAATATCTGATTTTAAGTTCAGTAAACAAGCCATATAACCTATACGGCTATTCAACAGGCACAGTGCAGTAAAATCAAACGCATATGTTTATGCTACCTTTTGTAAATATTAAAAACAATCGGTTATTTATTTACACACTCGCTGTATAAATATTATGCCAACAATTCTCGGCTCGTTCGCCGTAAGGTGCGTTTAAACCAAAAGCATTCCCTGTTCTAACCTCCCACTCTACGAAATTCGATCGGTACACAAAACGTGATTGGTTGATTTCGTAGAGCGGGGGATAGAACAGCGAATGCTCTTTTGGTTTGAACGCACCTTTACGGAGCGGTGAATGAGTTTAATTATACATAGAAACTGCGGGTGTTACGCCTGCGTACGCCATCAGATATCAAAGATGCTGTGTGAATAGCATCCCAGGAAACATTTAACACTATATGGGCAAAGTTATCAGTGCATCTGTTGCATTAACGGCACCACGGCAAAGTTGCATAAAATCCAGCGGGTTGCACAATCCCAGCAAATCACTCTCGTTGTCCCGCCATTGTCGCCACGCGCCTGAGAACGTTCCCGCGTCGGCAAAAAGCGCGGGAAACGCCCGACAATAATGGCCGACATAACGCTCCGAATGTTATCTATCACTGCGTTTTACAACGTTGTGAATGTTCCACTTACTGTCTGATTATGTCTACTTGTTATTGTTTATTTTCATAGCGCCATCAGTGGCGAATTTTAGAGCGATGCATTGTACTTACTCATTATGTTATGTCAGTTCTATACAAGCCATACAAGGTCGTTCTTGTTAGGCAAACGTGCATCCAATGGTGAAATGAATTGAGATCGATTCTGAAACGTCTACTTAGTCGTTTCAATGGAGTGACGTTTGCTCAATAGTTCTTCAAGATATTCGTAAATATTTAGGTATACAACCATTTTTCCATCTTGGAATTTTTTGTTTTTTGAGTTAAACTAGTGGCATTCGGTTGCATCAGTTTGAATGACAAACATCGTAAGACAACAAACAAACAATCTGCAATTCTTATGTTCATTCATTTAGCGTTTCTGACGAACTAGTAAAGTTAAAACCGTCCACTGTGCATCACTTACCTAATGATTTCACAATTTCAAGTGCCTTAATCGAATGGCCCGGTGGTGATGCGACCAAATATCACATTGCAATGTTCGCCCATAACTGTAAATAAACATACGTAACTGACGAATAACAACGAACAGCGAAATATCAAAAAATGGTTAATGGGCATTACATAATGTACGGAGACAGACCGTCCTCGGAGTCGGAGATAGTGGAAGACCACGTGCAGACGCGCACTGCAGAGCGCAAGACTCGGCGCAAGACGCACCGGACTGCCAATGAGCTCCAGCCTAGCCTAGCACAGCTCGACAACGAGACCGACTCCGTTAAATACGAGAAGAAGGAGAAGAAAAATAAGGAGCCGAGGATCCTTCGCTACGTACCCAATACAGAGGTAGAAGAGCATCAAGTTAGCGACAATTATGAGACGTATGATTTAAAAACGACTGATATTAAACCGAGACGGTACGCCTTCAAGAAGAAGCCAAAGAATCCGGCGGATGGATCAGTAAACTACGCGTACTCGAGGTCTAGTAGTAACTGCTCTTCACCTACCGGTAACCTGCCGACTATCTCGGAGCACGGGGAGTCGCTGGCGCCGCGCCACTCGCCGCCCAGCCCCACGGTCAGCGAAATAATCAACGGATACGAAAATAAACTGGACAAGTACTTTAACAAGCCGAGGGAAGTGAAGAAGTACCGTTCCAAGGTAAATAGTACTAACATCGAACCGCAGCTGTCGTTAGTGATATATTTTTGTACGTTTCAGTCATTGAAATTAATTATGTAGGTACGACCGCGGCTGCGACCAAAAAATATTATAAAGTAACTTAGATAAAATTATTTTAGCCTCATTTGGTTTATGTTATTTGGAGCCTTTCACCAATCTCCACGGAAAGCTC
The DNA here is from genome assembly GCA_025490895.1 of Thaumatotibia leucotreta. NCBI lineage: Eukaryota > Metazoa > Arthropoda > Insecta > Lepidoptera > Tortricidae > Thaumatotibia > Thaumatotibia leucotreta. Next base: position 415,078 of record JALPQI010000252.1, read on the forward strand.
ATGATGAACTTTGTTTGCTCGGTTTACCGCGATGCGACCGCAGGTAATTAATTCTGTGCCTTTTCGTAATTATTTTTTTGATTAATGAACAAAAAATATTGCTTAAAGAATGTTCACGCCGTGAAATGTGTTGAGTTTAATATATGGGAGTGCTCCTCGAGCGATTATATCAGTAACTAAAGGTTAATACCCAGTTTGACATGCTTCATTAATATTCCTTCGATATTATTTAATAGCGCACATAGTCGTTAGTAAAATTGGTAGAACGATAAAGTGTAATATAAGATCCAGTTTAGTACTAGGGCACATGTGATTAGCCGAGGGTGTCTTAGTCGAAATGCCTTCCGCGTTATCGTAATAACCTGCGTACGTCATACTAATTTACTACATACAAGCTGTCGTATGGCGACATTATGATTACATACTGGGTTGCAGTTATGTTACGGTTGACCACTTGAGAAATTTAAATAGGCACAGAATTTGCTTTAGGGGAACATTTCTTAAATTTACCTTCTTGTTTTTTTTTCATTTTTTATTGCAAAATCAAACGCATGCAATTAAGTGTAGATAAGGATATTAACTAGATCCTAATCCTATTCCTAGGCTACTATTTGAGTATCATATAATTGCCTAGTGTCCAACTTACCAGGTAAGTGTAGCCTACCGTAGGCTACACTTTATACGAAACACAATCTAAATAATTGTCTAAAATAAATTTTTCTTACTTCATAGGTCGTCGTGTTTCCACGTGGCGATAGGAAATCTCTTTCTATTATTACAATCACGAATAAATAATAAATCACAACTTAATTAACTAAACCAGCCCACGTAATAACATTCTTTAATGTTTTTCTAAACCGATTTGTCAAAATTCGGATACAGAATCTGATGAAATCGATTGATCAGAGTTGATATTCACGCAATGAGCACGTGTCAAAATTAAATTACCTTCAACAGCTACGGATAAGAGATAAAATGTCTGAAACTTGTTCTACCAGATTCTGCATTAATAATCTCCATTAAGTCACAATAAACTTAAGTTATGAGCCTCGACAGCACGCGCATCTTTCTCCTTATCGAGACATAGTAATATTTCAACTATCACGTAGGTAACCCTTCGATTAAAGGCAATCGCGCGATGTGAATTTATTTTATTGTTCAGGTACCATTGTTGCGTCTTGTCTGTGAGTAAATTCTGAGGGTTAATACCTGTTATTATACGAATTGCTGTTTAAGCATTCACCTACTAACCTTCGAACTTTTATTTCGTTTTGTAATGGTGCATGATGACAGTCAATTTTTAGGATTTCAATTCAAGTCCAGTTTTAGGTACGCATCCAAAGGTCACCTAATAATTCGATTTATTTATTTTATGTGTAGGTCATCACCTCAGAACTTCGTCGTTCCTAAACTGATTCAGAAAAAAAAGGTTTTTGTTAAAAGAATACATAGGTATTCAGATGGGTTCTATTTTTGCCATAAACAATCATTCTGATAATGGAAGAAGAAACATTTCCGTATTTTAATAAACTGATTACTTAACTTGACCAATCTCATTCAGGATATCTACTTTAGTTTGCTACAGTCCATTATACCTGATATGTGAACTACATTGTCTTATTTTTTCTTGTTCCAGGGCTCGCACCCAGACAGCTTATACCGCGTACCACTCGGCCCCGGCGCAGGCGACGGCAAGATGTCGCGCTTTCTTCGCGTCATGCGGTGGCCCGTCGCACTCATCGTTGTGTGCGTCGCACTCGCTGTCTTCGTCTACTTCCTCATGCCAGGTGAGTGTTGCCAGGGTCTGTACTGCGGCAAAATGACGTGTCTGCTGCGTGTCATGCAGTAGCTGGTCGCACTAATCGTCGTGTTTTCACTCGCCGTCTTCGTCTAGTTCCTCATGCCAGGTGAGTGTTGCCAATGTACTGTGGCAAAAATGACGTGACTGCTGCTTGTCACGCACTAGCTGGTCGCACTCATCGTCGTGTGCTTTTCACTCGCCATCTTCGTGTAGGTACTTTCTTATGCCTGTTGAGTGTTGCTAGAGTCTGTACTGTCTCAATATGACGTGACTGCTGCCTGTCACGAGCTATCCCGTCGCACTCATCGTCGTGTGTCGCGCTCACTGTCTTCGTGAACTTCCTAATGCTCCTGGCAGCAGGCGCGACAGCTTCTTATTCCTACAAACAGAAGCTTCTGTATTGGTGTAGAAAGTGTCCCCACACTAACACTCTTGTAAGTACATCACTCTTACACTCGTGTGTTTGTCATATTCGTCTTCCTCATTCCTAGTGAGTGTGTGTCACTCCAATAACCTGTCCATTATACGAGTATTACATATGCCGCAAGAAGATGGGACATTATGCACTGGTCCATCGTGTTTATCGGTATTATGTACCTAAACGACATCATTGGTTTTGCGATCCTACATCTAAGTACTTCCTGATGGTAAGTGGTTTATAATTACGACATTATAATATGCATCCTTCTTAACATTCTTCCGATGATGCGATCATTTGCGATGCGAATATTCCTCACATCCGACAAGTAGGGTTGACCAGAGCTCGTTAGCTACTAAGTTCATTAGCAAGTAAATACAAACTGTTATTTATTTATATTTACTAATCGAATCAGCCATTTAATGAATAGACAATAGGACGATTGATAGGTCGATAGATCGTCCTATGACATGTATAATATGTATGGTACTATCTACGTAATATTTGATGCAGTCGTATTACTTTACCATGAAAATTGTTTTATGATTTTTGCCTCAGTGAAATTTGTTACGCACCCATCAATCGAACTATTAAAGATTTGAAAAGATTTTTATTACCAGTAAAATGATAAATTCTAAATCTATTACAGTTCAAACTCATTTTTATTTTCGGTGGTGCCACTCAACTAGTTGTTTTTATAAAAGGTACATATATTATACGATTATTGCTTCAATTATATTTTATGTAAAACACACTAGGTATACGTACATTCAGTTTACATGCGTGTATGTTATGTTATTTATGCGACTTTGTCTACGTACAATACGGGGAACTATGTATTTTTATGTAATCTATCCTAATTATGCTCCTTTCTCGGGACTTACATTAATTATGCATGTCCATAACAAAGATTATGAAAATAGTTACACTAGTTTAGGCGTGAAGTAGGAATATAGAGTTTATTAGCATTCTTTGAAATCCATAAGTAGATACCTATATTATTTTAAGCTACAGATTAATTATATTATTAAAATTAATATGATATATCATCATCAGCCTATGATAGTCCACTGCTGGACGTAGGCCTCTCCTATTAATCATGCGTATAGACGTATTAGGAGGTAAATTCCCATAATCGCCACGCTGGGCAAGGGGATTGGCGATCGCAGTAATGTGTCCACTATGATGCAATGACGCTGTTGCCCATCATCAATCTTTTTTCAAATAATGGTTAGTGACACTTCAATCCCTTAGTCGACTCTTACGACACCCGCAGGAGGAGTTGGGGTGGCGTGAAAAATGTTGGTATTCTTACTGCCGTCGCCACACGGCCAATATGATATGTTATATATTTGAGTAATTTTTGAGGCTTTTACTTAAACGAATGTAGAAATAATATTTAAACAAATATCCTAGACTCTATTGTTATATTTTTAGGAATTTGCAATAGATTCTGCATGTGTTTGTGGTGGTAGTTGTATGTAGAATAATATATGAATGGGTGAATATTGAGGGGTTTGAGACGGATACAAGGTACGAAGATGTGAGAAGTACCACACTGTAAACATCAGATGTCATATGCCTGGGTTAGGCATAGTTTTTTTTTATTTTTATAAATAAATAAATATCGTGGGACATCTTACACAAATCGACCTAGTCCCACGGTAAGCTCAATTAAGGCTTGTGATGTGGTGTACTAGGCGACGATATATATAATATGTAGATAGATACATATAGATACTTAAATACATAAACAGCCATGACCAAGGAACAAATATTTGTGATAAATAAATACACAAATAATGCCCTCGCTAGGATTCGAACCCGGCACGGCATCAGCTGTGAAAGCTGAGGACGTGGTTTCCAATTTCCAATCCCACCTCCGGTGTTGGTAAACTCGGTATTTTTTCTTTGACATATGATATTTAATATATAATAGTAGGTATTATTACTACTTAAAAAGACAACTCACAATTTTAAAAAAACTTCAGTTGTTTCGCAAAAACATGTATTACACTGTTTAAATTGCGTATGCAATCGCAATAATTGTCCATCCCAACTCATTTGCTTCGAGCATGATCTCATATTTGTCTAAAAGCCATAAACGCCATAATGTCTGTTCCGGCGCAAACCACGGGCTGTCTGCCTGAGACGTCGCGGCACGAAGCGCCGATTTTATGTAATGCTAATATAATGTGAGGTGTCGTGCTTTGGCTCTAGCTTGAAAGTTCCTGGAAACGAGCTACCTGGCGATAGTGGCCATCGTAATTGGATTGGAAAGGAAAAGTGAGATTTAGCTTTTCTGTGATAACTTATTATTTAAGGAAAGATTTTGTGGGTTGTCCTCAATCCCAAAATAGTTTTTATGTTTGCATGCTTGTCTAAGCAGAACAGGGATCGGATTTAATTATTAATTATCAAATTTTTTATCGCGTGGTGACGGCAGTAAGAATACCTACCTACATTTGTGACGTAAGAGTCACCTAAGTGATTAAAGTGTCACTGACATTTATCGAACATTGATGATGGGCAGCAACACCTTCATAGTGGACATGGACACACTACCTGCCAACCAGCTTGCCCGGCGTAGCGATTATGGTCATTACCTTTGAATACGTCCATAGGCATAGGCAATAGGAAAGGCCAACGTTCAGGCTGATGATGATGATGATCTTTTTAATAGTAATAAAATTGTAAACATTTAATTAAGAGCGTCCATGTTAAGCTTCTGTTCTCATAATAAACTGACGTAACTTTCTCAGTTCGCACGCAAAGGATCCGTTTAATTCCGTGTGGGTTCAACTCGTCAACTGAACTGTCTTAGGCTGACTACAGACGCGATGAAATTATGGAGTATGTGGAACTTTTTCACTACTTTCACAACAGTATCACTGTCAGATAGCAGGTTTCAGGAAATAATTCGCGATTAGATAGAAATGAAATGCGCGACAGACCAAAGAAGATGGCTGAATGCCGTGAAGAGCGTGAAGGCTGATATGACTATGAGCGTATACGGGCTTACAGTCGAAGATGCCCAGGATCGCGCAAAGTGGAGGAAATGTAAAGTTTACCCTGGCAAAAGCTGGGACAACGCTACGAAGAACACTCACTCGGAATGTCTACAGTAATAGCAGAATTCTGGACAGACACATTTTGCAGTTCCTTCACGTCTGCGATCAGCCTTAGTATACTATAATGCAGCAAATGAATGCAATTGTTCATATAGAAAGTTGCCCCTTCACCAGAACTAATTTGCAAAAGAAAAATGTCCAACTTGAAGACAGCTTCGTTATTGCCTGCCCCCGGTGACCCTTGATGCGACTTTCCTTTGTATCCTTTTAAAGTCAACGTTGACTTCACATTATTATGATATAACTGTCGTTAAAAGATTGCTTTTATGATTTAAGTACCTTTATGAATAACAATAGTATTGTCAATTAGCACGTCGGTAGATTTTGTTTGCTTTATTTGCTGATTTTCAAATATTATTATTGAACTATTGATGATATGTATATGGATAATGTTTTCCGGTATTTAGCGAGTCAAGAAGTTAGATAGATATATTTTCCACGGATAGCTTGCATAATATCCTCTACATTTACAACCTTGTTTGACAAAACTTGTCATTATTATCTCAGTTGTTTAACATGCCGGTAGAATAACACCCGTGGCGACAGATGCCTATTTATTTCCATTGCACCTGCATAATAGCCCAGAAACAAATTTTATATTGATAAGTTGATAACTAAATGCGTTCCCTAGGGTGTAGCAGTGGTATGCAGGTAATAAGGTTGCATAATTATAATCATGTAGCCTAATTGCTGATATCCAGTGGTTATGTATAGGTAAGTCTAGTTTCTTGACTACGTCAACTACGTGAGTAATATGTACCTGCCAGTGTAATGTTTAATTAAATATTAATAGTACTTAATTAACTTAGTACTTATTAATTTTAAGATGTGTGAGATATAACTAATCTACCTATTTATGAAATTAATAAGTATCTAATTGATTGGATAATTAGAACAATGAGTAAGTGAAAATATGATATCATATTACTAATTGGAAGTTCGAATAGGGGTCAAGGTCCTTTCGGTCTAAAATACGTCGTAGTAACCTATGTTTTAATTTAACTGGTTATTACTATATACTTAATCAGTTTTGCTATTAAAAAACAATTCATTTAGATTCCACCTTTTACACTAATATCCAAATAGAGACTTCTCATGTATACCTGCATTGTTCAATTTGTTTTAGATATAATACCTATATCCATTAAACATGTTAACCAATTTCAAATAAAAAAAAAACACTAGTAGGCCATCTACCTGTGTAATACAAGGAAATGTTCACATAAGTAGGCAGGTACATACCTAATTGCAAGCATACTCGTATTCTAACAAAAGGGCTATTACACCATGTTCTACTTATTATCTGAATTCATAAGTGGCGGCACGGTGCAACGAGCATAGGCTCGTATGATATCTAATTATCTACATAGCCACAAGACAAATTAACACGTCGCGCAATTCATGAATTCATCGCTTTGAATTCAGCTATTAATCTCCTCAGATCTAGGCGAGTCAAAGGAGTTGATTTATAGTTGATATATGCACGTATTTGTATTATGTAGGTATGTTGTGCAACGGCGATAAGGATTAATGTCCGATAGCAGGCTGAGGTGTGCCGTGACATCTTGAACCCAGCTTTCACCGATTTTGCGTCTCTCGAGTGGGTGCATCTCCCAACGGCTTCCTCCAGTTACGTCACGTTGAGTTGAATGGCTGTTTACACAAAAGCTATATTAGATACGGCATCTGTATGCCTATCTGGTACATATGCCATTGTTCATCGTTTATTGTTATTTGTTGGTTAGATGAAAACATTCTCTCGCACGATTCTTTGATAATAAAATCCTCTCGACTCATTAAGTAAACTTAATTTGAAACCGGAAATTAGGAAATGGGTTAATAATATAAATACATTATTTTAAAGCCGCAATTTTATTCTTTGAATCCGCGATTATGTCACGAAGATGTCAAAGGGTAATTTGCACATACTTTCTTGTTTTAATTTGGCAATTTGTAGACATTTTTACAAACCATCGTGAATTATGATGATCTTCGCTCCGCGGCTCACAAGTTCCGCGCATCTTATTTTAGATGTAAAGTTTTATTACTGTTTATGAGCTCTGATTCGGATGAATAATTTTAATATTAGAGTAGGTTACTGTTACACGCAGTTTTTAGTATGATATTTTGCACTGCTTTATTTTGCTAATACGGTTTTCATCATTTTAGCTTTTATACTGATTGTGTTTAGGATTGCAGAATTTTATTTTAAAATATTCAGCTATGCTATTCTCTTATTGACACATTCGACGCTGCGTTCGTCAACGAGCTCGATGTCGAGACAGCCTTGTCTAAAATCCTAGCTGTTTGATTTGACATTAGCGGCGGTTTCCATAGTGAGTAACACTGCAGCAGTGTTATTCACTATGGAAACCGCCTTGCTGTCAGCGCTGTGTCAGTGCTGCGGCAGCGTCGAGCCTCAAAATGGTATTCACTAATGTACTTTAAACGACACTAGTGCTCGGCGACGAATGCGGCGTGAGCTGGAACTACATTGCGTCGAAAGTTTGACGTTTAATGTATGAAGTTCGTATTCTCTAACGAAAAACAGCGACGAACTCGCCCACAAGCTCGCTCACAGCCTCGATTCCTAATGTCAAATCAAACAGCTAGGAGTTTAGACAAGGCTGTCTCGACATCGAGCTCGTTGACGAACGCAGCGTCGAATGTGTCAATAAGAGAATAGCATAGCAGTATATGTCGGTTTAAAGCATGAAAAAATAAAATACTCATAAAATATCTGGAGGCAACTTAATAGGAGTTTACTGGCGTTAAGTTAAGTTTTAATTAAGTACCGAAATAAAGTACCAATTTTAACGTACTTTATGTGCGTCGTAAATGGTAAAATATATAGAGGTCTAATACAGTATAAAACTTTAGATACTGTACTGATTTACACCACAAAATGCACAATAAAGGTCTACTCGTTAAAGTCATCATCAGCCTATGATAGTCCACTGCTGGACGTAGGCCTATCCTATTAACTATGCGTATAGACGCATTAGGAGGTAAATGCCCACAATCGCCACGCTGGGCAAGCGGATTGGCGATCGCAGTAATGTGTCCACTATGATGACGCTGCTGCCCATCATCAATCTTTAATCAAATATGGTCAGTGACACTTCAATCCCTTAGTCGACTCTTACGACACCCGCAGGAGGAGTTGGGGTGGTGACAAATGTATTCTTTCTACTCGTTAAAGTGATATCATAAAATTTGCAGACACCCTCCAGACGGGACCAGAGACGGCGAACGCGACCTACTGGGAGACGAACCTGGCCGTGGCCGACTCGCACCACGCCCACGATAAGAACTATAAGCCTCCGGAGCCTAAGACACAGACCAACAAAGTGCCGCCTGGTACGTAGTTATAAAAATGGCTCTGATAATTAAGGAAGTATTTTTTACGTTTCTGATGGTATACCGCGAATCATTACGCACTGGAGTTCATCAAAATATATTTTTGATGTTTGCGGTTAGAGGCGGATTTCCTAGTCGTCAAATATGATTTTAAATTTAGATATTTATTCTCATAATATAAAATTGCACTATAAATTGTCTTAAACTAATCTACATGAATTTGTATTATGATCGTCAGGATAGGTAATTAAATTAAATAACATGATCTAATAAAAAATAGAAATCAACGAGATACAATTTAAAACGTGCCAATTAATCCTATGTCAACAATATTCAATGAATGTCAAAACATAATTATAAATAATAATAATACAATTAACTAAAATGCTAGTATCTCTTAGTGATAAATGCCGTGTGTAAATCGAATCCGGGCGATAAATTAAACCAGGCATGGGATTCATTAGTGTAATCATGGATTACATTTTTTTAAAGTTACACTTAATTATGACGCCACAGGATTTTTTTAAAGATTTTCGGAGCAGCAATATAGGTACGAACATTTGTTAATATTAATTATGGCAGTTACGTCATCTGCTTTTGAAATTAGCTGTCAACGAGCATTTAATTTTAGTGTGTTGCTCTACATTGCGCGCCGAATTATTTTGTACGGATTTTGTTGCTCTAATTTTAAGTAAATGTACATTTATAATGTACTTATTATGTTTTAAGAAACCCCGTTAAGAGCTTCGCCCGTATTAGACTTACACCCTGTATAGACTTGAGTATATAGACGAAAGATAGCATCCCATTGTAAAACGTAGTAGGAGAGCGCAGCGAAAAGAAATAGGATTTTCTATTGCTTTTACCAGCATTCATTGAAATGGGGATATTTATATTAACTATGAATAAATGAAAGATTTTTTTTTATATATTTATTTTCAAAACTCCAATTTATGTACCCACATAGATTAAAGCTAACTAATCTACTTAACCTAACCTATATGTGAGGAATTTATTCGTTTTTTTTATAAAAGCAGAAGTAGCTTTTTACGTGCAGTTTTCGCATATTTTTTAAATATAATATAACAGCCATCGAAAAGGGCTTCAAGAATATAACCTAAGTTAAACGAAGTAGTAAAACAATGGACAGTGTTAACAAACACTGGCGAAAGATAGGGAAATTGTTACCTTGTTACGTATTGTATAAGATAGGTTTTCTACGCCATAAAAACTTACTAAATTAAAATATAACGTTTCAATTAAAAACTTATAGAGCTTTGTAGTCCGTCTTATAAGAGTTTTGTCGACTAATGACTAATTTAAGAACGTAAGTAGGAACATAATGGCATTAATGGCATTCAAGCCATGGGACAAATAAATTGGCCAACAGAGCTAAAGGGCCTAGTAGTTTTAATTAAAAATTAGATGTTATATACCAAAGAAAAGATACCGAGTTTATCAACGTCGGAGGTAAAATTCGAACCTACGCACTCAGCTTTCGCGGCTGATTCGTGAATCACTCGGCCACTCGGACTTAACGAACAATTTCTCGGGTACTTAATTACTTATAACGTATATATTATATGTAATCTTTTATAACGCTTAGGCGCCTTTGACGCTTTAGACGTTGGTAAACTCGGTATTTTTTCGTCGAAGACATCTAATATTTATGATTTAATTTAGCAATTGGTATAGATATACTTAAATCGTGTAATTCTGGGTAAGTCCGTAAGACGTAGTCTTCGATTATTTTTGTATGTATGTTTGTTTGTTTAGGTATATGTAGTATTGCACATTTCGTAGATTAGTCATCAAAGCAATGGGATTAGTCAAATGAATTTTCTGACCGCACCCTATTTCTCTGATCACTTTTAATAATTGTTCGTATTTAGGGGAATAAAAAGTTTTGTCGCTTTAGATTAGATTAAATTGTAGAATTAAATTAATAATGCCTACTTACAGACACGAAAACGCCGGAAATAGATTTTTACGATGCAGACCACAATAAAAACGAAGATTTAGAAGCTGTGATAAGTACAATTACTGAAAAGCAGCAATCGAAACTGCCCATTCCTCCCGTGTTCCCAATCCATCTGACACCAGAGGTACAATATGGGAATGAAAATGCTGATACCGACAATATACGATCGCCGAAAGCGGTGCACAAAATAAATCAACTAGTCGTTGACTCCACGTTAAAGCCGCATATCACCCAAAAACCAGAGAGACCTCTAGCTATTTACTTCAAAGATGGGGAAGGTGTTACGACTACGACCACGACCAGTACCGAGCCACCCACAAAAGCCTTGGCCAACAATCTTTACACTCTCCACAACGACAAACAGCCTCCTCAAAAAGCTGAAGAACTCGCGTACAAACCATTAATCGGCCTTCTACCTTGGCCACCAGTAAAGACAGTCAACTTAAGTCCTGCCCTGCCTCCAGAAATGCAAGAATTCTACATTCAAGGCCAGGCGAAAACAAACTTCACCTCGGGCCATTCGAAACTCTTCGGAATTGGAATCGAAGACGCTGAGAAAATGCAATCTACCACGCAAAGTTCTGTCTACAACACGAGGGTATCGCCAACGCTGCCTACGTGGCGTGATGATGATGCAACCACTAAAAACTATCCAGTAAATGTTAATCCTGATGGTAAGTAACAAAACCTAATTTAAAGATGCATGCGGTGAAAACAGTTTAGTAAGTGAGATCATTTTAATGTATAATATAAGATGGAATGCACTTTTCAATATTTATTCCAAGGGATTACAATGTGTCTGTTTTGCAAAAAAGGGTTAGAACTCACTGGTTTTACTCGTAGTTAGATGCAATGACATCGTGGTTACATGAATAATGGAATTGGTACCTATTAATACATACTTCTTTACATTACAGTGTCTCAGTGCCACTCGACAAGCCAGCCGCTGTGTCGCGGCGTGCTACCCTACGACTTGGCAGGCAAGCCGGTGTCGTTCGGCGACGTCTCCATCACCAAGCTACTTCCTCAGATCCAGTTCGTGGCTGCCACAAACTGCAGCGCTCGCTTCAAGACCTTCATGTGCGCCTTGTTGGAGCCTGAGTGCAGTCCAGCTCCTTATACTCCTAAAATGCCGTGCTACAATTTATGCAAAGGTGCGTATTTCACTGATGTTATACAAATATATTTTAAGCACAAAAGATCTGTGCAATCACACCGTATTCTGGGTTTGTATAGGTTTTGCTACTTGGATTACTAACCTGTGACAGTGATCCAAATTTTTTAACTCTATATAGTATCTATGCCAATTTCCCGAATTGGGCAAATGCTGAAAACTTTACCCAAATCCTATCACAAAGCCTTCATCCTTATTGTAGGGTCAAATTCAATAGGAATTTTACATGCGTTTAATAATATCGCAGGTATCCAACAATCCACGTTATTTTTGTATAAAGCCACTGATTGTGTGCTGCAGAAATTTAACAAGTCAACGTTATTTTCCAGCGGTCATGAATGGGTGCGAAAGTGACATTCCACAAGAACTCCGCAGTGTCCTGAACTGCAGACAGTACTCGAGCTCTAACTGCGTGGCGGCGCGTTTGCCGTGCGAGCGACAAGAGATGGCGTGCAGCGATGGCACTTGTATACCGAGGGACTGGATTTGTGACGGAGCACACGACTGTCCGGCCGGCGAGGATGAAATTATTTGCGGCACCTGCCAGCCTCATGAATTCCGGTAAGTTTTATAAATTATTATGATAAGAAACGTAGGTACTGTTTTCAAAACCCGGCAACTCACTTAGAGATCATTGAAGCGACAGTTGCCCGAGGTCAATGATATTGCTTCATAAGCCTTTGTCTTCTGATTTGTTTCCTAGGTATGCCCAAAAATATTCACTTTAGATTCATATAAAGATAGGACAAGTGGTTTTTCAATATCTCTTTTGCTAATCAAGACCACAAAATGCTGTTATACTTATGATATCTAAATTATCGATTTTTCGGAAGGTTGGTTGTAACGAGAACTAGGCGCAATTGTCTCTGGTACATATTTTCCGTGATCCACAGAGTTAGGTTAGCAAAAATATTACTTAAAAGTATGCGCAGAAATAATATTCACAGCTAGAACATCAGAGACAGTAGGTTTTACAACACATTTAATTCCACAGCTGTGAATCAGGAACCTGTATCAACTCGCGCTGGAAGTGCGATGGCTACGCTGACTGCCCGGACGGTGACGACGAGAGTGAGACGAGATGCGGAGGCATCCGAGAGGATCTAGGAGAAGAGTCTGCTGGTTCTGCACCAGCGCCTTCCGTGCATCGCCCTAGTAAGGCGACGGCGCCGAAGAAGGCTCAGCGATCAGGTACGTGGTTTTCGAGTATGAGACGAAGGGCGGAGTTGTTAGTGAGGATCTGAGAAAAGAGCTAGCTGGTTCTGCGTTGGAGCCTGCCGTGCACTGCCAATGAATATTCAGCGATCGAGTGACGAAAGTGAAGCAAGTTGCTGAGGTTTTTGATAGGATTTAGGAGAAGAAACTGCGGGTTCGCCGCCTGCAGGGCAGATCCAGCGATCAGGTATGTCGTGGCTTTCCGGTGACAATAACGAGGCGATTCACACTTCAGTATCGCAAGAGGATCTGGGAAAAGAGCTCAAGAATTAATCGCCCGTTATGAGGGTGCCGGTGACGAAGTAAGTCCAGCAATCAGGTTAATAGTTTTCCAGCGGCAAGATTGGAGCGCGTCGTGTTGACGTCTACGAGAAAATGGCAGAGGAGACCACCGTCCCAATGAGGCGAAGGGAAAGGAAGGTATGAATGGTATGATGTCCTACCGATCAGGTATGGCTTCGAAAACCTGGTGACGGGTGCCAATGCCAAGCGATGATGATAGTAGGCCAGCTACACTGGAAATGATATATGTACCTAATTGAAAATGAGATTTGCGAAGAACCAAACGAGAAGTTAGATACTAGATGGTCGAATTTAGTTTTAGTACACACGCATGTTTTCTCTTCTATACTTGATGACATTTTTTGTATATTTGCTCTACTTAATCAAGATATATGTACCTAAGAAAACCTACTCCTATGTTTTTTTACATTATCGATAATATTACAGGAGACGACAGCAGCAAGGAGCTACTCATGACCAGTGACAGCAATAACGCTTTAAAAAGAAACTTTACCCGACGGCCGTCCTTGTCTAGACTGACTCCTTACTCTCCCGCCATGCTTCAAGCGACAAAACCAAAGACATTCGAATTTGACGAATCTCCGCAAAAGGCCAACAAAAACAAAGAAAGGGAAACGGAAGTTGAACAAGAAAATGATGATGCCACTGATGACTTTGAACTCCTTGCAAAAGAAAAAATACTTACAGCGTTGAAAGATAATCATAAAAGAGCTGGGCAGCCACCGAAGAATGTAACCAACAAGAGTTCTATGAACATGACCCAAGTAAATCCGATGCAAGGAAGAGCACCGATGCCAAGGGCCAAACCGAAAGTTGATCATTCCGTAATTTCTCCGTATCCTGTGGCGACTAAACTAGACCAATCGATCAACAAGCTAGAGCGAGTTATTGACGGAGCAGATCTGATGAAGGTAAAAAAATATCTAATTAATTTTGATCTTCAATTAAGGCAACCGTTATAATGGCGGGACCAGATCCTGAATTCGATCGATTCATATTGCATTATTTAGTACTGAATTAGTACTATTTGGTACCTGTTGTAAAAAAAAATAGTAACTTACCTCTTCTATTTCAAAGTTATATTCAATCAGTCTGGTCCCGCCATTATAACGTTAAAATGGCGGAACCAGGTCCTGAATTCTGTCGATTCATATTGCATTGTTTAGTACTGAATTGGTAGTATTTGGTACCTGTTGTAAAAAAATTAGTACCTCTTCCATAAGTTATATTTGAAATATTCCATTATAAAGGTTACTTACTCAATTAAGTCTTAATTGAATTTACTGTCGTTATTACCACTAAGACGTTAGTACCTACATTCTTAATAGATATATTTTAATATTCGGGTTAAAGAATATTTATTTCTCAAAAGAAATTTTACATTTCACTTATTGAGAAAGAATAGTAGTATTTTAATATTCAATTATGTATATTATTTAATTAGCAATGCTTAAAACTTTAAGATTGCTTTGAGGAGATACACTTTCCTACTACTCGTATTGTCTTAGTAGGTAGTAGGTGTATAGTAGGTGCATATATGTACAAAAAATATTAATGTCCTGATTCAATCGACATAAGACTGAATTTAGAATTTTAGACTGTTTTACTTTTTATAATAGCAAGTTTTGTATTCCTTTTAGACTTTTACAAATAAAGATATCCAATAACTTTTCTTCTACTCCGCCATTTCCTATTAACCATAGCACAGGAAATATTTCAGAAAGCCCAACGGCCTCTCACCACGACGGAGTCCGGGGAATCGGTAGAATACACGACGGCAGACAATCCCGCGCCGGCCGACAAGTATGGCGGCAGGTCCAGCGCGCACCAATCGCCGTGTCCGGATAGTGAGTTGCGCTGTGTCGACGGCCGCTGCATCACTCTTGCGCAGCTCTGCGACGGCACCATCGACTGCAGCGACCACGCTGATGAGGACAACTGTTACACGTGAAACTTTATGTGGGGATATTGGTATTTATATGTGATTTATTAGTGATGAAACTAGGATTCTGATTAAGAGATCTAATTTTAAATGCCGCCTTTGTCTGATTTGGTAAGGAATCTGTGTGATAATTTAAATGTGGCAAACCAATTTGTGAGAAAAACATGCAATATGTTTTGTGGGGAAATACTCAAAGTGCCTGAATTTTTCATATTCTCAACCTTTTTAGTGACAAGATGTGTTTTGACGTGGTTACGCTGGCACTTATTCCCGCGCATCTTTTCAAATCATAGATACAGGGTGTTTTTTTTTCGACCGTTCAAATTCTACGTAGTGAATACGTAGTGAATGTGTAGGTCATACTGACCAACTTTTACTATGGGGACAAAGTCGAAATCGCGAAAAAAAAATCAGCTGTTTCATATAAATTGGCGGCATTACGCCGGCCGAAATGTATGAAACAGCTGATTTTTTTTTCGCGATTTCGACTTTGTCCCCATAGTAAAAGTTGGTCAGTATGACCTACACATTCACTACGTAGAATTTGAACGGTCGAAAAAAAAACACCCTGTATATTGCATCGATTCTGGACTGCAAGAATGTCATAAAAGGGTCATAATTGCAAAATTATTGAATCAGAAAAACGTTAATTAGGTTGTCATCATCACAACTAACTCCTGTGGCTGGGTGTTGTTTAAAAGTACCTATCGATAGCTGACTGTACTCGCGAATATATGATATAATGGATTTAGGTAATAGAGATGCAAATAGGATTTCATTTATAATATCATAGTAACCTTAAATTCGAAATCTGTTTAGGTGTAAGATTTAGTATGACATGTAAGTTCATGAATTAATTCTGTCTCTAACCGTCCCTTAGTATGTAACAAGTAGGTACCTATAATGGGAGGTGATTCTCTGTACATAGTGCCGGCGGTACCAATATTTAGTTATTATACGCTGTGATAAAATGCATAAAAATGGGAAACAGTATAATCTAAATGCTTATATTAAGTTCAAATATCGTCTACATACTCGTAGGTTAGGTAAGTATTAAAATTATTGTGAATCTCAAATTTATCTTTCTTTGTGCCTTATTTTGAAGTAAAAGTTACCTTTTATTTCACAGTTCCCGCACTGATTTTTCATTTTTATATTGACTGACAGTCAGTAATTTCGCAATGAGCATTTGTAAATAAATTAATTTATGTGAATTTAGCTATTAACTTTAATCTTTATTTATAGTTTATAATTATTACACTTCCATATTGGGGCTTATGGTCATGATCGTATTTTTACATTGGTAGCATTTAAGATTTCAATTGTCACTCGCAAACTTAAAAGGCAATTCAACTCATAAAATCTAACGCTCGTACCTAAAAAATACGTCCATGACAAAAGTCTCTATCGTAAAATTTAAGTAGATTTGTAGATATTTTGGTAAGAAAATCCAAAGTAATGTCATAATATATCTTCAAATCGTATTAAACATACCTACTCGAGTTTGCCTTGATTTAATTGGAGCATATTATACGCAATTTACCAACAATTATTAGTTAGATAAGTTACCTGTTTAATTTTATATAGGGTGTAAGTTTTTGTACTACAATAAATTACTATGCCATGTTGTATGTGTCCTTTATTACTCGTAGTTAATTTCCTATTCAATTTCACATGCCGCTTTGGCTTAGAATTTTATCACCTACGTCTAGCGGTAAAGCGATTTTCATTTAGGAATTTAGGTCATAATTACGCCTCTCAGACTCTCGGTACATGTTGAAACCAATAGTTTTCACGGACTGTTTAAAACCACAAAAAATATTATAAAGATTAGATGTCATATATCTCAAAAAAAACTTAGTTTACTTAGTTTAGTCCCAGGTGGTATTCGAACCCACGCATGTCAGCTTGTTTTCCGGTTTAAACTGTTACTTAAGTAACAATTAATAAAATATTAATTAAAAACACATGTCCATCCAAAAAGCGTACTATTAGGCTACTAGAAAATATAATTATTAGAAAATATCATTAGGTTGTCAAAGTGTAGTATAAGCCCATAACGACACAACACAACATAACAACAATTAGAAAAACGCTACAGGCTACGTCTACGTCGTAGCGCTACGAGCGTAGCTGAGCATTGAAAAGGTCAGTACAAATATTAAATATAATGCTGATAATTATAATTCATAATTTATGAATCATCGTCAGCAATAAGAAAGGTCTACATTTATTTGTATAGTGATCGTTATCATTTATCAACGTGGTGGTGGAAGTATGGTTGGCAGAAAAAAACAAAATATGCCTACACTATTTTTAATTTTTACATTACTAATATTCCACCAAAATAATAGTTTAGCTTACAATTTTATTATTTATTACCTTATTGATAACACGTATTTTTAATATTTTATCCAAATTGTACTGATTAAATAAAAAAGATTTGTTGAATAGATTTGACTGTCAGTCATTTCCGTCAATTCAAGAAATACACTATTATAACGATGACACAGTCGTCAGTAGTCCCAGAAATAAATATCTTGGGACATCTTACACAAATCAATCTAGTCCCACGGTAAGCTCAATTAAGGCTTGTGTTGTGGGTACCAGGCGACGATATATATAATAGATACATACGTATAGATACTTAGATACATACACACCCATGACCAAGGAACAAACATTTGTGATAAATAAATACACAAAGAATGCCCTCGCCAGGATTCGAACCCGGAACCTCCAGCTTCGTAGGCAGGGTCACTACCAACTAGGCTACAGAGGCTGACGCAGTCCCAGAAATGTAATTATTTTATCTTGAATTTAATTTCAAAATCAGGGTTGGATGTAAATATTTATTACATCATCAGCCTATGATAGTCCACTGCTGGACGTAGGTCTCTCCTATCAATTATGCGTATAGACGCATTAGGACATAAATTGCCATAATCGCCACGTTGGGCAATCGCTGGACGGATTGGCGATCGCAGTAATGTGTCCAGTGTCCACTATGATGACGCTGCTGCCCATCATCAATATTTTATCAAATAATGGTCAGTGACAC
Source organism: Thaumatotibia leucotreta (assembly GCA_025490895.1). Lineage (NCBI taxonomy): Eukaryota > Metazoa > Arthropoda > Insecta > Lepidoptera > Tortricidae > Thaumatotibia > Thaumatotibia leucotreta. The sequence goes on from JALPQI010000252.1 coordinate 433,464, forward strand.
ATTGTCCTAAAAGTTAATACTTATTATACCTAAAAGTTAAATTAATCTCATCGCATTGTCCAAAAAACTGGCCAAGTGTGTATCAGACTGGCACACGAAGGGTTCCGTACCAATATCAACTTAAAATAAAAACTGAAAAAAAAAACACGTTTGTTGTATGGGAGCTCCCTTAAATATCTATCTTATTCTACTTTTTCGTATTCAATCTTATAGCGCCAACAGAAATACAGCTGCAGGTCTGTGAAAATTGCAAATAACTATCACGGTTCACGAGGTACAGCCTGGTGACAGACACATAGACAGACCGCGGAGCCTTAGTATTAGGGTGTCGGTTTACCCTTTGGGTTCGGAACTCGAAAAGTTGTGTAGCCTCTCTAATTATCGCTCCCCAATTTTTTTTTGCTGAAATCTCGAAACATTATACGGAATCGTGGGGTGCATCAGACCATATCAGACCAAACGAGCATTCGAGGTTATCATGGATTAAGGAGATCTATATAGCATCATGGATCATGATGATGGGCTTAGTGAACTCATAATATGTCTGTAGACCACAGAATACAAATACATAGTAGTACAAGTACAGGCCAATAACCCGTTTAAAGAAATAATGACTCTTGCTACGATACTATTTAAGTTCAAATTCCCACCGCGCAACGCTTAATGCCTACGCAAAATGTCACGTAGAATAGAAGTGCGCCCTCTTTCTATCGCGTAACTTGTACCTTTTCTGAAAGATAAAGGTTGCTTCCTTTTAAGGTACATTCAGACCAAAAGAGCATTCGCTGTTCTATCCCCCGCTCTACGAAATCAACAATCACGTTTTGTGTAACGATCGAATTTCGGGGGTTAGAATAGCGAATGCTCGTTTGGTCTGAATGCACCTTTACAAGATATTTCAGACCATGAAATTTTATAAAAGAATACACAAAAGCAACAGTAAAATAATTCTAAATCTGTTTCTCGCAACTCACAATCCTATAGGTATGTAAGTCAAGTCAAGTCAAGTCAAATAATTCTTTATTCAAATTGGAATAGCAACAAACTCTTTTGAATCGTCTAGATAAGAAAACTACTTCCGGTTCGAACCCTACACCGCTGACCCAAGAAGAACCGGTAAGAAACTTGGCGGGAATTATTTTTTCAAACAATGATGGTACATCTTACAACTAACATGCATTAAAAAAAAAAATACATAAAATTGATTTTAAATAAATTGAAATATAATAATAATAACAAGAGATGTAAAGTCTCTAAAAGTCACAACATTTATAAGTAATAATTTATAGAGAAGTAAGGTTTCTCTCCGAATAGGTATATAATAATAACATTATATAATGCACGCTTGGAGATGTATAGGGTCTCCAAGCGTAAATTATCGTAATTGAATGTCATGACTTTAACAAACTAATAATTAAATCCTAAATTACTCCCACGGTGTTTTATCATTCATGTAGTCTTGTGTACTATAATAAGCTTTAGATATAAGTTTACGCTTTACAAAATGCTTAAATTTGTTGACTGAAAATTCAGTAACATTTACTGGAAGTTTATTATAAAATCTTACACAATTACCCATGAATGATTTCCTAATTTTATGGAGCCGAGTGGCGGGTACTGCGAGCTTATGTTTGTTTCTAGTATTAATATTATGTATGTCACAGTTTTTCCTAAAATTCATAATATTTTTATGTACATACATAATATTCTCATAGATGTATTGAGAATACAATGTCATTATATTAATAACCTTAAACTTATCTCTAAGTGAGTCTCTAGGGCTCATTTTATATATCGCTCGAATAGCCCTCTTCTGCAGAACAAAAATAGTGTTAGTCTCTGAATTGGCAGCACTGCCCCATAATAAAATGCCATACGACATAATGCTATGAAAATAACTAAAATATACTAACCGAGCTGTATCGACGTCAGTTAATTGACGGATCTTGCTCACTGCAAAAGCTGCAGAACTCAGTTTATTCGAGAGATTAGATATGTGAGGACCCCACTGAAGCTTAGAGTCTAGTGTTATACCAAGAATTTGGACCCGCCAAAACACGTTAACATTTTCAATTTCACCTTCGGATGCGTATGCATATATAGCACGTGCAAGTGGGCGCATACGTAGTGTGTGCGTTGTATTGTAGCGTATGAAATGTCATAGTAGATGGCACACCGTTTGCTGTTCACATACACGTGCGCTTCCGGTGTGGCTTGGCCTTTATTAGTGGCTCATGTTTGTTTTGTCTATCTGCTTATTATGTCAAATCTTAGTATGTTTTTTTGGCAGCGGGAATGCACTTTAGCGGACCTGTATAATGCTGTAGTATATGTTATAATATATTAACGTCATCCTATTGCTAATAGATTTAAAATATCTGCATAAACCCCATTTTAAGTTCGTACATACCTACTGTGACAGCAGGGCTACTAGGTACGGAAGCCTATAACTACTGTGCATTTGATCAGGTCTTCAACAGTTTTTATTATTTAATATTAATATGTTCACAGCCGCGAGCGGGTTAAGTATTTAGATAATTATCGCAATGATACGCATTGAGCATTCCCACGATTTCCAACAAAAACGGACACTATAAATGGTTACTTATTTTGTGGACTTACTAGTAACAAGTTTCCTTATAAGTTTAGAGCCCATTCGTCATTTCAATTGTACTTTTTGCAACAGCCGTAATGGGATAGAGAATGCAATGTAGAGACGAGTTACATTCCTTTTGTATTGTTGCAGCTGCATAGGCGATGTAAAGTATTGCTATTCGTTATTCAACGGCGCTTTTAGCGATTGAGGCAGTAGTCATTCGAGATCGCACGAGATAGAGACATAAGTATTAGTCCGTGGGCTAGTCGGTCTGAAATTAGAAAACGGTATAATTTGGGGGTACCAAGTGTCCTTTTTACAGTAGTTAGACATATTCATAAGGATGTTAAAAAAGTATGATAGACATCTCAAAGTGGTAGCTAATAGGCATACGGGCTATTTCAAGATTTCCGTTGTATGACAGGTATGGTTAAAATTAGGAGGTACAAATTTTCCTTTTCACGGCTGTTAGGTAAGCTTATAAAAACGTCAAAAATGCAAGATTGCCATTTATAAGTGCTACCTAACAAAAATGGGAGCCAATCAAAGATGGTGGATCTCAAGTTTTAGAAAATCAAGTATATCTCGAGAACTATTAAATATATCTAATTACTCTCTTGAACAAAATTAAAGGCATATCTGTAAGCTTCATATTTTGCATATGTACCATATTGCTAAAACCAACCAATAATTAATTATGACCAAATTTATGAAAATTTCGTGATTTTGATTTTTTTTGTGTCATGTTTTTACATAGTAGTCATGACGCTAGGAATATTACATATTTTTTTAAAGATAGTGTATTTAATGAGCTTTAATTTGATGTATATAACTTGTTGGCGGTATTAAAAAAAGACCCATAAAAAATATTTAAATGAATTGTAGTCATAATCCACCGTATACTTAGTGATTTAAGAGGCGATTTTTTTATATTTTTCAATCTTGGTTATTTGGAATATCTTGGTTATTTATTATATTATTTACGAGTGGCACTTCCATCGCCTCTTAAATCACTAAGTATACGATGGATTCTGACTACAATTCATTTAAATATTTTTTATGGGTCTTTTTTTAATACCGCCAACAAGTTATATACATCAAATTAAAGCTCATTAAATACACTATCTTTAAAAAAATATGTAATATTTCTAGCGTCATGACTACTATGTAAAAACATGACAAGAAAAAAATCAAAATCACGAAATTTTCATAAATTTGGTCATAATTAATTATTGGTTGATTTTAGCAATATGGTGTATGTGCAAAATATGAAGCTTACAGATATGCCTTTAATTTTGTTCAAGAGAGTAATTAGATATATTTAATAGTTCTCGAGATATACTTGATTTTCTAAAACTTGAGATCCACCATCTTTGATTGGCCCCCATTTTTGTTGGGTAGCACTTATAAATGGCAATCTTGCATTTTTGACGTTTTTATAAGCTTACCTAACAGCCGTGAAAAGGAAAATTTGTATCTCCTAATTTTAACCATACCTGTCATACAACGGAAATATTGAAATAGCCCGTATGCCTATTAGCTACCACTTTGAGATGTCTATCGTACTTTTTTAACATCCTTATGATTCTTATGAATATGTCTAACTACTGTAAAAAGGACACTTGGTACCCCCAAATTATACCGTTTTTAAACGGTTTTTATTAACTTCACCGCGTATCAACTGTCGTCGATGCTTCAAATCTTGTGATCAATTTTTCGACCACTTCTACTGCACCAAAATCAATGAAATTTGGAACTCTTATCAGGTTCCCATGACAATGCAATATTATAATATTTATATCCTTGTATCCTCAAAGCCTGATGCTGCAGACGTACTGCTTGCCTTAACCGAGTGTGTTAGACACGTGAAAATGTATGTATAGCATGTTTGGCATAATCAAATACTAACAGCCTGATCTTGACTTCCAACTCCTCACTCCTGATGCTGCAATACTGCCTACAATAACAGCAAGGTTTATCTTTTATCGATATCTTGATTTTGAAGAAGTTCTTTAGATATTGCTTAAGTAGAAATATGCGAATTAAATACTAACGTCCAACTCCTCAAATCTGATACTCCAGTGTTACTGCCTGCCACAACCGCTGGGTTTAGCGTTATGCAGATTTTGCAGTACTGCTTTAGATATTTGGTAGAAACATACGGATTTCATTATCATCATCATCATCATCATATCAGCCGAAAGACGTTCACTGGTGAATATAGGCCTCCCCCAAAGATTGCCATAAGGACCGGCCCTGCGCCACCTGCATCCAGCGACCTTCACCAGGTTGGTCATGAGTCCACCTTGTGGCGGGTCTAGGTACCCACGCTGCGCCTTCCGGTACGTGACTGCCACTCGAGAACCTTACCAACGGCCCTCGGTTCCACGCGTCCACTCGCAACGTGCCCCGCCCACTGCCACTTCAGTTAAGCGATTCGAAGAGCTATATCAGTTTCTTTGATTCTGCTGCAAATGGTCTCATTTCTAATCCGATATCGCAGAGAGACTCCTAGCATAGCCCTCTCCATTGCCCTTTGGGTGACATTGAGCCTTCTTATGAGGCCTGCAGCCCTCCAGCTGATATAGTGACAGCGTGAGTGGATCGCGTAGGGTGAGCCGTTGGGCCTGCGGCCCTCCAGCTGATATAGTGACAGTGTGAGTGGATCGCGTAGGGTGAGCCGTTGGGCCTGCGGCCCTCCAGCTGATATAGTGACAGCGTGAGTGGATCGCGTAGGGTGAGCCGTCGGGCCTGCAGCCCTCCAGCTGATATAATGACAGCGTGAGTGGATCGCTTAGGGTGAGCCGTCGGGCTTGCGGCCCTCCAGCTGGTATAGTGACAGCGTGAGTGGATCGCGTAGGGTAAGTCGTCGGGCTTGCGGCCCTCCAGCTGATATAGTGACAGCGTGAGTGGATCGCGTAGGGCGAGCCGTCGGGCCTGCGGCCCTCCAGCTGATATAGTGACAGCGTGAGTGGATCGCGTAGAGTGAGCCGTCGGGCCTGCGGCCCTCCAGCTGATATAGTGACAGCGTGAGTGGATCGCGTAGGGTGAGCCGTCGGGCCTGCAGCCCTCCAGCTGATATAATGACAGCGTGAGTGGATCGCTTAGGGTGAGCCGTCGGGCCTGCGGCCCTCCAGCTGGTATAGTGACAGCGTGAGTGGATCGCGTAGGGTAAGTCGTCGGGCTTGCGGCCCTCCAGCTGATATAGTGACAGCGTGAGTGGATCGCGTAGGGCGAGCCGTCGGGCCTGCGGCCCTCCAGCTGATATAGTGACAGCGTGAGTGGATCGCGTAGAGTGAGCCGTCGGGCCTGCGGCCCTCCGGCTGATAGACTGACAGCGTGAGTGGATCGCGTAGGGTTAGCTGTCGGGCCTGCGGCCCTCCAGCTGATAGAGTGACCGCGTAAATGGTTCGCGTAGAGCGAGCCGTCGGGCCTGCGGCCCTCCGGCTGATAAAGCGACAGCGTGAGTGGATCGCGTAGCGTAAGGCGAGCCGTCGGGCCTGCGGCCCTCCAGCTGATAGAGACACAGCGTGAGTGGTTCGCATAGGGCGAGCCGTCGGGCCTGCGGCCCTCCAACTAATAGAGTGACCGCGTCAGTAGTTCGCGTAGGGCAAGCCATCGGGCCTGCGGCCCTCCAGCTGACAGAGTGACAGCGTGAGTGGTTCGCGTAAGGCGAGCCGTCGGGCCTGCGGCCCTCCAGCTGATAGAGTGACAGCATGAGTGGTTCGCGTAGCGCGAGCCGTCGGGCCTGCGGCCCTCCAGCTGATAGAGTGGCAGCGTGAGTGAATCGCGCAGGGCGAGCCGTTGGGCCTGCGGCCCTCCAGCTAATATAGTGACAGTGTGAGTGGATCGCGTAAGGCGAGCCGTCGGGCCTGCGGCCCTCCAGCTGATAGAGACACAGCGTGAGTGGTTCGCATAGGGCGAGCCATCGGGCCTGCGGCCCTCCAACTGATAGAGTGACCGCGTCAGTAGTTCGCGTAGGGCAAGCCATCGGGCCTGCGGCCCTCCAGCTGACAGAGTGACAGCGTGAGTGGTTCGCGTAAGGCGAGCCGTCGGGCCTGCGGCCCTCCAGCTGATAGAGTGACATCATGAGTGGTTCGCGTAGCGCGAGCCGTCGGGCCTGCGGCCCTCCAGCTGATAGAGTGACAGCGTGAGTGAATCGCGCAGGGCGAGCCGTCGGGCCTGCGGCCCTCCAGCTAATATAGTGACAGTGTGAGTGGATCGCGTAGGGCGTGCCGTCGGGCTTGCGGCCGTCCGGTTGATAGACAGAGAGTGTGAGTCCCTCCGGTTCACGTAGGGCGTGCCATAGTGCCGTCGAGCCTATGGCTAGCCGGTTGATAGACAGCATGGATTGACCCATTGGGCCCTCGGTTCGCGTCGGACTTTCCGTCACACCTGCGGTCCTCCGGTATGAGTTTATATTTTATAGTCTCGAAATTATGAATTTAACCTTGATTTTCTCAATAAACCAAATTGATTGATATATTCCTTATTTTCAGATCTCTGTTATCTAAGGTATTGTATAAATAACACGTCCATTTGAGACACTTCGGGCATTCAGACATTTTTTAGTGTCGGATTTCTAAAAATATTCAGCAGGAATTCCCCTCTCGTTACACATAAAATAATGTCCATTACGTTTACATATGTGTCGTGATTCAAGCGCGAGAGTTAAACGCTAGCATTCATAATTGTATTGCATATTACAAACAACATCTTTGATCTAGAATAAGTAGATATAGTATCGGAAATTAACTTAACAATTGCACTAAAAACTTGAAAATAAAATAAGTAAAAAAAAGTTTTAATTTAAACGGTTTTTATTGCACCAAAAACTAGAAAATAAAAATTAGTTTGTAACTAACCTTAGATGCTACTTTCTGTAGATTAGTCACGTGAAACTATTATCACTGTAGTCTTCCCAAGTTGGATGCTGAAAGCCACGTTTAGCCTCTATGTCAGTGGATTAAGCGTTACTTAATCGGAAACTTTTACCAAACTAAAATAAAAACGTGGGGCGTTTTATAAAGAAACATACAAGTTCAAAACATGAAATTGAAGCTTTAATGTTGCAATTAATCATCCTTCTGTTCCAACACTTCTACAGAGGTAAATAACTTTTATCAAAGCCAGAACACAAGTTATTACACTATTGCTTTCTTGATTTCTATGCTTGTTCTTAAATAACTATAGTAACTTAATCACAATTGCTTACGCCCCACGTTTTTATTTCAGTTTGGTAAAAGTTTCCGATTAAGTAACGCTTAATCCACTGACATAGAGGCTAAACGTGGCTTTCAGCATCCAACTTGGGAAGACTACAGTGATAATAGTTTCACGTGACTAATCTACAGAAAGTAGCATCTAAGGTTAGTTACAAACTAATTTTTATTTTCTAGTTTTTGGTGCAATAAAAACCGTTTAAATTAAAACTTTTTTTTACTTATTTTATCTAATTTCAGGCCGACTAGCCCACGGACTATATGAACTGAAATTGAATTCATTATGTAGCACGCAACGTGTTTTTATTATGTTTTTTTATATAACTACTATTACTTCGACTACCTAGCTCTATAGGTATAAAGATTTAACTATTCGCGTAGGTACAAGATAAACCTTAGAATTAAAAATTAAATTGAAAGATTACCAGCTAGTCTAAGAAATACTTCGCACTTAACTCAGCTAACCTTATATTATAATATTTATAAGCTACTAAGAGTATAGCAAATATATAATTATATAATAATTAGGGTTACCCCCAAATTTATCTAATCCCATAGTAACGATTTGTCTCGGGGTAGCCTTATTCCCTAGAGACCGCGTCCCCAGGTGGCGGATAGGGGAACGCTCGGCAGATATGCCGGGTAGGAGGGAAATAAAATACCTCCCGCGGACCGCAAGGCCGGAGATGGACACTCCGTAAAAATTCCACCTGCAGGCTTCTCTAAAATATTTAGAGTCGAGGCTGTAGGTGTGCTGCTGACTCGGGCTGGAGCTAGCAGAAGGATTGGCGGCGGATGAATCTACGTTCAACCAAATCAACGGCGGCATCCAAACCTTGAGCAAGGTTACAGCCTGTGTAGAAGGAACTGGGGCCCCACTACACATATTTTGCTCCAAGAAAGTCACCATGCAAAGTCCACAAAGTGAGTCAGTTCGATGCGATCCGGGCCCGACCCGGCGTCACAAGATTTCCGGGTCTAGTGATGGGAAATATACTACCGTGAGAGAAGAAACAGAAGAAACCAGGACAGGAAAATTCAACAGAGGACTAAAATTACTACGAAAGAGGACACAATGTTTAAAACTTGCGACGTGGAATGTGCGTAGCCTAATAAAATCAGGTAAAATGGAAAATACAATAAAGGAAATGAAGAGATTAGGTATTGACATAATGGGCCTCAGCGAAGTGCGATGGAAAGACAGCGGGAAACATGTTACCGACGACACTGTATTTTATTACTCAGGAAAACCCTCAACTGAAAAAGGTCATTACCACGGCGTAGGAATCACGCTTAAAAAGGAATTGAGCCGTTATGTTACCAGCTTTGTACCGATGTCAGATAGATGCATGTTGTTACAACTGAGCGCACAGCCATTTGACGTAAACATTCTTCAGATCTATGCGCCAACTGCAGAAAAAGCGGAAAAAGACCCTGACATGTTAGAACATTTCTATAAGGAAATTGAAACAGTGATGAAGTCATTAAAGTCACAACAGCTGACTGTGATTCTGGGAGACCTAACGCAAAAATTGGTAAGGGCGCTGTGGGTAAATATGTTGGACATCATGGTTTGGGTGACAGAAATGAAAGTGGAGACCGCTTACTTCAATTCTGCGTGGAGAACGATCTTGTTATCGCAAATACATGGTTCGACCATCCACCTAGGCGACTATATACATGGACCTCTCCCAGACACACGCCAGAAAATATAGTACGCAACCAGATAGATTACATAATTGTGCCTACCAGATTTAGAAACTCAGTTAGGAACGTAAAAACATTTCCTGGTGCGGATATTGGATCGGATCATAATCCTGTGATAGCAAAGTTCAACCTTAAATTAAAAATAGTGAAAAATAACAAGCTAGAACATAGAAACATTGCCATAGACAAGTTAAAAGACAGTAAAATTAAATCACAAACACTAGCAACTATAAACAAGGAATTAGTTAAGTCATTTAAAGACACGTTTTTAGACAGTGAAGGTATAAATGCTAACAGCGAACACATTTGGGAGAAAATCAAAACCACTACACTAACCACAGGTAAAGACTTATTAGGACACTATAAGAAGGAAAGTAATAAACCATGGATAACTAATGTTATATTAACAAAAATGGAAGAGAGGAGATATTATAAGGAAATAGACAAAGTTAAATACAAAAACATAAATAAGGAAATCAGACACAATATCCGGGCTGAAAGAGATAAATGGTTGGAATCAAATTGCTTGGAAATAGAAGAATTAGATTTGAAGCACGATAGTTTTAACTTACATAAAAAGGTAAAAGAAACAATGAATTATTAGTTGAAATAGATGACCAAAAAAATGAATGGGAAACCTACATATCGGAACTCTTTCTAGATAATAGAACTGAAACACCATCTCATTTAAAGAGCGACGATCTAAAAGGCCCCGCCATTAGTCATGAAGAGGTGGAATAAAATAAGTAAAAAAAAGTTTTAATTTAAACGGTTTTTATTGCACCAAAAACTAGAAAATAAAAATTAGTTTGTAACTAACCTTAGATGCTACTTTCTGTAGATTAGTCACGTGAAACTATTATCACTGTAGTCTTCCCAAGTTGGATGCTGAAAGCCACGTTTAGCCTCTATGTCAGTGGATTAAGCGTTACTTAATCGGAAACTTTTACCAAACTGAAATAAAAACGTGGGGCGTAAGCAATTGTGATTAAGTTACTATAGTTATTTAAGAACAAGCATAGAAATCAAGAAAGCAATAGTGTAATAACTTGTGTTCTGGCTTTGATAAAAGTTATTTACCTCTGTAGAAGTGTTGGAACAGAAGGATGATTAATTGCAACATTAAAGCTTCAATTTCATGTTTTGAACTTGTATGTTTCTTTATAAAACGCCCCACGTTTTTATTTTAGTTTGGTAAAAGTTTCCGATTAAGTAACGCTTAATCCACTGACATAGAGGCTAAACGTGGCTTTCAGCATCCAACTTGGGAAGACTACAGTGATAATAGTTTCACGTGACTAATCTACAGAAAGTAGCATCTAAGGTTAGTTACAAACTAATTTTTATTTTCTAGTTTTTGGTGCAATAAAAACCGTTTAAATTAAAACTTTTTTTTACTTATTTTATTTTCAAGTTTTTAGTGCAATTGTTAAGTTAATTTCCGATACTATATCTACTTATTCTAGATCAAAGATGTTGTTTGTAATATGCAATACAATTATGAATGCTAGCGTTTAACTCTCGCGCTTGAATCACGACACATATGTAAACGTAATGGACATTATTTTATGTGTAACGAGAGGGGAATTCCTGCTGAATATTTTTAGAAATCCGACACTAAAAAATGTCTGAATGCCCGAAGTGTCTCAAATGGACGTGTTATTTATACAATACCTTAGATAACAGAGATCTGAAAATAAGGAATATATCAATCAATTTGGTTTATTGAGAAAATCAAGGTTAAATTCATAATTTCGAGACTATAAAATATAAACTCATACCGGAGGACCGCAGGTGTGACGGAAAGTCCGACGCGAACCGAGGGCCCAATGGGTCAATCCATGCTGTCTATCAACCGGCTAGCCATAGGCTCGACGGCACTATGGCACGCCCTACGTGAACCGGAGGGACTCACACTCTCTGTCTATCAACCGGACGGCCGCAAGCCCGACGGCACGCCCTACGCGATCCACTCACACTGTCACTATATTAGCTGGCGGGCCGCAGGCCCGACGGCTCGCCCTGCGCGATTCACTCACGCTGTCACTCTATCAGCTGGAGGGCCGCAGGCCCGACGGCTCGCGCTACGCGAACCACTCATGATGTCACTCTATCAGCTGGAGGGCCGCAGGCCCGACGGCTCGCCTTACGCGAACCACTCACGCTGTCACTCTGTCAGCTGGAGGGCCGCAGGCCCGATGGCTTGCCCTACGCGAACTACTGACGCGGTCACTCTATCAGTTGGAGGGCCGCAGGCCCGATGGCTCGCCCTATGCGAACCACTCACGCTGTGTCTCTATCAGCTGGAGGGCCGCAGGCCCGACGGCTCGCCTTACGCGATCCACTCACACTGTCACTATATTAGCTGGAGGGCCGCAGGCCCAACGGCTCGCCCTGCGCGATTCACTCACGCTGCCACTCTATCAGCTGGAGGGCCGCAGGCCCGACGGCTCGCGCTACGCGAACCACTCATGCTGTCACTCTATCAGCTGGAGGGCCGCAGGCCCGACGGCTCGCCTTACGCGAACCACTCACGCTGTCACTCTGTCAGCTGGAGGGCCGCAGGCCCGATGGCTTGCCCTACGCGAACTACTGACGCGGTCACTCTATTAGTTGGAGGGCCGCAGGCCCGACGGCTCGCCCTATGCGAACCACTCACGCTGTGTCTCTATCAGCTGGAGGGCCGCAGGCCCGACGGCTCGCCTTACGCTACGCGATCCACTCACGCTGTCGCTTTATCAGCCGGAGGGCCGCAGGCCCGACGGCTCGCTCTACGCGAACCATTTACGCGGTCACTCTATCAGCTGGAGGGCCGCAGGCCCGACAGCTAACCCTACGCGATCCACTCACGCTGTCAGTCTATCAGCCGGAGGGCCGCAGGCCCGACGGCTCACTCTACGCGATCCACTCACGCTGTCACTATATCAGCTGGAGGGCCGCAGGCCCGACGGCTCGCCCTACGCGATCCACTCACGCTGTCACTATATCAGCTGGAGGGCCGCAAGCCCGACGACTTACCCTACGCGATCCACTCACGCTGTCACTATACCAGCTGGAGGGCCGCAGGCCCGACGGCTCACCCTAAGCGATCCACTCACGCTGTCATTATATCAGCTGGAGGGCTGCAGGCCCGACGGCTCACCCTACGCGATCCACTCACGCTGTCACTATATCAGCTGGAGGGCCGCAGGCCCGACGGCTCACTCTACGCGATCCACTCACGCTGTCACTATATCAGCTGGAGGGCCGCAGGCCCGACGGCTCGCCCTACGCGATCCACTCACGCTGTCACTATATCAGCTGGAGGGCCGCAAGCCCGACGACTTACCCTACGCGATCCACTCACGCTGTCACTATACCAGCTGGAGGGCCGCAAGCCCGACGGCTCACCCTAAGCGATCCACTCACGCTGTCATTATATCAGCTGGAGGGCTGCAGGCCCGACGGCTCACCCTACGCGATCCACTCACGCTGTCACTATATCAGCTGGAGGGCCGCAGGCCCAACGGCTCACCCTACGCGATCCACTCACACTGTTACTATATCAGCTGGAGGGCCGCAGGCCCAACGGCTCACCCTACGCGATCCACTCACGCTGTCACTATATCAGCTGGAGGGCTGCAGGCCTCATAAGAAGGCTCAATGTCACCCAAAGGGCAATGGAGAGGGCTATGCTAGGAGTCTCTCTGCGATATCGGATTAGAAATGAGACCATTTGCAGCAGAATCAAAGAAACTGATATAGCTCTTCGAATCGCTTAACTGAAGTGGCAGTGGGCGGGGCACGTTGCGAGTGGACGCGTGGAACCGAGGGCCGTTGGTAAGGTTCTCGAGTGGCAGTCACGTACCGGAAGGCGCAGCGTGGGTACCTAGACCCGCCACAAGGTGGACTCATGACCAACCTGGTGAAGGTCGCTGGATGCAGGTGGCGCAGGGCCGGTCCTTATGGCAATCTTTGGGGGAGGCCTATATTCACCAGTGAACGTCTTTCGGCTGATATGATGATGATGATGATGATAATGAAATCCGTATGTTTCTACCAAATATCTAAAGCAGTACTGCAAAATCTGCATAACGCTAAACCCAGCGGTTGTGGCAGGCAGTAACACTGGAGTATCAGATTTGAGGAGTTGGACGTTAGTATTTAATTCGCATATTTCTACTTAAGCAATATCTAAAGAACTTCTTCAAAATCAAGATATCGATAAAAGATAAACCTTGCTGTTATTGTAGGCAGTATTGCAGCATCAGGAGTGAGGAGTTGGAAGTCAAGATCAGGCTGTTAGTATTTGATTATGCCAAACATGCTATACATACATTTTCACGTGTCTAACACACTCGGTTAAGGCAAGCAGTACGTCTGCAGCATCAGGCTTTGAGGATACAAGGATATAAATATTATAATATTGCATTGTCATGGGAACCTGATAAGAGTTCCAAATTTCATTGATTTTGGTGCAGTAGAAGTGGTCGAAAAATTGATCACAAGATTTGAAGCATCGACGACAGTTGATACGCGGTGAAGTTAATAAAAACCGTTTAAAAAGCTATCAGTAGCATGAAATCGGGAAAAGCTGTGGGCCCTGATGGCATCCATGTAGAATTAATTAAGTTATTTGATCATTTTGGAATAGATACACTAGTAAAACTATTTAATATAATTTATGACTCTGGAGTACTACTAGGGAATGCAATACCCGGCCATTTTTGGTACCCGGGTAGTACCCGACTTTGCGTTTTAATACCCGGGTACCCGGGTATTACCCGGTCTTCGACCAAAATAGCATAAAGTATTGATTTCTATGTTTTGAAAGGTAATTATTAATGAAATGCTCTTTTGATTAACAGAATTTACATTTATTTATGAAAAGAATTATTGCAAATACGAATTTAACAATTTTCACAACTTGTATATAAAAAATCTCAGTAAATCACAATATTAAATAAAAAAGATCAATCCGTAATAGACGTTTGCGCCGCGCCACCGCCGCCGATGATTTTTCCACGCTGCCGCCGCCGATGATTTTGACCGGCGTGAAATCGGCGTGTCAAAAGTTTTATTTTCCTCTCAAGTCAAATATAATAATATCCCTAGTGAAATAAACCGCCCTGGGTGGTAAATTGTAAGCCTTTTTTTGGAAGCTCCTAAAACAGGTTAACAACAAGGTACCAGGCGACGACGGAAGCAGGGAGCTTCTGAGAGCGGGTGGGCCGATGGTATTTAAAGTCCTCTAGAAGCTCGTTAATTTGTTCTTGGGAAAAACGCCTGAAGCATGAAAGTCGTGGAAAAGAGGCGATCTGGTGCTGTTCTTCAAAAAAGTTGATAACAGCCTTTTGAAGAACTACAAACCCATCTCTCTCGGTTACTCATGATTATAAATTGTTTTCAAGGATCATCACGAACCGTTTAGAACGCATACTAGATGACTTCTAGCCTCCCGAATATAATGGATTATGAAGGGACCATATATAGTGTCTATAGAGCCATAGACGGAGATATGGATGTGTCCTTACGCTGCGGCAAATCATGCAAAAGATAGAAGAGTATAATTTGCCACTAAGTGTTTGTGGACGATGAAAAAACCTTCAATTCGATGGAGATGTGGGCGCTGATTGGGTCATCAGTGATGACTATCGGTATGTTTAATCAATGTTGGTTACCAGTGATGACCACGGTGCTGAAACGTGGGTCACTCACTCTCGGATACATCTCAAAACTCAAAGTCCCTCGTTCGGAGTTTCTCTGCGTAATCGAATCTGTAATTAGGAGACCTGGAGACGCACTAAAGTCACCGACATAGCCATCCAGATTATGCTGAAATAACAATAGGCAGGCCACATAGGCCACAGGAGAGCAGTAGCCGATGGGGTCGAAAAGTGCTGGTAAGCAGACTACGATTTTGCAGCGTAGGATTTCCACCCACAAGATGGACATGCGATGCGACGGTATGAAAGTTGCAGAGCGGGAGTCTCTGGATGCAACAGGGGAGACTGATGTTCAACATTGTACGTCTTATAGCTGAGATGATGATGTCAACACACGTTTGAAAAATTAAAAATTTAATTTCAAAATCATATTGAAAACAGGCTTTTCACGAACAACTCCGGACAATATCCGACGCCTTTGACATTGTTTGCAGTTGCGGCATTTTTCTATCGGCGCACACCCTAAGTCCCTAAGTCATTAAGATTAGTCAAAATTGTTAGTTAAAATCTTCTATAAAGTATTTAATTGTAGCCATATGCCTGATTGTTCATGTCCTCTCTTTCGATATTCTATGTATTCCATAGTTGTTACAAAAACCGTTTAACAGCGGCAGCGGAGAAAACAAAAGGGTTGAAATGAAATGTCAGACCCGTTCGATATGCATTTAAAAATATAAAGTTTCGCGATTTAAGTGTAAAATAAGTAAGGGCTATTATTTAATGATAATAGAAAGTTATGAGTGCCATAACGCTTTAACTCTTATTTTACGGTTTCGGTCGTAATATCATTTTTCAAATTTTACTTAATTTTTACATTTTTTAATATATTTTTTTTATTTCGGGTAAAACCCGGGTATGAGATGAAAACCCGGGTTTTACCCGACCCCAAATATTGTCGGGTACCCGGGTACCCGGGTTTCCGGGTACCCGGGTTGCATTCCCTAAGTACTACCTGACGACTGGCTGAAATCTTCTTTCTTGCCAATCCCCAAAAAGCCAAACGCAAAAACCTGCAATGAATATCGTCTGATAAGTCTGATGAGTCATGTCCTCAAAGTTTTTCTAAAAATATTACACAACAGGATGTACAGAAAAATAGACTGCAACATAAGCGAAACCCAATTTGGATTCAGAAATGGACTCGGGACTAGGGAAGCCTTGACGGCAGTCCAGGCCGTCGTCATTCAAAACTGTTTGGAATTCAGAAAAGACGTGTATGCATGTTTCATAGACTTCGAAAAAGCCTTCGATACTGTCAACCATGAAAAGCTGTTAGAAGTTATACGCTGCACAGACGTCGACAGTAAGGATAGTAGAATAATCATGAACCTGTACTGGAACCAAACTGCACATATCAGGATCGGACAGACTGCCTCAAGAGATCTGAAAATACTTAAAGGTGTACGTCAAGGCTGTATATTATCTCCAAGTCTATTTAACCTTTACTCTGAACGTATATTTAAAGAGGCATTGGACGGTGTTGAGATGGGCATAAAGTGTAATGGCAGATATATTAATAACATAAGATACGCAGATGATACCGTTATATTAGCAAACAGTATGAACGAACTTCAACAGCTGATGGATCGCATAAACGCTAAGGTCAAACACTATAGTCTTAAAATGAACGTGAGTAAGACGAAATTAATGGTAATTAGCAAATCAAACATTCCAACAACGGATCTGTTAATTGATGGAGAGCCAATAGAAAGAGTGTCAAAATACCGGTACCTGGGCTGCTGGCTTAATGAAAATTGGGACCCAGAAAAAGAAATAAAAGTCAGAATAGAGGTAGCTCAAAGTGCGTTTATAAAAATGCAGAAATTGTATGCGAACAAAGATATCAACCTGAAATTAAGATGGAGATTAGTAAGATGCTATGTTTTATCTATACTCTACTATGGTGTTGAGACATGGACGCTGAAGAAATCTATGGAGCAAAAAATAGAGGCCTTCGAGATGTGGCTGTATAGACGTATGTTAAGAGTACCCTGGACAGCAAAAGTAACAAATATAGAGATATTAAACAGAATGAACAAGAAAAAAGAAGTTTTAGCGACGGTTAAGCGTAGAAAAGTTGCTTACTTTGGTCACCTATTTAGACATGATAAGTACGACTTAATAAGACTCATAATAGAAGGAAAAATGGAGGGAGGTAGAGGAAGGGGAAGAAGGAAGACTAACTGGCTCGACAACATAAAGAAGTGGACAAATATTAAAGACACGGCTACACTCACGGAACTGGCCAAGAACAGAAAGGATTTTGCAAAGGTGGCCACCGACGCCCGTTAGGGCATGGCATTAAAAGAAGAAGATAGTAACGATTGTGTTGTGTACTAAGAATACTAAGCGACGATGATACTACATAGACCTACTAAAATTACGTGAAGAAAACAATCCTGATGTGCTTCGGATCTAGTTATCTTATAAATTAAGTATAATATAATATATATCTTTATTTAATAAGTAGGTTACAATATAAATTATAAATATTAGATGTCATATACCAAAGAAAAACGACCAAGATCACCTATGTCCGAGGTGGGGATCGAACCCACGTACTCAGCTTTCGCGGCTGATGCCTGTACCCCTCGGCCACTCGGTCTTCTCGGTCGGAGGAAGACCGAGAAAATATTTATAATTTATATAGTATTAAGTAGTGTGACTACTGGAGAAAAATTAAAAGTACAAATCAAAATATTTAGCTGATAAATAATTTGTTTTGTGTTTTCGCAATATGTTTAAGTAGGTTACAATTTTGCTTACATAATTATTAGATTTAGGTAGCTACTAAATATTAAAGTTTCTTATTTATAGGTTTATTCGCAATAAAACACTAGCTATCGTATTTATGCTTAGCCAACAGGCCCAATCCTCAAGAAAAACAATTCTTAGTGACGCCTAGACAGGCCTTAAATTGAGCTTATTGTGGGACTCAGATAATTTGCGTAAGATTAACCTATGAAACAAAAGTGATACCTACTAATAAGTGGATACCTAATCACTTCATAATGTTAACATTAAAGTACCTACAATGCATCATAATATTAACATTAAAGTATCGGTGTCAATCATTGATTTAGAATATATAAGTGGATCCCCAAACAGCTCAAAAAAATGGCCCAAAAAAATGGGCTGCAGAAGTAAATATTGCGGTCCTTTTGCTCCGCTATTCAGTTCTGACAGTTGACATTTGGTCACCTTACTGTATAGCATCATTATTCCTTAAACATAAAAAGTTTCTACTATTTTGCGGTGTTGTTCGCAAATTTGACACTGATTGCTCACTTCACAAAGTTTTTTATTCTTTGAGTTTTTTATTATAGTTTATTATAAGTGAGCGTTATTAGCTTCAACTGAAACATGATAGAAATGACTTTTAGTGCCACTTTTCTTGGTTTTTTTGTTTGGCTCTGTGCGTCCATTTATTATTTAATGTCATTGGTGTCAATATAATATTAATGTTATAAAGTCAACTTCTTTTTGTTTTTTTTTTTCAACAATAGGATTTGTAGGATATTATTACACAAATTTCAACTGATTTGAATAGTTACCTATATTTAGAGGTATTTTACTTAGTGGATATCAATGTAAATAAAGGTAAATTGGCATTCTAAATTTAAGATATGGAGGTAGATAAAGTTATGTATGTGATTGTACATAAATTAGTGTAATTATTATGCGCCAGCGCCAGCCACATAAATAACTATTATCCCTCTCGATTTCAAATGTTAAATACTGATCCAGGCTACCGAAGAAATTGTTTACTATAATTAAATTGCAGTTTAATATCTAATTTACTTAGAGTTCCCTCAACGCAATCCCAGTAGCGTGAAAGTAGCACGGCGAGTACTTAACTACTGAAGTAGTGAAAATATGGAAATGTTATGACGCATAATGTCGCTTGACCTACCCGCGTAAGTGCACGTGTACCTAAACTACTTAATGTCCTACACAACCTCCAAGTTTACGAGTACACTATTCGCTTTATGATCTGCATTTGAATTAGTGACTCACATCGCATCTGTTTAGATTATCAGTGATGGCGACGTTTCTAATATCAAATAAATAGTATACCTTAACTTTAACCAACCTAGGTTCAAATTTCTATGGTTCAAAAGTGTCGAGTTTTAAATCTTGCTCATGGTGACCGGACTACAGTTAGCTTTGTCAAGTTTTTTAAACATTTTTTCATTGATAGAATGGAGGATTACCTCACCGGCTACTGTTCAGTTTTTGCTCGATAGTGATTGGCGGGTTGTGTTGTGATGTTTTGGGTTTCTGCGGTCTCCGTTCATTCTTAAACGCCGGTCTCACTGCTATTTTTAGAAAGGCTTTTATTTATATGGACTTTAAGAAAACTATCACAAGTAGGGGCTTTTAAAGTTAGGGGCTTATTTCAAATGTATGTAGCTATTGTAGCCTCATTAAATTTCAAAAAGTTTTCATTTGAGAATCTGTAGGTATCTAAAGTGCGTAAGTTACTTTTTAACCGACTTCAAAAAAAGGAGGAGGTTCTCAATTCGACTGAATTTTTTTTTTTTTTGTTTGTTGTATGTATGTTACCTGATATCTCCGAGAATAGTGAATCGATTCTAAATTTCTTTTTGTGATCGAACGTGTATTACCCCGAGATGGTCCCATTGGCACCAAGTTGGGGTCTGATGATGGGATCCTGGAGAAATCGAGGGATCTCTTCAAATGTTATAGGTACATGTATGGCGCTTTTGGTAATTTTCATTCATTTACAAGAATTTGCATTCAGAAAGTAGGATTTGAGGAAACCAATGATGGAAACAAATCGGGAATCTTGGAGAAACCGGTTGAAGTCGGTTTTTTAAATTTTTAATTTGGTGATTATATTTATTACAATACTTATCGCTGTTTGCCCCTCTAAAGCACACACATAATTGGCTAGAAAGAGAGTCAAACAACAAAATTGTAACTTTATAAAACGCGAACCAGGTACATTCAAGTTTATGTATTAGTAGTTTATATGTAGTTTTGGCTTTCTTTGTAGGTACTTATTTATAATAATGAGCGACGAGAATAATTTTCAAAAATATTCATATCTACTTAAATAGTCAACGACTTAATTAATTAATGCAAACAAGACGTCTATAGGTTAACCTCCTTTGTGCAAGAAATGTTTTAACCCATTCAATGCCGAAGACGCGAATTCGCGTCCTATGTATGCGTAAACGTGATGCCGAGGACGCAAATTCGCGTCCTCGAGTTATTTCTTTTTTTTTGCTAGAAATCAACTGTACTTAAAAGCTGATACCAAAATGTTATTTTATTTATGGAGGATAATATTATACCGTCGCTGGTTTCTGGATTCAATGCATTTGTAATTTTCATAATTCTTATCTCGGATGCCGAAGACGCGAATTCGCGTCCTGTGTATGCGTAAACAAGATGCCGAGGACGCGAATTAGCGTCCTTCAAGTGTGAAATAACCTAATGCCGCAGACGCGAATTCGCGTCCTTGAAGTGTGATAATATAACCTAATGCCGCGGACGCGAATTCGCGTCCATTGAAATGTTAACGTGATGCCGTGGCCGCGAATTCGCGTCGTCGCGTAGAAGGCGGCGGCGCTGCGTGATAATTAAAAATATGGGGCGTCAGCAATGAATGGATACCAAAATGTTATTTTATTTATGGAGGATAATATTATACCGTCGCTGGTTTCTGGATTCAATGCATTTGTAATTTTCATAATTCTTATCTCGGATGCCGAAGACGCGAATTCGCGTCCTGTGTATGCGTAAACAAGATGCCGAGGACGCGAATTAGCGTCCTTCAAGTGTGAAATAACCTAATGCCGCAGACGCGAATTCGCGTCCTTGAAGTGTGATAATATAACCTAATGCCGCGGACGCGAATTCGCGTCCATTGAAATGTTAACGTGATGCCGTGGCCGCGAATTCGCGTCGTCGCGTAGAAGGCGGCGGCGCTGCGTGATAATTAAAAATATGGGGCGTCAGCAATGAATGGGCAATGTCTTAAAAATTAGCATTATCCTAATCTTATAAAGAGGCATCATCAGCGCAAAAAGCCAACAAAAAGAAATTATATAGTAAGTACAGTCAGCATCAATATACTTTTTAGCATTGAAAGTAGTTCGATACAGCATACTAAACTTAATAGTTATATGGTTAAATATTTGGCTACTTTGGCTGCTAGGTATAGGTAAATAAAGTATTTCACGCCAACTATTCAGGCAAATGGCCGTGTGGTGACGGCAGTAAGAATACATTTGTCACCATCCCAACTCCTCCTGCGGGTATCGTAAGAGTCGACTAAGGGATTGAAGTGTCACTGACCATTATTTGATAAAAGATTGATGATGGGCAGCAGCGTCATCATAGTGGACACATAACTGCGATCGCCAATCCGCTTGCCCAGCGTGGCGATTATGGGCATTTACCTCCTAATGCTATACACATAGTTAATAGGAGAGGCCTACGTCCAGCAGTGGACTATCATAGGCTGATGATGATGATGATTCAGGCAAAATGAAAGAAGGTATTGAAGAGATGGAATATTAGGTACTTTAAATGACTGAAGAACCACCCTAAACACCCTGGATAAAATGATCAACCAAGGCAAGTGTTTGTTTCATATCTACTTTAAAAAAATATAAAGTCGATTTCGAAAAAAACATAAACTCGGTTGCCCTGAAAAACAGCGTTGTGGCATCTAACATTTCGTGTTCAAATCCTTACTGTTTATACTTGTATTAATTGTTCTGTATTGTATGGCACCAAATAAACCATTCTTTTTCTTATTCATTGGGAACCTCCTCCTTTTTTTGAAGTCGGTTGAAAAACAATAGGTAACTAATAACCCATAAGGGAAATGCGTGGTCGGGAGTGGAACCTCAACAATAACAACATGATTGCTTAATCAGAGCACAAAATAAGTTTACGAGCAAAAACACCCTAAATGAAAAAGATCTTAGGTATCGGGCCCAGTGACTCATAACACACAGGTCAAGTACTTTAGGTACTACACCCCACGTGAGTCGTGTGAGTCACGAGTAAAAATAAGTTATTATAATATCTACTCAAGTTTTAAATAATTATTCCATTAAATGCATTTTACAAAAAATACAACCTACATTTGTCACCTCAACTCTTCCCGTGGGTGTCGTAAGAGTCGACTAAGGGATTGAAGTTATTGCCCATTCATTTATTAATGATCGGCAGCAGCATCATCATCGTGGACATAGGACTGCGAACGCCAATCTGCTTGCATAGCGTGGCGATTATGGACATTTAGAAATATAGGACAGGCCTACTTCCAGCAATGGACTAAAATAGGCTTACGAATCTAACGATGTGTAAAGTTATCCGTCTGATCTTCCAAGGAGAATCTATTTAGTCCTTATTGGGATCACTTACTCCAGTTTCCTCGCTATATTTTCCTTGTAGAACTATTGCTGTAGAACTATTGGGAAATGTCTTTTTTTTTTGTAACTACGTACAATAAGTTCCCAAAAACTAATTGATACGAGCCGACGTTTCAACCCGGAACCTTTGGATTGAACATCGCACCCTATACCGGATAGCCACCAATCGTACATACCTATAGGCAACATATACATACTTAATTAAACTTATTCGTAACATCTAGCATAGACTCCTACTTTAAAACTACATACAGTCGACTATCGAGCAATTGGAACCCTAAAGCCACCCAGAAACTATGTCAAAGTGACGTGAAGAATTCGATTGTAAGAAATCTCATACTACTTCTTATTTTGACATGATCCTAGAGTAGCCTCTAGGCTAGAGGGTTTCTATTGGCTGACTGCACCTACACAGTGTCATGTCATGCACCAGATTGTCTGCGTAGTCAATAAAGATTAGTTCTAAAAGGGTCTGGTTTACCCTGCGTTACAATGGCTTAGCGAACAACTCAACCGAACTATGATACGAGAGAGCTCTGGATCCTCAATAACTATTAATAGTCAAAGGTCACTCTTACACTGGTTCTTCTACAAGAATAACGCCCAGGGATAAATAAACAGGCGTGAAGTCATCGACCGCGCTGCCCACTGTACTTCCAACAGTACATAAAAGGGTGTAACTCTTAAGAAAGTGGATTAAAATCTACCGTTTAATACACGAGTCGAGGCGTAGAAAGCGACTGAGTCACGTTCAGGCTTCATGCAGTTTAGCTATCAACTAGTTCGAAAAAAGATCGGAAAATGTACTAGTAGGTAGGTACGCAATTTAAGATAAAAAATAACTCTACATATAGATAATTTTAAATCATTTACTTAGGTTGACAAAATAAAGTACCAACACTAGCTCGTAAAGCGCTTGTATATTCTTTGATACAACCCCTAGACTTGCGTTGGTAGGAGAAATTATTGTCTGGAAGGAGTGGATAAGTATCTAGTGTATCTACCCACGCCGTGGCACAACCATCCCTAAAGCCACCTAAAGCCTTAACTTTAGGTACCAATCTACAGGGTGGAAAGATAAGTCGGGCCCTGGAGGGAAACTACCTTTAATCCTAAGTTGGCTTATTTTACTCAAAGGAAATATTCTATTATTTTTAAAAAGGAAGATTACTGCATTCAAAGGTATTATTATTTTATCGAAAGAAATGTATGGAAAAAAATCTTTGTGTTCTAAATGTTAAATTTTAGAGAAAATTGTTCCACAGACGAGTGTAAGTCATGATGATTGTCGGCGGAATTTAAACATTATCGTTAGCTCAATCGAAAAGTGTAAAAGAATCACGAATTGTTTTTAATTAACATAAAAGAACGTTTCCTTTCAGTCAAACGAAATAACTTAAAGTTTTAAGGTAGTTTCCCTTCAGAGCCCGACTTATCTTTCCACCCTGTATAATAGTGCACTGAAATTAATGTCAAAGCATTTTATGGCTATAGAAAGTATACGAGTAGTATACCTACCTAAATGGTATATCCAAATATTAGCAGTCCATATTTCGATGTAATTACTATGTACTAAATCATCAAATTTTCCAATAATGTATTTTTAGGGTTCCGTAGTAAACTAGGGAATTTCAACGAATTGGAAAAAATAATATAATAAAATTAATTAAAGACCGAGTTACTGTATTAAGATGCTCTTAATAATCGCTTTAATTGTATTGCTCCTATTACAAGATACATTCGGTACAGAACCTCTAAAATGTTTGTTAAAATTTCGACCACTATTCTTGAGATGAGATCCAATTGACCCTGGTTCTGTGTTTGTTCGGACATTCGCCCGCACTCTGCTGATTGCAATCAGAAGGCCGAGTGTAGGTAATAACTAATAACTTATAAAAACGTTTCGATCGCGTTTATGTTTTCATCGTCATTTGTATGAAATTGACGATGAAAACGTAAGTGCGATCGAGACGTTTTTTATAAGTTATTACCTACACTCGGCCTTCAGCAAAGCAAGCGAAGGCTACGTTTTTCCTGGAAGCTCGTTTCGTGCCGTGCAGGAAAAGTGCAGTGCAGTAAGTATTTACTCTTTGCAACGGTGGGGTATTTAGGTCGAAATGCAGTCGGCTTAAGTCTGATGTAAGAGCTAAATGTTTAGTAAAATACATTGAACATAAAGTATTAAGCTAGATGCGAAGAGAGGATGGTACTAAGCTTAAAGGGATTGGTTTAAAGACATTATCATTATCATCAGCCTGTATCAGTCTACTGCTAAACAAATGCCTCTCGTATTGCATATGGATGCATTAGGGAGGTAATTGCCCATAATAACCACGGTGGGCAACCGGGTTGGCAATCGCAGTGGTGTGTTCACTATGATGATTCTGCTGCTTATAATAAATCTTCAATAAATTAATGGCCAGTGACGCTTCAATCCCGAAAGCGTTAACATTTATAGTTTCATAGTAGCACAGTTTATATTATTTAAATTAAGTTATATAATGTATTCACACAGTTTCGCATGTGATGTTTACCTCTAAGTAATTGTTGCACTTAGAGTGAATATGTGATAGGCTGATAGCATGTATCATAGTATAAATAAAAAAGTGTAATGATTGTTGGTGAACCTAAATAAATAAAATAAAAAATAATCCCTTACCCTTTATCCCTTAGTCAACTCTTAAGGTGCATTGAGACTAAACGAGCATTCGCTATTCTAACTCCCTACTCTACGAAATTCGATCGTTACACGAAACGTGATTCGTTGATTTCGTAGAGTGGGGGAGAGAATAGCGAATGCTCGTTTGGTCTGAATGCACCTTCACGAAACCCGCGGGAAGAGTTGGAAAGGTAATAAATATATCCTTACTGTATACTGCTGTATGCCAAAAACATAGTATGACCCCATTGAACTCGCTTTTCACAAAACACCATAAGGAAATTATCCCGACTTAAGAGATATAAAACTGTTTGTGCGTTTTGGATGTGAATTGCATGGGTACGATCACGACTACGCTTTGAATAGAAGCAGAGACAACAAAAACAAATGGATATTTATTATTTACGTTGTATAAAGACGTGCGTAGGTCTTATGGAGCTATGAGCTATGATTAGTATTTACTAACAATAATAGTACCTATATAAAAATGTTCCTAATAAAGCTTAGTACTTATACTCTGTTTGGTTTGGTGTTTAAAAAAAGGTAAACAATCTTGCAGTATCTTTTTATTGAAAAATGCATATAAAAATCCAAACTACGTACTTAATGAACCAAAAACAATGTAAATCACTGTATTTCCTTGTTATATATTATTATGTAGGTATATTTGCTAAAACTTATTTTCTACTCGTAGTTTTCAATAAAAATATACTGCAAGATTGTTTAAATGTTTACCTTTTTTTAAACACCAAACCAAACCGAGTATAGATTAAGACACATTTTACATGTATGACCTAAATTCGAGTTTAATTTAAGTACCTGCGTTAAAGTATAAAACTCTGATTCGCCTACATGTAAAAAGTAAACTGGTTTATCAAATAGCATTACTAAGCTGTCTAAGCCTTTCTCTGAGGACAGGTTGTGAGCGAGGTGGTTCGACGAATGAAAGTAAATAAACATCCCATTCCCCAAGAGGTAAACAAACTTCCACGGGACCAGTTTGCCTGAACAAACCAACAAACCTATAGGTAGCCTAAGTATATAGCTACGTACACAATAAATGCGACTGTAAAAAGGCTCCTAAGGTAATTACACGTATTACTTATTAAGATGTTGCGTTAAAATCCGGATCGAAGGACCATTAAATTTAGTGCCAAAATATTAAGAGGTCCACGTTATCATTAGCTAAAGATAATACTGTTAAAATCCTAACAACTACAATGACTAGAGAGAAATACAAATAGAGATAAACAGCAACGATCATAGAACATATTTGTAGAGCATAATTACTAGTATTTTGTAACTGTATCTACCTACCCTACAATATGTTGTGCGTGGTTCATGTAGTAGATTTTAGTGCTGGGGAATGCGCACTACTTATACCATTGTGGAACTGAGTGAGCTGGTGATTCATTTCTCGGAATTGACCTTGCTATGAGTCATTCGCTGGAAGGCAGAGTCGGGGATACCGCGCCTGTCTGCCGGTTGCTTGCTTTGCTATACACGCATTCCGCTCACCGCGAACACTTTTTACCAAGTAATTTTGTATTTCTCGGTCTGAATAAAGAAATAATAACAAAAATGTGTCAGTGCAGAAAACAGAAAAAAGTTAAATAGATTTACCTCGCAAAAACAAAAACTGCTTACTTGTAAATATTTTTGTGTGCTTTTGTAGTTGGATATCATGATAACAACCATGACGTCATTCATATTGTTGAAGGTAAGCTAAGTGATAAATAAAAGCGATTTAGATTTCTAAAGCTTAATTATACTTTGAAATGTTTTTATCGCTATTTAATTTGTTAATGAGTCATTAGAAAAAGTTATCAGTATCTCATGTGACCAAAATGTAAAGTGACATGTAAAGTATAATCCAGTAAAATATAAAAGAACAGTAGTTATCATCCTTCTCTTTTTAACAAGGGGAAATCACTGGTTCATGCTATTATGCCATTTATCAGTGCTGTTTGCGGTATTTGTCAGAGTATTCAAATGCGTGGTGCGTGTGTTAGAAAGAAATAGAGAATGAACATAAAATCATAAAGTATTGTAATGGCGAAATTCTTTGGCGTATGATTACGCACAGAAAAATTAATATAAATAGTTTTTAATTTAATTTATACTCATTTACCTAAATGAAGTGTACAGGAATATTTCCCACAAGCTATGACTCTCGTACTGTTATTAACGTGTGAAGTGTTAGAAGAAAAACTTCTTATCCAGCAACTTGTTGAACAAGTTTCCAATTAACTTTTCAGACGAACTCTTTCCTCTTGAGGATGAATAGAGAGGATAACGTCGATTGGTTCCATGGGAAAATATCACGAGAATCTGCCGAAAAGCTGTTAAAAGAAGGTGGGTTTCGTTTTAAAGTAATATTTTATATACACAGTGGTAACAATAGATTTTGATTCCTTGTTTACCTTTGTCGTTTGCAGAGGGCGAAGATGGTGTTTTCTTGGTACGTGAGAGCAACACATCACCAGGAGATTACGTTTTGTCCGTCTTACATCAAGTAAGTGACCTAAAAGTTTTATAACCTAACATTTCTTAAGTAAACAAACAATGGTCCAACAAGTAACGTGTAGTGTAGTGTACTCGTATTGTAAGTGGTTTTATGATAGAATCTTTCTACACTGAAGTATAAAAAAATGGAATAAAAGGGCTAGTTTTCTTATTGATCACTTTAAGTAAATTTACAAAACATGTTTAGTATGAATCAATATTTGTCATAATTTCTTTAAAAAATTGTACAGAAAAACATACAATTTAATCTTATTTTAGGGTGAAGTAGTGCATTATCAAATTCGGAGGCATGGCGAGGATGCTTTCTTTTCCATCGAAGAACACACAACAGTGCATGGGTTGGATACCCTCATACAGCACTACCGAGGAGACTCCAATGGTCTCGTCACACGGCTGTCTGTTGTGTGTAAGGGGCAGCCTCCGCCTCACGAGTCACGCACCCAGGGGACCACCAATCTTTTACACAGGTAAGCTGTATTTTGACTTATATGAACACTTGGGTAACTTGCAAACATGTAATATCCCTGTAATAAGACCAAGCTAGATAGGTTATTTGCCTTCAGAACCCCTGATTAGCAAATCTGATCAAAATTTTATAGGTAAGATCCCTTATGTAAATAAATGTGGATAAACACAAAATTTGCTTTACATCCACTCTTTCTTCCACTTGAACTTATTAATGATGTTGGATCTGTATTGTCATTATAAAATAACTATTATCATACAATCTAATTTATTATGTCACTATGACACTCCAAGAGACGAAGGTTTTAGATTAGCTCACTGTACGTATTTTCTTTTACAGGTAAGTATTATATCTTGTTCTATTTACAAATTTTTTTCTGATACATGGGACAGGTAGAGTTTGTTGTTCAGTAAATTCAGTAACTACTTGAACAAAAATATGATTCAATTTTTACTTTTCACTTGTATTTACCTACCAATCAATCAGGATTAAAACTTAAAAGAATAAAACTTAAAAGAGTTAAAAGATAGAAAACTATGAATATAGATTTATACAACAGATAATCTTGTTGTGAGGTTGTGACAAAACCTGTAGTAAGACCCTAAGTTATCTTCATATTAGATAATAACAAAAAAATTTAGTGGTCTCATAAAAATATCCCACATTTTACTTGCCAAAGGGTGTTCTTTAATTTGTATAAAAGTACAAGCCAATTGTGTCCAAATGGTAAGCATCAAACTTGGACTTTTTACTAAAACACAATTAATATTTAGGGGGTATATAAATAGACTTTATATTACCTAATAATGTGATATCAAACAGTTTACTTGAATGATAGTGAAGAAGGAAGTTCTATTAACTGGAGAGCCACAGTTATTGCCCTTAATTTCTTCCATCTTGTTGTTAAAATAAATTGCTCCGACCAATGTCTTTTGCCCGAGAACAATTTAAATTCATTACTGTCCAAGGCTACTATAGGATCTTTTCTTGTTTTATTTATAATCATGGTCTTTATCGTCATGATCGTGTGAAATAGCGGCATAAAGTCGGTTAAGCGGGTCAGTGCCCTCACTGTATCTTTTTACTTTAGTTGCACAATTGGTTGATGCAATGTAAGTGACAACTTTATTGCCATGTTCCTGTGGTGAATACTGTTCAATAGCTTGTTCAATAATGCTGACAGTGTGATATTTATGCTTATGCGCAATGATCACATTCAACAGCAGTTTGCATAGTAAATCTGGCTGATATTCAAATTATTGATGTTAAGTAAATTGTACTTTTAATCTCAACAGGGGCCTGTTTCTCAAAATCTTGTAACTTGTAATACTAGTGGAAGTCACTTTTTAACACTATTAATTAGATAAAATCTTCCGCTTGTGTTACAAGTTACAAGCTTTCCAGAAAAAATAGGCCCCAGCAGTGGCGTATCTAGGGGGGGGCAGGGGGGGCTCGTGCCCCGGGCGCCAAATTAGAGGGGGCGCCATATCGCCCAACATTTTTAATTTCCTTTTGCATAATTTATTATACCTATGTTAAAAAATCGAAAATCTGTATGCGTTATCTATCAGAAGGGGCGCCAAATCAGCCAAGATTTTTGATTGCCTTTTGCATAATTTATACAATAAAAAAAATAATTCATAAAATGCTAGATTGGCACGTTTTCCGGGCGTCAAATTAAGCGGGGCGCCAAATCAGCAATTTATTTTGATTTCCTTTTGCATAACTTACACATAAAGAAAATCTTCATGTGTAAATTAAAAAAATGCTAGATTGGTACATTTTCCCTGGGCGCCAAATTAGAAGGGGCACCAAACAAGTCAAAATTTTTGATTTCCTTGTGCATAATTTATACATAAATAAATCAAAAATATTTATTGTAAATATGTATAGAGGGGACGCCAAATCGGCCAAGATTTTTGAGCGCCTTTTGCATTACCTATTTGTACATTAAAAAAATGTAAATTCATAAAATTCTAGATTGGTACTTTTCCCGGGCGTCAAATTAAGCGGGGCGCCAAATTAGCAATTTATTTTGATTTCCTTTTGCATAATTTACACATAAAGAAAATCTTCATGCGTAAATTAAATACTAATCTAGATTAGTACATTTTCCCTGGGCGCCAAATTACAGCCTGGCAAAAAAGAGTAGAAATTAAAAAGTGGCAACATTGTAGTGTCGTCCCGTTTTCTCGCGCATATTGATTTGAAAGGGACGACACTACGATGTTGCTACTTTTTAATTTCTACTCTTTTTTGCGAAGCTGTAGGAGGGGCACCAAACAAGCCAACATTTTTGATTTCTTTGTGCATAAATGATACATAAAAAAATGCTAGAAGTATGGCAATTTACATTTTCCCCGGGTGTCAAATTAGGCAGGGCGCCAAATCAGCAATTTATTTTGATTTCCTTGTGCATAATTTATACACAAAGAAAATCATTATGCGTAAATTCAGAAAATACTAGTTTGGTACCTATATTTTCCCGGGGCGCCAAATTGTGGAGGGCTCCAAACCAACCAAATTTTTTGATTTCCTTATGTATCATTTACACAAATAAATCAAAATTCTTAATGAGTAAATTCACAAAAAGCTAAACTGGAATTTTCTTAAACTCGCTTTCTATAGTTTTCTCTTTTTTATATTAACCATTTGGAGAATTTTTAAAACTAAAAGTATGGAAACAAGTTTATATCCTGTGCTGCATGTAGTACTTATTACTCTTATTAGCATCGATAAAATTGGAAATGTACCTATTCAGTTCGAACACAGTTGCATTTATTTTGTATCGCAATTTTTTTTAATAAACTAAAATTTTCCTAGTGGGTACGGCCTTTCCTGTCTAGTAGGTTGAATTTTGGATAGATTGCGGTATCCTAAAAGTGACCCTTTTTAGGGTTCCTACCTAAACTAGGAACCCTTTTAGTTTCGGCAGGTCAGACTAGACCGGCAGTACTAGAAAGTTGCAATTTGGTAAAGGTACATATAATATACATATTAATTACGCCGAGAAAATAATATAATAAAATATAGAACAATAGTAAATCACAAGGGATCAAAATGATATATTTTCACGCCCGGATGAAGTGATGGATTCCACAATAGAATCCAGAACGTAGTGAGGCATTCTAAACTGGAATCCTGAGCGAAATGAGGGATTCAAGCGAACAAATTAAAGCACGATCGAAGGGAGTGCTTTAAATCGACACGAGTTACGAATTTGGTCTTCGCACGTGTATACTGGGACGACATTTTTCAGTACATTTGGTCCTCCGAAGACCTGACGTAAAATGAACCACTTCTCGCACTAGCGCGTAACAATCACCCGAGTTAAAAATAAGTTTTTACACATGTATCAAACGACTTTTTTCATAACAAGTGCCTTAAAAACGCACGGTGATTTTTTTTACGCACGCGAAGCAAAGTTTACTTTTCCGCACTAGTTAGAAAAAATATTTTTCCCCCTACACGTAAAGTGGCGATGGATTTACTGCTAGCAATGTCGATATTAGGTGTTAACTTTGGAAAACGAGAGGGGGGGGGGGCGCAAATTTGGCGCTTGCCCCGGGCGCCATTTACTCTAGCTACGCCCCTGGGCCCCAGGGCTCAGTTTCCAATTTAGCTGGTCCAATTTACATGTATTTTTTGTGTACCTACTTAAATTATTTGACCCAAAAAAAAACTTGTCTATTTGTTTAGTGTGAAACATATTTTGTAATTATTTTCTTGAAAAAATGTGTTTGTATTTTGTAACCTATCTGCTGAGACCCGATGGGCAAGTGTTTTGGGCATCAACCATGGGTTTAAATTCTTTTCGGATGTTTATGCACTAGGTCTTTTTTTTGACATCTTAATTTAAAGTAACCTTTTCCGTATCCGAGGGGTTAGATAATAAAGACCTATTACAATCCTCATAAGGCCCACAGTTCTACCTAACCTACTTATCAGTATCACTTAATAATTTCAATCAAATTTAAATCGTATGTAATCTACCACCTTTTGTTTTGTCTCAACTAATTTTGGGATATACAAATTATCAACATTTATTTTTTCATGCCGTGTGGTCACGGCAGTAAGAATACATTTGTCACCACCCCAACTCCTCCTGCGGGTGTCGTAAGAATCGACTAAGGGATTGAAGTGTCACTGACCATTATTTGATAAAGATTGATGATGGGCATTAGCGTCATCATAGTGGACACATTACTGCGATCGCCAATCCGCTTGTCCAGCGTGGCGATTATGGGCATTTACCTCCTAATGCGTCTATATGCATAGTTGATAGGAGAGGCCTACGTCCAGCAGTGGACTATCATAGGCTGATGACGATGACGAAATTATCAACTTGATTTCGTAGAGCACTTTTTCTTCCCTTATCCTGCTATTCTTGCTACTGCTTTAAGGATGGTTTCCTTGTATGGCTAGGCATTAGGATGGTATGCTATCGACTGCGCGCTGTCCCTCTGAAATCCAGAACCGTAATAGGTAGAAGGGTGAAGATTATAATTTTTTTTTGTATATAAACTAGCGACCCGCCCCGGCTGCGCACGGGTACTATACCTACATAAAAACCTTCCTCTTGAATTACTCTACCTATTAAAAAAATCTCATCAAAATCCGTTGCGTAGTTTTAAAGATTTAAGCGTACAAAGGGACATAGGGCCAGAAAAAGTGACTTTATTTTATACTATGTAGTGATAGTTACAGTTAAAGTTTTAAATGCGAAAGTAACTCTGTCTGTTGTCCGTCTGTCACGCTTTCACGCCTAAACTACAGATTTTTAGTCAAGTCTCAAAGCAAACACATGGGGATGACATGGTAGTTATTATTCCGGAATTTGTCTCTCGTGATTTGACTCACACTTGCATTTGACTAATTTTTACTGATGTTGGATATTGTAGGTATGCCGTTGTTTAACTTTATAATAGTACATTACGACACAAGTGCGAAAAACAGGGAGTGTTTTAAATCGACTCGAGTTACGAATTTCGTTTTTGCACTTGTCTCGTACGACGTTTTTTAGTACAGATGGCCCTCCGAAGTTTTGGACCTGACGTAAAATGCCACACTTCTCGCACTAGAGCCTAAAAAAGTCACCAACTGTACTAAAAAAAATATTTTTATCTTATTCATTCAATGAGATATACGGATAGGTATGCGTTTTGTATTACAGCTTTGACGATAAAATTAACATAAGTATTTCTTAGGATTCTTAAGAGAATAACTAATTATTGACTCAAATGATATTCCATTATGTTTTTATGAATATGTGTAGGTATTACTCATACTTTAGCAAAGTCCGATGAGATTGTTGACATGTTACTATATAAACTCGCTCCAGATACATCTGTGTTTGAAGATGATGACTCAGAGTTAATGACTCATAATAATTTGGCGTGCTTTTGGGTTGGTTAGCTATGTGTTTACCATCTGTTACTACAATTATTTGACGTAATTGAAACAGTTTCCATTTTGTTTACTATGTACTTACTTAATAAGGGAAAAACTACGCATTGCTGTTACACATAGCTATTTATTTTAATTCACAAAATACATTGTTATTTACTTTTATATATTTTTCGCCTGCAGTATAACAAGTACTACTAATTAAATTTTAATCCCAGATATATCTACCAGTCCACAATTCAGCAGATTTAAATGAAGTTTAATTTTATCATTAATTAAAGAGTTCTATACAGCATCATGGGCTGAGTGAACTCATATTTATTGTTCTTTCAATAAATCTTTGATGTTCTATCGACGTATAAATTAATTAAAAAGCTGGGGACTATTTCTTAAAAGCTTGTATTTTGTATGACAACAAGTGGAAATCTTTATATTAATGGTGTTTAAAAGAGACTTCCACTTTTACTACAAGTTGTTGAGAAACAGGCCTCTGGGTCCCATTTCTCGACAGCTTGTAACTTATAAAACAAGCGGAAGTCCTTATCTAATGAATAGTGTCAAAAAGAGACTTACGAGTAAGTTATTACAAGTTACCAGCTTTTGAGAAACGGGCCCCTGGTCTCAAAATTCCAAATGACCAATCCATGATTGGATTGAATTGTTAAGTATTAGATTCCATTAAATCAAGGTTATAGGTCGATTGCAAAAACCTTTAATGAAAACAAAACTTAACGTCATAATTTTTGTGTCACGAAGTTAAATTTTGTGCAACAAGTTATAGCAATGAAAAAGGCGACATACCTAATCAAATTTTCTATGAGCGATCAAGAATACTCGCCAACGTTTTTAAATACTACGCCTTTTTCTACTGCCAAAGGTTGTTGGACAGAGTACACACTTTAATTATTATGACTAACTTTCGTAACACAATTGACGCGATCATGATTTTTGGTTTGATTGATGCTTTAAATATGTACATTGCAATCGATCCTAATATCAGCCCGGAGCGATTCGTTAAAATGATTCTATTAACACGTTCGCCTCCAGTACTGTTTCACTAAGCGGTAATACTATGCCGATCGAAATTATCTGATAGAACTCCTATGCCATTGACACGCATGTGTGACTGAACAGATTGTACTCTTATGCCAGTGACAGCACTTGTGTCAAAAACGTTCGTATTTCTATGGCACTGGCATAGGAGGAAGAACTTGATTTATGCTAGTGGCATAAGAATAAGGTTACTCTGATCACGTGTGTATCACTGGCATAGGCATCAGATTTTGTTGGTCACACACGCTGTGTCACCGGCGTCGAACGTGTTAAAAACCACCCCAAACGCACTGTGATGTCAAATTTATGTCATCTGCATGAAAACTACGATCGCTGCTTATCAGTAAGTTCAGTAACTTTATTTGACAGAGCAACGGAGGCCGGCGACTACAACATAGTCTCCCAAATGCTGGCAGTGGGGTACCACAGCCGCGACGCGAAGAATCAGGACGGCCAGACGGCGGTCCACATCGCGGCCAAAGCCGGGCGCGACAAGATACTCGGGAAGCTCATAGAGAGCGGGGCTACGGTCAACGTGCGGGATTCCTTCGGATATACGCCGTTGCATGTTAGTATTTGATTTTTTTTTTGAAGCCAATGACATGGGTAATTTTTTTTTCAAAGTAGTCGGCCGGGTGCTACAAGATACTCGGGAAGCTCATTGAGAGCGGGGCTACGGTCAACGTGCGGGATTCCTTCGGATATACGCCGTTGCATGTTAGTATTTGTTTTTTTTTGGAAGCCAATGACATAGGTAATTTTTTCAAAGTAGTCGGCCGGGCGCGACAAGATACTCGGGAAGCTTATTGAGAGCGGGGGGTTACGGTCAACGTGCGGGATTCCTTCGGATATACGCCGTTGCATGTTAGTATTTGATAGATATTTTGTTTTGGAAGCCAATGACATGGGTAATTTTTTTTTCAAAGTAGTCGGCCGGGTGCGACAAGATACTCGGGAATCTTATTGAGAGCGGGGCTACGGTGAACATGCGGGATTCCTTCGGATATACGCCGTTGCATGTTAGTAAATGATTTTTTTTTTTGAAGTCA
The DNA here is from genome assembly GCA_025490895.1 of Thaumatotibia leucotreta. Classification (NCBI taxonomy): domain Eukaryota; kingdom Metazoa; phylum Arthropoda; class Insecta; order Lepidoptera; family Tortricidae; genus Thaumatotibia; species Thaumatotibia leucotreta. The sequence continues at coordinate 469,268 of JALPQI010000252.1, forward strand.
ATGACATGGGTATTTTTTTCCAAAGTAGTCGGCCGGGCGCGACAAGATACTCGGGAAGCTCATAGAGAGCGGGGCTACGGTCAACTTACGAGATTCCTTCGGATATACGCCGTTGCATGTTAATAAATGATTTTTTTTTGGAAGTCAATGACATGGGTAATTTTTTTCAAAGTAGTCCGGGCGCGACATGATACTCGGGAAGCTTATTAAGAGCGGGGCTACGGTCAACGTGCGGGATTCCTTCGGATATACGCCGTTGCATGTTAGTATGTTTTATTTTTATAGATGCCAATGAGGTGTGGAGACGGGTATACATTTGTGACCACCCCAACTCTTCCCGTGGGTGTCGTAAGAGTAGGCTAAGAGATTGAAGTGACCTGACCATTGAACTGACCATATATTTATTGATGATAGGCAGCAGCATCATCATAGTGGACACACTACTGCGATCGCTTACCCAGCGTGGCGTTTATGGGCATTTACCTTGTAATGCACACGCATAAATAATAGAAGTTTTTTGAACTTTGTCGAACAGTGGACTGATATTGATGATGATAATGAATGAATGAGGTCCAGCGTCAAAGGTGTATAAGTCAGAGCTATTTAGACCTACTTGCACTTGTGTAAAATTCAAATTCAGTTTTGACACTCAAAAGTTAAGATCAATGGATACATACAGATGAAGTAATTTCAACAATCGTTTAGTAGATACCACAAATATGAACTACCTTCCGATTGTCTGTAATTATAATTGTAGGCACGTCAAGGCAAATCCTCAATTTCCATGAGGTAAATTCTAAACAACCTTGAATTTATTTTCAATGAACGAAGCCATTTTGTTATAATTAACAGAACTTAATAATTCACTTTGATTGATATGTATCTCAGATCTTTTTTTGTATGAAGATTTAACGTACATGTGGTGTGGTGGCAGTGAATGTGTTAAGAACTCAATCATATCATATTAGTCAAGCATTTTGCTAGAAAACTAGTCGATCATACTGTTAAAAGTTTCCAATACCAGAAGGCTCAGGAATAAACAGTTCACGATCGAAGTCAGTGGAAAAATGTAATCACACCCAACACAGTGAGTAAAAAAGAAGAAAATAAAATATTCACTACTAATTCAGCATTCACTAGAAAATTTCTACATTACCATAATGTAGCCATATTAATTCCAATCGAACTGTATACGATCCATCAATAGGCATGATGACTGGCAAGTCAAATCAGCATCTTTTTTCGAAATGTCAAAACGATCACCACTATGGAATTTTATATGAAATACTCAAAAGTGACGTCACGTTTGAGTATTATACGTCTAAAAAATAATTTCTTCGTGTATTATTTCGTGCATAATGTTAAATAACTTATTTTAACTACAGTCATCATCCCTATTCTATTATGACCTGTGTATTGACGTTATTGATTTATAAAGATGCATTGACTTGATATCTTTGTTTTCAGTACACCTGCCAAAACAACCTAGCCAGCACCACGGAGCTGCTGATAACCAAAGGCAACGCGAACTACCAGATGCGGCACGCTCCCACGGGCAAAGTGCCGCTCCACGACGCCGCGCAGAGAGGACACATTGACTGCATTAAGGTACGTGCAGCTGGTGACGGGAGTGACAATACATTTGTCACCAACTCACCACCCCAACCCTTATCGTAGGAGTTGACTAAGGGATTGAAGTGTCACTGACAATTTATTTATTGGAGATTGATTATGGGGGATGGTGGTTTGGTTACACTACTGGGTTCGCCAAGCCACTTGCTCAGTGTGTAATTACTAGGGCTACCGGTATCCGTGTTACCCGCAGACACGTGTACACGAATCCTTAAAACCGGCGGTACTAAGAACCCGAACGACACAAAACGCCAAGAAACGTTTCCACTTAGAAACGTTTCCAAGTTAGAAACGTTTCCAAGCTTGAGTCTTGTGGATCCATTGCAATTGAATATTCGAAAAGCCTATGTTTTTTTAGTAAAAAGTCAAAAACAAAACAATACCTACCGAAAAATTCGAAGTTTTTTACGAATTACGCAGCTAGAAATTTTCTTTGTTAGTGGTTAAATGCGGTTCAATACTTTGTTCAAATATAAAACCGATGTTTATGAACCTATGTTTTAGATTGCCAATGCCACTACACATTGAGGGCGGATCAGACACGGGTATTCGTGTCTTAATTACACGGTTCCTAATTACACGTTCCAAACGGGTAAGAAACCCGTTTCCCGGTAGCAAAGAAACGGGTACACGAAACCCGGACACGACCGAGAGCCCTAGTAATTACAGGCATTCCCTTATGCGTCCATACTCATTAGCAATAGGAGAGGCCTATGTCCACATTGTCCACCAGTGAACTGAGATAGGCTTATGATGTGATGTAAAGGTACGATACTTTAAAAATAATTCTAACAAAGGCCTTAGTCAAGGAACAGTAACATCGAACAGCAAAAGGTCCACCGATAGTCAGTTTACATGTTTGCTCTCGGTAGTTCTAATAAGTGCTAATACTATGGACATAAAAATTATCTGATCGAACTCCCATGCTAGTGACACGCATGTGTGACCAAAAAGATTGTACTTCTATGCGACACACCAGTTGTGTCACAAACATTCGTATTTTTATATCACTGGCATACATTTATATGAATAAGAACTTGGACATAAGTATAATTGAAGGGTCCACGGAAAAAACATGTCCAATAGTTTAAAAAAATCAAGACAAATTCACACCTCGATCTGTTAAATGTAAGGTGGTTTTTCCTTCCGTAATTTGAATTGACTAGACATGTTCTTTCCGTGGACCCTTCAAATGTTATGTTGATCTCGTAAGTGTGTCATTGGCATAGGAGTAAGATTTTTTGATCACAGACGTGATCAGCGTCGAATGTGTTAAGTGTGCTGCTTCATCCAAAAATATTATTATATCTCCGCCCGCGAATATTGTGCCCAAGTTATGCTAGTTATGATGTCACATATAATTTGCGTGCATAAACCTTAGTAAAATGCATCAATAAGTGAAGAAATACGACTAGAGCTTGAAAATTACTCCACGTGTCAGAGACGGAATTTGATTCGTAAATATATTCTAGAGCCCGTGATTCTAATTGATTTATGCCAAAAATACGCAGCATACGCAAAGTTTAGAAAATATGTTTCGAATACCGCATCCTAACCAAAACAAAGACTCAGGTTAGAATCATAACAAATTACAACACAGCTCCAAAACAGGACGCCGCATTCCAAAACAATCGTGTTTGGACTAAGTGTTATTTGAGTTTGATTTAGTTTTATGTCAACCTCCGTAACCCAGTTGACCAAAGTGACGAAGCTGGAGGTTCCGGGGTCGAATCCCGGCGAGGGCATTATTTGTTTATTTATTTATCACAAATATTTATTCCTTGATCATGGTCATAGCTGCCTATGTATTTAAGTATCTATCTATTATGTTTATCGTCGCTCGGTACCTACATCACAAGCCTTATTTGAGCTTACCGTGGGACTAGGCCGATTTGTGTAAAATCTCTCTCTCTCTCTCTCAACCTAGCCTTATCCCATCATTTGGGGTCGGCTCTCCTAGTCTTTCTTCGCCAGGACACTCTGTCCCGGGTTGTCTCAGATGTTATATTTGCATCTTTCATGTCCTTATTTATCGTAGCTGAAGGGCTTATTTATCGTCCATGTGTGAAGGGAGTTGTGTAAAATGTCTAGAGATATTTATTTCTTATTAGTTTAACTGAAAATGTTTGCAGGTCCTACTAAAATTGAAAGCTCCGGCGAACCCGAGAACGTTACAACAAGAGACCCCGGCCGATTTGGCGAAACACCACGGTCATACGGAATGCCATCAGCTATTGAGTAAGTAACAAGGTTTTTATTACTTTGCGCATACGGCGAGGTAAGTACTGGAGTAACTTAACCCCTGGAGTGCCTAGTGACAGATCCGTCACAAGCCAATTGGACTATAATATGAATTATATAATTAACCAACAATCAAATTTATGACAGCGGCGTTCCAGGGGTTAATCTGTCTGTCGCGTGTTCATGAGATAGGGAAGAATTCCGAATAAAGTAGACCAATGATTATTAATTAAAAAAATCAAGTACGTACAGAGAATAGTACAAAAATAAAGACACACTATTATTGATTTACAAGTGCTTTGTGATATTCACAAGTGCTTTACGGTGAAGGAAAACATCGCGTGGAAACCTGCATCTGCGAAGAAATTCAAAGGTGTATATGAAGTCCCCAACAAGTACTGGGCCACCATTGGGACCACGCAAAATAGGCATGTTTGATGTCGAGTTGCGGATAAATGGCCAGAATACAATTAAATACATTAAACCCCACCATTGCCGATTTGACCGCTAAATTCTGACTGGAGGAGTACCTATACCTACAACTAACAAGTGTAGACCTCCTGCAACAATAGTTTAGTCTAGCAATTACGGAATGAATATTGAATTCAATAATAAAGTAATCCTTATTTATTAAAACTCTAAACGGCTACGTAATACGACTCATAATCATATAGTCTAATTGGTATTCGGTCAAAAGTAATCTAGTGGACCAAATAGCTACTAAATTAAGTTAATTCTTAAGACTTTCATGTTTACTAAAAAGGAAACAAAACTAAATGTGAACGGCTTTAAGTTACATTCACAACACTAATGAAATTATGTAAACAAATGTCACCATCTTGACTAAAAGCTAAATTTAAAGTTCTTTGCTCTTGACAGAGATAACCTTAAATAGACTGCGCAATATTAAATGAGGCCCAAGCGACTATTTCTGTCTCTCCAATCACAGTTTTGGTGATGGCACAAATGCAGATTCTTGGCAGCAAGTATAAATAGTGTACTAAACTCTTAATTTTTTCAGAGAACTACAAACCAGAGCCGCCACAAACCTCCAAAAGCCAATGGTACCACGGCACATTGAGCCGAGACGAAGCCGTGCAAACCTTGGAGACGTACTGCAAGCAGAACAACTTAGTCGACAAGGCCACGGATGGCGTGTTTCTAGTGCGGTACAGCGAGCGACACAGCAGTGCCACCTGCGTGTTGACGATGCTGAGCGAAAACACGCCTTACCACTTTATCATAAGGAAGGAGGTAGTTATTGAGATGAGCCTTGATAGATGTGTAGAACAGGGTTTCCGAGTAATTAAATTTACTAATTTTATTCGCTCTGAACCTGCGACCATATATAACATGGACGTCTAACGTCAGCTCAAAAATGCCCCCAAAACCAATTGTTCAATTGTGCCAAGATGGGCAGGGCATAGCGCTTTTTTTAACACCGCGCATATTTCGGCGCAACATTTTGACATATGTTTATAGAATATAGCCAATAAAAAATTTTTAAATGGCGGTTTAAGTTTTTATAGGTTGATATTTTGACACTTGTCAACTAAAATTCAGGACCGTTTTTGAAAGGCAATTTAGTATGGCGTGCGGCTTCCATGTTTTATTTGTTCGTAGCTCTGAAGAAATTAGAAAGTATGCGTCATTTACCGAAGGTGACTATAACTACCATGGGCCTTAAGCGAAAAAAATATGTTAATAAAATCGCTCCATATCATATCACATCATCAGACTATCTCAGTCCACTGCTGGACGTAGACCTCTCCTATTAACTATGCGTATACGAGTAGGTAAATGCCCATAATCGCCACGCTGGGCAATCGCAGGATTGGCGATCGCAGTAATGTGTACACTATGACGCTGCTACCTATCAATCTTCTATCAAAGAATGGTCAGTGATACTTCAATCCCTTAGTCGAATCTTACGTTTGTAGTAGTTGTGGACGAAAGCATTAAGCTCTCTTCATCTATAAAACTAAACAAATGTCATCTCATTCACTTAAAAAAAAGCCGCATCTTGAACTTTAAGACGACGGCTACGAGGGAAATAGTAGATTATACACCAAGGGAATAAAACACTTTTATGTCACGGGTTGGACATTGAATCCTGAACGTAACGAAGGAGTCCCAGTTTTACTCCCAAGCGCAGCGTGCGTGTTATAGATTAAGACTGAGTCCTGAGTGCAGTGAGGGATTCCAGCGCCCAAGACAAAAACAGTTTTATTCCCGAGGTATATACTCTACTTTTGGGGGCGTTCAAGTATTACGTAACGCAATTTTGGGGGAGGGGGGGTCTCGTAAAACGTTACGGTGCGTTACAGGGGCGGGAGGGGGTCTTCCTTACAACACGTTACGTAACATTGTTTTTTTTTTTTAAAGTAAAAACTAGTGAATCAAAACTCCCAAAGTGGCAACCCTTTTCAGTTATGTGTCACGGGGAATCCGATTACCGAAAAGGCAATTAAAACTATACCAAGGATAAAAACTATAACATAACTTTTTGCGACTTTAGGGTAAAAAGCTACGTGTTACGTAACGCTTAGAGAGGGGGGTACAGAAGAACGTTACGGTGCGTTACAAGGGGGGGAGGGGGGATCAAATTTCTTCAAAAATTGCGTTACGTAATACTTGAACGCTCCCTTTGTCACCATATGCGAGACAATAAAAAATCGGCTTAGTAATACTTCATCATCATCATGTCAGCCGAAAGACGTCAACTGATGACCTGGTGAAGGTGGCAGGGGTCCGTTGGATGCGAGTGGCGCAGGACCGATAATTGTGGCAATCTTTGGGGGAGGCCTATGTTCAGTAGTAGTAATATTTAGTAGATAATATTTATTGCAGCAAATTAATAATGTTGCAATGAAATAATTTAAATGTTAAAGCTCTAAAATGGATATTGCAACTTGTCGCAACTCGTTTCCTAGCCTACTTGTTTTAACAAATGAACATCGTGCAAATTTAGTTGGCTGCGGTGCCCGCGGCCGAGGTTTTTGAAAATCGAATCGAGCCGTGTTCGATGTTCGGTCGATGCTTACACATTTTGCTTAACGAAATTAGGCTTTATCGTCATAGCAATAAAGTGTAATTATATTATCGCCCGGCGAGTAATAATGAAATTTCATACAGCATTATAACCCGATTTTTGCCAAGGGCTATAATGTCTTTTCGTGAGGTTTATGGGACATATAATCCGGCTTTGACGAGCATGAGGTGCGAAAAATATAATATTGATACGTTCAGAAAAGTTGACATAGCCAATTCCTTAGGCGGCAGGTTGGGTGTTCATAGACGACGGCCCGTACCTGGAAGGCGTGGAACGGCTCGTGGAGCACTACAGCGCCGTGCCCGACGGGCTGCCGGCGCGCCTGCGCGTGCCCGTGCCGCCCAAGCCCAAGCCGCCTTTACCTGAGGTATGTTCCAGAACAATCCTTTACTAGGTTCCAGAATGTTCGGTGTTCTTGTCCGGCTGGGCCAAGCCCAAGCCCAAGCCGCCCTTGCCGGAGGTATGTTCCACAAGGAGCGGCTCGTGGAGCACTACAGCGCCGTGCCCGACGGGCTGCCGGCGCGCCTGCGCGTGCCCGTGCCGCCCAAGCCCAAGCCGCCTTTACCTGAGGTATGTTCTAGAACGATCCTTTACTAGGTTCCAGAATGTTCGGTGTTCACGGCTGGGCGAAGCCAAAGCCACCAGCATGTTCCAGAATCTTCGCTGTATACTGTTAGTTATAAGCCGAAGCCACCTTGGCCAGAGGTGTATTCCAGAATGATTTTTTACTAGCGTCCGGCTGGCTCAAGCCTGAGCCACATGCGAGTATGTTCCAGAATGTTCGGTGTTCACGTCCGGCTGGGCCAAGCCGAAGCCACCTGTAATAGACATGTTCCAGAATCTTCGCTGTATACTGTTAGTTATAAGCCGAAGCCACCTTTGCCAGAGGTGTGTTCCAGAATGATTTTTTACTAGCGTCTGGCTGGCTCAAGCCTGAGCCTCATGCAAGACCTATGTTCCAGAATGTTCGGTGTTCACGTCCGGCTGGGCCAAGCCGAAGCCACCTGTAATAGACATGTTCCAGAATCTTCGCTGTATACTGTTAGAGTTATAAGCCGAAGCCACTTTTGCCAGAGGTGTGTTCCAGAACGATCCTTTACTAGCTGGCTCGAGCCCGAGCCACATGTGAGACTGTATGTTCCAGAATGTTCGGTGTCCACGTCCGGCTGAGCCAAGCCAATGCCACCAGCATGTTCTAGAATCTTCGCTGTATAATGTTAGTTATAAGCCGAAGCCATCTTGGCCAGAGGTGTGTTCCAGAATGTATTTTTACTAGCGTCCGGCTGGCTCAAGCCTGAGCCAGATGCAAGATGGTGTTCACAGGCGTCCCGCTGGATCAAGCCAAAGCCACCTGCAATAGGCATGTTCCAGAATCTTCGCTGTATACTGTTAGAGTTATAAGCCGAAGCCACCTTTGCCAGAGGTGTGTTCTAGAATGATTTTTTACTAGCGTCCGGCTGGCTCAAGCCTGAGCCACATGCAAGACGTATGTTCCAGAATGTTCGGTGTTCACGCCCGGCTGGGCCAAGCCCAAGCCGCCCTTGCCTGAGGTATGTTCCACAAGGAGCGGCTCGTGGAGCACTACAGCGCCGTGCCCGACGGGCTGCCGGCGCGCCTGCGCGTGCCCGTGCCGCCCAAGCCCAAGCCGCCCTTGCCTGAGGTATGTTCCACAAGGAGCGGCTCGTGGAGCACTACAGCGCCGTGCCCGACGGGCTGCCGGCGCGCCTGCGCGTGCCCGTGCCGCCCAAGCCCAAGCCGCCCTTGCCGGAGGTATGTTCCACAAGGAGCGGCTCGTGGAGCACTACAGCGCCGTGCCCGACGGGCTGCCGGCGCGCCTGCGCGTGCCCGTGCCGCCCAAGCCCAAGCCGCCTTTGCCTGAGGTATGTTCCAGAACGATCCTTTACTAGCTGGCTGCGAGACCGATGTTCCAGAATGTTCGGTGTTCACGGCTGGGCCAAGCCGAAGCCACCAGCATGTTCAAGAATCTTCGCTGTATACTGTTAGTTATAAGCCGGAGCCACCTAGGCCAGAGAGAGGTGTGTTCCAGAATGTTTTTTACTAGCGTCCGGCTGGCTCAAGCCTGAGTATGTTCCAGAATGTTCGGTGTTCACGCCCGGCTGGGCGAAGCCGAAGCCACCTGCAATAGGCATGTTCCAGAATCTTCGCTGAATACTGTTAGAGTTATAAGCCGAAGCCACCTCGGCCAGAGGTGTGTTCCAGAATGATTTTTCACTAGCGTCCAGCTGGCTCAAGCCTGAGTATGTTCCAGAATGTTCGGTGTTCTCGTCCGGCTGGGCCAAACCGAAGCCACCTGTAATAGACATGTTCCAGAATCTTCGCTGTATACTGTTAGAGTTATAAGCCGAAGCCACCTTTGCCAGAGGTGTGTTCCAGAATGTATTTTTACTAGCGTCCAGCTGGCTCAAGCCTGAGCCACATGCGAGACGTATGTTCCAGAATGTTCGGTGTTCACGCCCGGCTGGGCCAAGCCCAAGCCTCCCTTGCCTGAGGTATGTTCCACAAGGAGCGGCTCGTGGAGCACTACAGCGCCGTGCCCGACGGGCTGCCGGCGCGCCTGCGCGTGCCCGTGCCGCCCAAGCCCAAGCCGCCCTTGCCTGAGGTATGTTCCAGAAACTTCGGTATGGTTATTATAGGCAGCTCCAGTATTACTGTTGAACGACCGTCGATACCTGAAAAGCGGAGAACGTCGGAGCATTGGAGCGCCGTTTCGATTGGTTGAAATGGCGCGTGCCCGTGCCGTCCAATCTTGCCAGAGAATATTCCAGAATTTTTGTTGTATAGACGTCCGGCTGAGTGCGTAGAGCCGTACTAGGTCAATGACCATATTCGAAACCTTACGAAGGTTGTATTTTATTTTCACATTTAAGGGTCGCATCGGTATTCAGTAGAGATAATCACTGCAAGTGTTAAAACAGTGCACGTTATACAAATGTTTACGCAGGTTCATTAATCTTATTAATTACAATTAGTGGATTCATTCTAGATTTTTTTGCGGCAAAATTTATAATTTTAATTTATTGCTGCGGTGGGATACCTTCATACTAGTAAGTTAAAATACACGACTCTCCCTCCCCCCCCCCCCCCCCGCCATCCGCGTCACCCCCCCCCTTGATAAGTGTCCCATTTTACAGATTTTCTCGATTTTCAGGAAAATCATACAAGCTAGGATAAAATGGTCAAAGACGGAATTATTTGTCATTAAATTACCTACAAATAAGTACGTACATTTATTTCGATAGCATTTATAGTTTCCAAGCTATGGTGCATCAAAGATTGCTAAAAATGTACGCTTAGCGGAAATAAACCATTTGGTACACAAAGAACAACAATATTTTTATTATTACAAGAAATGCGTACAAAATAAACAATTTTTATTAATTTTTTATATAGATAAGTACTTAATATCTAACAAAAATCAATATCGTCATCATAAACGTATTCAAACGACTTGTTGAAGCAACTAAGGCCCTGGCAATGATTGCACATGGTGGAACAACGCAATCCAGCTTTGACACATCCACATCTTTTTTGGCAGCCTTTTCTGCAGCTGCACGATACTACTTTTAGTATCGACGGTGTAGCTGGTGATTTTGTGGTGTATATTGGTGATAAAAAGTTATTATTACTTTTCCAGCCCCAGTTTTCTGGGTTCAATGCGTTTCCTCGCCATAATTGTACTTGATGAAAAGTACCCAATGAATGCTGAAAAGCTGCTCCTGATGAAGATGGTAACTTTGATAAAATCACCGTATTGTTCGACAGACCAACCTATTTGTTAAAATGGACGCATCGTAACTCATTTAAACTTTTCTCAGTTTGCTTAGCCCCATACAAGGCGAGAATATATCTTTCTCCCGCATCTTTTACCTTCTCATGTGAGGCATCCGGATCATTGAAAACGTTTATCGTATCTTGCAAGTCGATCTTTTTACTAAGCAGTATAGACTGAACTTTTCCTTTCCCGTTAAATGCTGAAGTAGTATCGCAACCACTTATGGCTTGCAGAAAGAGGATCGATTCCCTGCAATTTTTGACCACATTTCCTTCTATTAAGCTTCGGGTGCTATAAAGTCTCTTATTTACACTTCCTTGGGCCTCTTTCAGCAAGAATATATTATTCTGTACAGGAGTAAGACCCAGTAAAAGAACTAACAGATCTATGTCTTGCCCAACCACTACGACATTCTTGTTTCTTTCGGCTTCTTCTATTGCCGTCTGAACAATGAGCTTATCTGCGTCATCATTCGCCGTAAGCGAGCTTATCCCTTCATTGTTCAGTCGGTTGCTTAGCTGAAAAATAAATCTTTCCTTGTTCAAAAGATTGCTTAAGAAACTTGCTTTTGTTTCAGTAATACGACTCTGCTCATTAAACTCTATTTCTGGACACTTTCGGTTTAGCATTCGTCTCAATCTTTCACAGCTTTTTGCACTTCTACAGTTTTCGCCATAGCGATCGAAGACGACAACAACCTTCTCGCCGTAACATTTTTTGATATACCTCACATAAGCGGTGTAAATATCAGAGTATGTCCCTTCTTTTGGCCAAATCACTCGATACACGTCAGTTAGAGGAATATTAAGTACTTATCTATATAAAAAATAAAATATTTTTTTTTTATTTTGTACGCATTTCTTGTAATAATAAAAATATTGTTGTTCTTTGTGTACCAAATGTTTTATTTCCGCTAAGCGTACATTTTTAGCAATCTTTGATGCACCATAGCTTGGAAACTATAAATGCTATCGAAATAAATGTACGTATTTATTTGTAGGTAATTTAATGACAAATAATTCCGTCTTTGACCATTTTATCCTAGCTTGTATGGTTTTCCTGAAAATCGAGAAAATCTGTAAAATGGGATACTTATCAAGGGGGGAGGGGGTGACGCGGATGGCGGGGGGGGGGGGAGGGAGAGTCGTGTATTTTAATGTACTTGTATATAGGTAACCCATAGCAGCAATAAATTAAAATTATAAATTTTGCCGTCTTGCCCATACATTGAAATCTAGAATGAATCCACTAAATCCAATTCTTATTCATTTGAAAAAGTTATTTTTCCATTAGGTAGATCTCACAATTTTGTAATTTCTCCATTGTCGCAACCGCTTGAGCTTCATTCAGTTATATTCTTCCAGTTCTCAACAATGCCACGGACCAAGAAACCATCACCAAGTCGAGCAGCCATGAACCAGACGTTATCCCTAGTCAAAAACGACATTCTCAACAAGCAGATGTCAGAACCAAGCTCACCCCCCAACGCCTTCGAGCTACTCACGAGGAACCTATCCTTCACGTCCGATATACATAATGACAGCCTCAACAACAACGGGTTGGATGACAACGACACGTATAAAGTGCCAGTTAACAACAGCGCGGTTGTTGTTGGGGAGAACTATAATGAGATATCTATTAATTCTGATGGCCAGCTTTCCACACTGCAAGGTGAGTTCGATCTTCTTCGCCTCTTCGATTCTTTGCATTCTGTTCATTACTCTCCCTACTTATGTTTAACCGATTGAACGCTTTTATCGGCTATACATATAGGTTATAACCAGAGATCGGATTTTTGTGCGACATCTCATACTAAATGTCATCAAAATGACGTAAGTCACTAAGAATGTCGCAAATCCATCCTATCTCTGGTTATAACAAAAGAAGTTATACCATGGATGCTAAAGCCTATATCTTCGTAAGCAATAGACTTGCGTAGACATAGTTGAATTTTGTATGAATATTGTAATCTAGCGGCATCCGTTACACATAATTTTTGGTCAACGGTTGGCGTTCAAAAGAATAAGCTCTTCAATGTAAATTATCAAAAAATATCAGCCTGTTATTGCGATTAACGAACGATGATTATCTTCTTATTATATTTCTGCATTGTCAAGTTTTCTGAACTCACAACTGATTTCTTGTTCATTAGTTCGCACGCCATTTAATTTGCGGTGACCTCTTTTGGGCACAATTGCCTTACTTCGTAGTACACTATAATGCAGTATTCCATGGGCTGTCCCGTTCAAACGTGTGTATATTCCGATGATTTGAGTTTTCTTGCGAGTTATTAGTGTATTGTATTAAGCAATTTTTGAGCGAAACGAAACGAAAGAAAACGATATACCTTTTGAAAAAAAAAACCGTGTTTGTACGGGACGTCGGTGGACTTTTTAGTGGAATGCATCTAACTGGGGCTATATGGGTTATTTTTCAACTGAACATTAATTCCAGATTTCATCCCAATGAGCGAGCTAACACTCGGCGCGACGCTAGGCGAGGGAGAATTCGGTTCCGTACTCCGCGCCACACTTTCGGCGGCGCCGAATCGGCCCGCCATGCCTGTCGCCGTCAAAACTTTACACGTACAACATACGGATTCGAATCAACACGACTTCCTGGCGGAAGCTAAGACAATGATGACGTTGAGGCATCGCTGCATAGTTAGGCTCATTGGAGTGTCTTTGGTAAGTTAGAGAATATCAACTTATTCTGTTATCCCGTTCTATGCATTGCGCTTAACTTCTGACTTGGTGTTATTAGCAGTTGAACTTGTCTTTGAAACTTGTCAAGGTGATATAAAATAGCACTTACAGTCATAAAAATGTACATAGCCTCACACCCAAATGCTGCTTGCTGTACAATTAGGCTCATTGACGTGTCTTTGGTGAGTTAGAGAAGCAATATCAACTTATTCTGATAGCGCGATTTATGCATTGCGCTTTACTTACAGCCAAGTTCGGAATTTGTATTATTAGTAGTTGAACTCGTCTTGAAAACTTGTCAAGGGGATATAAAGTAGCACCTACAGCCATAAAAATGTACATTTCCACACACTCAAATGCTGCTCGGGATTCCGATATACAATCGTATTCTCTTAGTTGTTTTTCTATTTTTCAAAACGTTTAGGTCATGCACCGATAGGCCGATCACTACTTATTAACGGTGTTATTGGTGGAAGCAAAGGTCTTACGATACCTTCTGTTCAATGCCATTTGTTACATTTGTTACCTTTGCCTTGGTGAGAAAATTGAGCGACTAAGGTACTGCTTTTTTACTGTAATTCTCTCATTCATAAACGTCTCCTAAAATATAAACATGTTGATAAGATCAAAAGGGACAAAGAATACTTATTGGCTTGCTAAATTAGGAGAGGTTTATGAATTAGGGGGTCAGTTACTAGAGTATTACGGCAAGTATATCTAGTATGCATTATAGGATCCATGGTGATACTGGTCGCACAAAATAGCAAAAACCGTTGCCTGAAGTGTAATATGATTTCAATTAGCAAAATACATATTATTTTTCTATTCGTCGACTGTAATGTTTGAATTAAGATTACGTACTATGCAAAAATTATGATCATATGCATTTACATCGAGTTCGCTACTCAACTATAATCACCAATCGTGTGCCAGCATAAAAGACATCAACGAGCGGCCACCTCAGGATCTGCACTTCGTTTCGATGTTTTTATTTAGATTTTTTTACTTATTTTTATTGACTCGTGGAAAAATATTGTACACAACAATGTTACAATCAAGCTTCTCAATCTTGTACCTTACTCGATTGAAAAGCTCTATATTGTAACACGATGAGTAAAATAGTATTTCAGTCCTCGCCTGAATCGGACTGAAATCTAATTTAGAACCTCTCTATTCCAGGGTCCCCCTCTAGCGATGATCCAAGAGCTGGTCCCACTAGGTTCACTGCTGGACTACCTGCTACGCTCACCAGCGCAAGCGCCGCGACCGTCGCTGCGACTGTGGGCGTGCCAAGTAGCGGCCGGCATGCGCTACCTGGAGCGGCGCCGCTTCGTGCACCGCGATCTCGCCGCCCGCAACATACTGCTAGCCAGCAGGTACATCCATAGTTGTTTTAGGTATTATAACTAAGTGCAAACAAAGAGCTGGTCCCGCTGGGTTCACTGCTGGACTACCAGCAGTGTTATTCACTAAGGAAACCGCCTTGCTGTCAGCGCTGTGTCAGTGCTGCGGCAGCGTCGAGCCTAAAAATGGTATTCACTAATGTACTTTAAACGACACTAGTGCTCGGCGACGAATACGGCGTGAGCTGGAACTACATTGCGTCGAAAGTTTGACGTTTAATGTATGAACTTCGTATTCTCTAACGTAAAACAGCGACGAACTCGCCCACAAGCTCGCTCACAGCCTCGATTCCTAATGTCAAATCAAACAGCTAGGATTTTAGACAAGGCTCTCTCGACATCGAGCTCGTTGACGAACACAGCGTCGAATGTGTCAATAAGAGAATAGCATAGCAGTAGTGATCCAGTTAGTAGCACTAGTAATAGTAGAGGTACTAGAGGACTGCCTACAAAATACCGTTAGCCAGTAGCTACATCATGAGATTCGTGAGCCTATCAATCCACTGCTGGACGAAGGACTCTCCTAATAAATATGCATATTGGTCACATTAGGAGGTAAATGGCGATAATCGCCACGCTGAGTAAAGAAATTGGTGATAGCAGTAGTGTGTCTAAATGCGAAAGTAACTGTCTGTCTCTTACCTCTTCAAGTTAAAACCATTGAATCGTTTTTGTTAAAAAATGGAGATAGTTTGACCGATAAGAATGGACGTAAGATAGTTTATATCGCGAAAATCGCCTGTAGGTGTGCAGACCAAGTCGTGGGCTTCAGCTAATCTCCTATAAATGAATGGTGACACAATCTCGTAGTGGACTCTTACGATACCCGCGGGAAGAGCTGGTGCCACTCCGAATATCTCCTTTCGCCTATCATTCGTGACATGTATTGCAACGCATAAAGTGTGTCAATATTCTGTAACATATATTGCCTACGAGTATAATACAGTTCCATCCATGATTCAGCTAGTGCTGTTAGCTTGTAGTCCACTCTGCATTTCCATACTGAGAACAAACAGTTACATCTAAAACAAGGACCTTACGAGCTAAATAATGGCTTTTATCGCCATTTTAGAGTCCTGAAGAACTTACTAAAGTGGTTGACATTTTTTAAATTCTACTCTTGTGTCCGTGAAAACCTAAAAAATACTCCATTAAAAATTCCATATAAAAATATGCACGCAATTTGCGATAAAATTAAATGATCATAACCAGGATTTTCAAGTATCAAATTTGTTACAGGCACCAAGCTAAAATCAGCGATTTCGGTCTATCCCGAGCGCTGTCAATGGACAGTTCGTACTACAAGGCGAGCCAGGGCGGCAAGTGGCCCATCAAGTGGTACGCGCCAGAGTCCTACAACTACGGCACCTTCAGCAGCGCCAGCGACGTGTGGAGCTACGGGGTCACGCTGTGGGAGATGTTCTCGTACGGCCTGCAGCCTTATGGGGAAATGAGGGGCACGGAGGTTGGTATTTCTAACCATCAAGCTAAAGTAGCCCACCATGTGGTACACGCCCGAGTCCTATAGAAGCACTAGCGACGTGTGGAGCTACGGGGTCACGCTGTGGGAGATGTTCTCATACGGCCAGCAGCCTTATGGGGAAATGAGGGGCACTGAGGTTGGTATTTCTAACCATCAAGCTAAAGTAGCCAACCATTTGGTACACGCCCGAGTCCTATAGAAGCACTAGCGACGTGTGGAGCTACGGGGTCACGCTGTGGGAGATGTTCTCGTACGGCCAGCAGCCTTATGGGGAAATGAGGGGCACTGAGGTTGGTATCTCTATCTCTAACCATCAAGCTAAAGTAGCCCACCATGTGGTACACGCCCGAGTCCTATAGAAGCACTAGCGACGTGTGGAGCTACGGGGTCACGCTGTGGGAGATGTTCTCGTACGGCCAGCAGCCTTATGGGGAAATGAGGGGCACTGAGGTTGGTATCTCTATCTCTAACCATCAAGCTAAAGTAGCCCACCATGTGGTACACGCCCGAGTCCTATAGAAGCACTAGCGACGTGTGGAGCTACGGGGTCACGCTGTGGGAGATGTTCTCGTACGGCCAGCAGCCTTATGGGGAAATGAGGGGCACTGAGGTTGGTATCTCTATCTCTAACCATCAAGCTAAAGTAGCCCACCCTATGGTACACGCCCGAGTCCTATAGAAGCGCTAGCGATGTGTGGAGCTACGGGGTCACGCTGTGGGAGATGTTCTCGTACGGCCAGCAGCCTTATGGGGAGATGAGGTGGTACTGAGGTTGGTATCTCTATCTCTAACCATCAAGCTAAGGCACTGGTCTCACCGCGAGCTACTAAGCTATGAACTATCGGCTATAAACACGAACAAAAGATACGCACTCCCGTGAAAATAAAAGAGACACGGCGATACTCGCCCGGCGGTGATAGCTGATAGCCGGGCGAGTAACGCCATGTAGCCCACCAAGTGGTACTCGCCCGAGTCCTATAGAAGAGCTAGTGATGTGTGCAGCTATGGGGTCACACTGTGAGAGATGTTCTGATATGACAAGCAGCCTTATGGGGAGATGAAGGGCACTAGGGTCGGATCCCTAGAAATTAGATCTTTTATTTTATAATTCAATTTTCGCGGTAATATGGTTGCGATCCTTTGATAAATTATAATAATGATGAGCAAAATGTCACAAAGACAACTACTTTTATTTCTATCGAACATTGAACCTTAAAAATGAGATCATTTTATAATTTGATTTTTGCGTTAATCTGATTGAGATCCCGATCCGAGATTCATTATAATTAGAGCAAAATGTTAGGAAGAAAACTACTTTTATTTCCATCGAATATAGAACCACTACGACAGGCAAGAAGCTGAAAATGGTATATAGCGTATTTCCGTGAGTCCGTTTGTAGGAATTACTTCAAGTGTCTCATGACTTTCTTTCATTTCAGGCAATACAAATAGTAGAAAGCGGCGAACGCCTAGAACGACCCGAGGAGTGCCCAGACGAGATCTACCAAGTCATGCTAGACTGTTGGGCGTACAACCCGGATTTACGGCCAACATTCAGCCAACTCGTCGACGTATTCTCACAACACCCCGACTACGTCAATATCAGTCAGTTGGACCTAGACAACGATGAGGTAAACGTCTAACAGTTGTTCCAATATTTGCCAAATACAGCGCTGCGACTCATTTGTTCTTTATGCCGATGAGATACGTGAATGTTTGGCAAATATTTGTGGATATTGTTATGGCTCCCAAGATGTAGATTAGGTTTGAACGTTGAAAGTGGTTGAAGTCTTCCTAAAGAAGGCATAACTGGGAGGACCTAAAGGTGCATTCAGACCAAACGAGAATTCGCTATTCTATCCCCCACTCTACGAAATCAACGAATCACGTTTTGTGTAACGATCGAATTTCGTAGAAATTAGAATAGCGAATGCTTGTTTGGTCTGAATGGACCTTTACGCAACTAACCGTGACTTCGTTTTCACTCGTAACGTACTCAATAGAAAGTTACTATGTTGTTGATTGTGCGTGTCATGACTGTAATAAATACAAATAGTTATAACTAAAATTTCTATGTGTTTTTGAGCCTGACTAGACACATTTCTAAGGGCGAGTTGCACCAAGTACACTTGACATGCCGATCAACGTACATGAAACTTCCCATACAATATATTTTAGCGAATTATTTAACGCTGACAGGTGGTTTAGTGTAACTCACCCTAAATCTGACAATGGGTTATATTTAATATGTATAATGTATAGTCTAGCTAGCTAGTATGAATTGAATGATCTGATGTCTGATTGTACCTACTAATTAGCATATAGGTAGTGGAATGATGGGTCTCTCAATATGACATTACGGTGGTCTTAGCATCAAATTGATTATAACGTAATATTACTAAGTTTTTAAATATTAACATATCAAATAACTATCAGATAGATAACGTAAGTTGTAGTACAGTCGAGATTATACTTGACCGACAAAATTATAGTCCGTCAAATACAAAATAAGCACCAAATTGACCTCGATTGTACAAAATTTTGTATGTTTATAATATTTGAATGGATAATTGGATATACAACGACTAGTAATAGGTATTTCGGTAAAATAAGTGTGTATGATGGACTGAATGGAATTATGCCTTGATGTGCCTGATAAAATATTTTCTCGTAATAAGATCTAACTAGTATATAACTAAGTTTTCCAAACCCAATGAATACACGCATTGACAATTGCTTTTGCAATATGACACAATGGCATTTTATCGTAGTTCATTATGAATTTGACGATTATTTACGATTGTAATTTATATGTATATGTTGACCTGCATTTTTAGCTGTCTTTGTTCCTTTTAGAACCAAAATAGATTATATCTTGTACAGTAGTTGTAGAAACCTTATAGCTTTTTATATCAACAAGATAATCCTGAATACAAAATATACATTCCTTTATGTTTAACTAATTTAATATTGCCATGGAAATGCCATAGTTATTTTCGTGATTATCCAACAAATTGCCATGTGGTTGTGTTATTTTATGTACAAAATTCTTATAGAGTTACCCAAATTATTGTATCAGTATAGATTTAAAGGATTTATTTTAAATTCAACAATATTTCTATGAGTCTGACTTAGCGAATATGTTTTAATATTATAACAGATTATATCAATTTTATATTAAAAGAAATGTGATAATGGTATTTATAAAATATTAAAGTAAATGATGTAAAATAAATTGTTTTTTATTCATTCCTTATCAGGAGCATCCTATACATAGCTTGAGTAAGAGTTAAATAAGCATCACTCGTCGTTACTGACAAGAAAGCACTAACATTAATTTATATTAAAACTTACTTAACATTTTAGTCGTGTAAAAGTAGCATATTTGCTTTTATAGAAGTTACAAACCACGTAAACAAACCTTTCAAGGAAATATCTATAATCTAGCACTATTTTATTGTTTTAATGGTTTAGCATTGTCTATTGTTAAGATTTGATTAAATAACACATTTTGAATACAAGGTTTGTTAACACGACTGTTCGCAACTGCTATAAAAAGCAAGAACATAAGTATAAGGCTGCGGCTCCATTGAGGCGGAGAGGAGCGGAGATGTGCAAAATTGGCCAATGAGACCGCATCACAGTGTTTCGAATTTTGAATTTGAAGAATGTAATTGGTCAATTTTGCACATCTCCGCTCCTCTCCGCCTCAATGGAGCCGCAGCCTAAATCGGTTACTGATTATCACATTGTTTTACAAAAAAGCTTGTCTCTACCTAAATAACAACACAATTTCAAGCGTATACAATAATTTCACAATATCACAAAAGATATCAAGTTTCCACATGATTCACCGCGCGTCACCGTTCAGTACACTTATATGAGTTATATGTTTATTCTGCACTCGTGATACGGAGGCGGCGGGGTCTCTCCGCGGGGCACCCGAATGGCGTCCGCGTGTATGACCGGCTCGCGCAGCCCCGGCACTCCGTACGGCAGTGGCGGGCTTCGGTCCGGGAGCGACAACTGTCTCCTATAAGAAGGAGGAGTCTCCAAATCCGGGTTGATCCCGCTACTCCATAGCAGATTAGTCCTCATGTCATTATCAGCCTGCGCTCTCCGCCTTTGCCTCCTAGTCTGTGGTCGCGTGCAGTTCACTCGTCGGCAGCCGCATAGCGAACGCAACCAAATATAAGTAACCACTATACCGATCGCCAGCCCTAGTTCTAGCCCGATAATGAACGCCTGCGACGATGAGAACTCCTTATCGATCTTCTCGTACCATGTCACTTGTCTCGTAGGTTTCAGAGCGGGCAAGCTTTCGTTTTTATCAGACGTGATGTTCCAGACGTCTCTGACGTCAACATCGGCTCTTTCCACGGGCGCTGCCAATATCATTTTCTCAAACATTTTCGGCGACCTTTTGACGCATTTCTTATTATAGCTGATCTGATGAGAAGTTATCCAAGCTTCCACGGCCATGAAATTGGAGTCGCAGTTCCAATAGTCATTCTGTAATTCCAATCTCAATAATCTTCGTAACGGTTTCAAGACGTCCGTGTTTAATGAGATTAGGTAGTTTTCACTTAGGTCTAGTTTCTCCAATTTTGGTAAACGCGTGAAAATTCTATCGGGTAACGATTTTATTCGGCAGTTATTGAGGTTTAACACCTGTAACAAAAAGGTGGAAATTATTAAAAATATACACAACTATTAAAACCATACCAAGATAATAAGGAAGTGCAATTTCATCAGGGTATAAGGTGTACTTGAACTCGTAGCATAGCGGCTCAATATATCTGTTATGCCCATATTAAGAGACGGGATTATGAGAAAGCCGTGAACTGAAAGTGCGCCTTATAATATTCGCAATAAGCATGTCATAATCCTAGTTAGGTTCACTTACTTTCAATTGCTTGTGATCAATTAACGGTTGATTTTTGAGCTCCTCAAACACGTTTCCCGACAAATCCAGCATTTCCAGCATCGGAGTCTCAAAGAACAGATCCATGACCACAGACCGGAGCCTGTTGCTGCTCAAATCCAGGTGCACCAACTTATCCAGACCTGCAAACGCGTGGATGCCAATCCAGGATAGCTGGTTGTACGAGAGGTTTAGCACTTCTATTGAAGTAAGACCTGCTTCCTGGAAACAATAGCAAAATATCGTAGTACCGAGAACTGTTACTACTTATTAAAATAATATTACCGAGTTGATTACAAAGGAAGTGGCTTATCTGATGCATCACAAAAATAGTTTTGATTACTCTAAATACTAAAGAAAATCAGCAATTCATCAGTTATCGTAGGCATTCACATACTGTGACATTTTCCATTCAACGCTTACCTTGAAGCAATAATTCTCCAATCCACTTATCACATTATGGCTCAGACTATAGATCTGCACTCCACTGGGCACTCCCACCTCAATGCTGATTATATTTTGCCTCTCGCACGTCGCCCGGTTAAACCCATTGTGCATATCGCAATCGCATTGCACCGGGCATAGCTGTCTCTGGCCGCGTACAGAAGCTAAAAACACTAACACCACTACACATTTCAACGCCATTTTCTATATTTCTTCCAAATAGTTTCTTTTGCACAGATCGTTTTCATTATGAGAAAATCCACAGAACCGATACTGACGCATGGACGATTTCGTATAAAATGGAGCAACGATACATGATAATACGGAACGCTATCACTTTTATAATAAGATAAGATAAGCGCGCGACAATCTTTGTTTTGAACGTGCTCCATTTATGAGTCCGTTGATTCCGATATGCTTAGACTCTGGAGGAGTGGTGATAAAATATAACAGTATCGATTAAATAATGGTTAATAAAAAAAATATTTTGTTTCATAATACGAGTATAATCATCGAGGACATATAATTATTACTAGTAACTAAATCATATAATAAATCATGTGTTAGTACAACATAGACAACGGAATATTTAGACGCGTGAAGTAGCTTACAGTACTGTAGCCTCAAATGTACAAAGGGTTTTAACTGTTTAACTAACTGGGTTCTCTAACATCTACGCTTGGCTATCAATTTTGAGGCTACAACAATTTGCACAGGCTTACGCGTCTAATAATTATCTTAATATTCGGCTTAAAGGAATGACCTCCACTTTTAGCTAAACAATAGTACATTTGTGCTATTTTCTGTATACTTATAACTACAAAATACTAAATTAATATGAACTGTTCATTACATAAATAGATTCAAACTGCTCTCACTCATCAGCAATATCGGCATACATTGCAAGAGGAACAATACGTTAACTTTTCGTACAAAAGTTTTAGAAGCGTTTTTAAATACACTATAACCAGTTTACAGTAAAAAAAATATTATTACAACCAAAACTAATCTCAAATTACAGTTGTGAAGATACGAGTACTACTTTTTCTTGTCTCAAGAAATGCCTATTTTTTCTATACACTCACTGGACAGCACAAATACAATAATGATAGGAACTACTAATTAACTGAATATGTTGTTTTGCCTGTGCTGCGTAGTGGCAGTGTAGCACCTCTTCATGGTGTAGTCTATGCCCATTATGGCGTTCCGGACGTCATGCACGGATGCGTTGATGCTGTCAAAGGAGTTGGCTAGTCGGTCCACTGCTAAAGCCTGGAAAAATATCTTTTATCAAAAGGGGCTCTGGAGGAATAAGTTATCCAGGGTTACTACCGCGAATAGTTACGTAAATTTCGAGGATTTTTCTCTGTCATTACAACGAAGGCGTCATTCGAGTGAGAGAGACAACTCCTCAAAATTTGCGGATTCCGAAGTTTGCAGTAGGGCCGCTGTTATCTGGTGAAAGTAGATCTGATAGCGTTTGTGTAAATAAACAGTAAGGCGTCAATATTTACTAATGTTGTGCTAGTTGTCATTCTTCCTAATTAATTATGTATTTCTACTGATTTGCTATGTTAATTTCAAGTACACACACACAACCCATTTACAGGCTTCAAGAAACTAGTAGGTTTTCCCACATAATACAAAAATATTCCAGATTGTTATGTTCTGAACATTAATTCATATATATTAGTGATTGATTGTTGTGACAAGTCACATAATTATCCCGAAACCCAAATCTGACCAGTGACGATAAGGTCATAATTACACTGAATGGTACCTCGGCGTCGTCGATATAAGGTCTTCGCACACTATAACAACTCCACGCCAACGCGGCAGCAACTCTACTCACACTCACGACGAGTAGTCAACTAGTTGATCCACCCAATGGTCACTAGTGGACAATGCGGTGTCAACGAGTGGGCAATGAAAATGGTTGCTCGATACACGTCAGTCGCAAACGCATAGTCGTTGCGTGGACAACGTGTGGTCGTTGCGTGACAAACGAGTCGGGGCTGATCTTTAGTGTACGATGCGTAGGCCACTCGTCGTCCACTATTTTTAACCGACTTCAAAAAGGAGGAGGTTTACAATTCGTCGAAATCTTTTTTTTTTTTTTATGTATGTTCCCCGATTACTCGAAGACGCGTGGACCGATTTGAAATATTCTTTTTTTGTTTGAAAGGGTATAGCTTCTAGTTGGTCCCATTGTCACCGAATCCAGATCTGATGATGGGATCCTGGAGAAATCGAGGGAACTCTTCAAATGTTGTAGGCACACATGACATTTTTCATTTATTTTCGAAGACTAATCAAGTATTTGCATCTAGTCATGAACATCTTAAGTTGGTGATCTGATGATGGAAGGTACAACTCTTTAGCAATTAGGAGTTGGGGGATAATTCTTTAAGTATAACATATTTCGTGTATTTTGGAAGCTATTTGAGTATTTGCCTTTAGGTGGTCATCCTTTCATGTTGGTGAGCTGATGATGTAAGGTACAACTCCTTGGAGATTAGGAGTTGGGGGATAAATAAGGGATAATTCTTTAAATATAACATATTTCATATATTTTGGAGGCTATTCGAGTATTTGCCTTTAGGTGGTCATAGTCTCATGTTGGTGAGCTGATGATGAAAGGAATAACTCCTTAACGATTAGGGGTTGGAGGATCATTCTTTGTATATAACAAATGTCATACATTTTCGAGATCTATTCAAGTGTTTGCTTAGTAGTTATGACATGTCGGTTAGCGGTTAGTGATTCTTTAAATAATATTGGCATGCTAAGTCTGTTACCTTTGAAATTGTTTTTGTATTCATATAAGTTCGCCAGTTCAGGTTTTATGGCCTACTACAGTGCAGTACATTCTAATTATAAGTATTTAGAGCATACTGAATAACGATTTTATATTTACACTACTAAAAAGCAAAAAATAAAATATTTTAAAAATAAAAATAAAACCGCCTTCAAAAATTCGCCCGAACTAAAAAGCTAAAAATAATTTTGGTTCCTACTTCTTAGGATTTCCTACCCAAACCTTTAAACCTTTTACCCTATTCATTGAAATAAAACATTATGGCTAGGTACCCTACAGATTTCTTAGAAGTCGGTGCCAAGCCAAATATGTTCACTTTGCGAGTACTTATATGTATTTGATAGAGCTTTGTAACTTACTGTCACTCCGGTTATGCTTTCATGAAAATGACTGAGGCAGACCATTCTGTTGATAAAAGCGTAATCGGAGTGACAGTAAGCTACAAAGCTCTATCTAATATATACCTATGAACGTATTCGGCTTGGCACCGACTTCTAAGAAATCTGTAGGGTACCTAGCCATAATGTTTTATTTCAATGAATAGGGTAAAAGGTTTAAAGGTTTGGGTAGGAAATCCTAAGAAGTAGGAACCAAAATTATTTTTAGCTTTTTAGTTCGGGCGAATTTTTGAAGGCGGTTTTATTTTTATTTTTAAAATATTTTATATTATCATTTTTTGAAATTAAACCTTGAACATATTATGACACAGGGTTTAAATTTCAATGATTAGACTTGAGTCGAGTAGGTGTGGAGTTGATATAGTGTGCGAAGACCTTTAATAGTGTACCGAAAATGGCTTCAAAATGAGGACTCAACCATTTGGAAACCTAGAAAATGTTTCCAACATCCAACAATCGGATTTATAATGTCACTTTCACATAGTCTGCTCAAGAAGTACATAAATATGTCAAAGTGACGTTACAGATCCATTGATAAGAAATATCTTCTTCTCTCTTCTTCTTGCTTGATGAATACGGGTGAATCAACTTTTTTCTGTCTGTTATTGCCATGGTTACGGTCGCCTGAGTCACGCTGGTTTTATGCAAAATTATGTTACTTAAACTATGCAAACATATTTTTTTCTGGTTAATAAGCCCTTTCCTTAATGAATGATGGCAATAACACACAGAAAAGAGTTGATTCACCCACACATACCTATAACAATAACATACCTGTATGTGAGATGCTTCAGCAAGTCGCTCCATAGCCTTTGAGTTGCTGAGCGATGCCTGTGCCAGCTGGTTCATGGCTGATGCTTGCTGATCCATTACTTCCACCTAAACACAAATATTTTGAATAGAGAAAAGGGCATTTTCATCATGGAACAAGGTAAACTCAATCAACCTTTTGAGTGACTGATTTACTGGCACCATCCTATACACGGGTCATTGTCAGTCCGAAAAATAAAAGTTGTCTACTCGGTGGTCAAAAGTTAACAGTTTTTATAAATCTATGTTACAATTTGATTGCACAGGGCTATAGACTGGGGAACTTAGTTGTACCGTAATATGTTTTATCCCAAAATTAGTACAGGAATTCCTTAACATTAGGTATGTCCACAGAAAAGACGATAACCTAAATCTGACAATGACACACACATGCGAAAAGTTCAGTTTTGACACTTTGGTGATGTGGCGTTGAAAAGGTTAAGACTTCTGTTGTGGGCTGTGATATATTTCATAGATACTTAAATACATAAAAGACAACCTTGACTGTGGAATAAGTATTATTGTGATGGATACTCAAAGATAAGCCTTCACTCTTGTTCAAACCCGAGACCTCCAGCTTCATAAACAGTGTCACTACTAGCTAAGCTACAGAGGTAGTTAATTTCCCAGCTTTTGAATATTTTGTGGATTCAAAAACAAAATGGTGGTCCAGACAAACTAGAATAAATGCTATGACATGCTGCAAATATTGTACAAAATCATATAAATAAATTATTGTTTGTTTAAAAGACTGACCAGTTTCTCCATCATGGACAGTTGCCTTTCATCAGCTTCTGTAGTAACCTTGCTGGATTCTACTCCGGAAAAGTCTATTTCATCCAAATCCTTCAGAAAAGCATCATCATTGGAATCTTCATCATCCCCATTAACAGGCTCTTGCTTCACACCTTTCCTCTTCTCTGAAAATATTTATTATAATAATATTACAATATTTTTCATTTCACCACAACTAGTTGCACCCAGAAAAAAATACATATTGATTGGGTGGTCAAACCCAATAAGTTGAGCAAACCAGTTTTTAAAATACGAACTATAGGGCATTGATATGAGGCAGTTATTTCAATGAAAACATATCTCGACTTATTGCGTTTGACCACCCAACCCTCAATATAAAATCAAAAGAATACCGTAAGTTCATCCTAATGTAAGAATAATTTAACATTTTGATTTGATTTCATAAATTTGTTGATAGAGCTAGATGTCTATTTAGATGCAGGCAGAGCAAATATGTAAATTATTTTGCAGATGAAGTAAACATAAAATTGGATGAAAATTTCTGATTTGATTAAAAAAAAAAAACAAAAATCCACTCACTAGGTGATATTGAATCCTCTGCTAACGATAATTCTAAGATCTTCTTTTCTATAGGTGTAAGTCGATCATCAAGTTTGCCTTCATCTATTTGCTTTTGTTTTAGCCTTACACTCCTCCTCTTGTCTGACCAGAACTAGAAAATAAATAAAGTCAATAAATTCAGGATTCAGTATGAATTTCAACAGAAAAACACTTGCTGTAATGTACATCAGTATCTATCTTTATAAATTATTATTCCTTTGCAAAGATGATAAGATTTATGGATAGTAAAATTACAAGTATGATGTTTTTAACAGGATTAAAAGTTATTTTAGAAAAAAAATTATTAAGTTATGAAAACAAAACTGTTAAAAAAACATTTTTAACTTATTTTATGCAGGGTAAAAAATATAATATAAAGTAGGACCCAAAACATATTTTCAAACACCTGCTTTAATGTGGGAACTTCAGTTACCAATACTTTATTTTCATAAAATTTTCATCATAGGCATATTGAAAAAAAAAAAAATATTTAAAAAGGATCACAGAATTGACTAAGATATATTGGGCTTGAACTCTTATTCTAGTGGATCACCTCTTAACTAAACATCCTTCATTATTATTCCAAACACATACACATGGATAATGGATATGAACTACTTACTTTTATCCAACCTTTTGTTGATTTCACTGCTCCATTGAGTGAGTTAGCGGCAGTGGACAATTCAAACCATAACTTCTTAAATTTCTCCTGATTCATACCATATTGGAACTTTCTGTTTGCCAGTTCAGGGTGTTGCTGCATGAACTCTACAACTGCCTTAACTTGTGCTAATGATGGCCTACTGAACTGTAATTAAATACATATAATGATTTCATTGCTTATGTTACCCAGGGAATACAATATTCATTGGTAAGAAAAGAGTACACAGTAAATAGATATAACATCTGAGTACACTAAACTTACTCTTCCTGCGCCGTCGACCTCTGAGGAGAGCTCCGCCATAGTCCCCGTTAATATGTATATATTCGATAAATAATGAGAATACGGAATGTTTTAACAAAATTGCCTTAAGTAAATGAATAGTATTTTTGTCTTAACATAGAACTTTAGTTTATCGGCGTCGCGTCCTCTCGATTCGCTTTGCAATTTTTATTTATAATTTATTTTACAACTTGCTTGACAACCCGAGAAAAATGTTACCACATGAAACGTGTCAAAGTATCCTGAAAAATACGACATGCTGAGTACTCCAAGTGGTTTAATCTTTTCCTAATTCGTATAATCGCTATTTCGTTAATGTAATGTAGACGAAAAACTAACTAACTTATGTTTTAATTTTACATCTACTGTAATACTGTATTCAGTATTTTCAGTGAGTAGTTTCCACGATTATTTAAGAAAATCCTGAGAAATATTTC